>OY776111.1:298370669-298784766 GCA_963675035.1 Allygus modestus | reverse complement strand
AAATCATAAATTTCATAAAGAGTGTATTTTAGTTAATCAACTGAATACAACAGTTTTGAAGTTGTCAGTAAATAAACTGTCATCAAACAAAGAATCACAAGTGTTGGTACGTGCATATATATAAGATTTCAAAATGTTATAGTATTCCATCAAACATATTTTTCTAGTGGTTTTTAAAAAGTACTACAATGTTTTTCTAGAGGTCTTTAAAAAATACTTAAATTTTCTTTACGGTAATAAATTTAAATAAAATGACGTTTTCAGTAGAGTATTATTACGTGTTTCGGAAAATTGTCTTCCTGCACTCAATTTAGTAACGGAGTGTTATGAAAGTTATTTACTATTTGATCACCCTACTCCCTGAGTAAAGATGTTAAGCCTTATAATATTTTATTTAAAATATCTTAGAGAGTTAAAATACTTTAATTTCATTTTTCTTGAAATACTTTTAATGGATAATCGAGTTAAACAGAGAAGTCTATTAACAGTTTTTATTTTAATTTTTAAAACAATCTTTTGCAGGAAATTTGCACAGCTTTCACTTGGCTGCGTGTAAAAAAATCTATAATACAGAAAGAAAGGGTTAGTAAAACATTTAGGATGTAGTGCATTTTTTAAGTTTATATTTTGTTTCTAGGATATATATTTAACAATGTGGTTAGTATTCATTCTAATTAATTTTGACCATGTTAGCAATAGATTTGATCACTGTGTTTGTGCGCTGTATGTTGAATTTGGAATTTGTTTATATTGAACATCTTCACTTTACAGTATAGAAAAACATCATTTTTATTGGTCTTGCCTGTAAATAGTTAATTGGATTTTTGTTATATAGGTAGCTTTATTTAATTTATTCTAACCAGATTTGTTTTCATATCCATGTTTTAGTGTACATCTTTGATTTTTAATTTGTTACCACATATTTTCAAATGTATATATAAGAAGCATAATATTTCATATTTTAACTGTGTGTGATATGTGTTTAGTTATCTTCTTATATATTTTAAATGCTATTTTATGTATCTATTAAAAATTATTATTCCAGAATAATAGGAGTAAGACAGTTAATAAATAGGTATTGTGTATAACTCTTGTGTTGCCAGTTATTTTAAACAAAACTTGTTATTACTTTCCTTAAACGCTAACAGAAATATATCGTGAGTGATTTTTGATGGTACAATAATTTTATCTACAAAACCTAGGTCCCAGGTTTCTTATAATATATTTAAAATGAATAAGTCATATTTTGTACACATTTTTAAATAACATGAAAGTAGAGTGTAAAATAACATCCAGATATAGTAAGTTTGCTTAACAAGAACATGCTCATGACAAGTCTTCAAATAAAAAGGGTAATCGTTTGTGCATAGCCCTACATTTGAGTAAAGTTCTATGAGTCACTAATCAAAACGCTTTATTTTCGTAGTTCTATCTTCTAGAACGATTGTTTAATCTGAAAGGAACTTTGTGTCTGGGCCGTGCACAGCTTTCACAGGCAAGCCTATCGCGGGCCCCCTTCCACCCTTCCCCACCCAACAACCATCCATGCCCACTTCCAGGACATCAAATGAATAATGATGTGAAAATGTGTTTAGGGAAAATAAATATTATTCTTTTTTACATGTTTATTTCACCAAATATATTTTAAGTACCTACATAAGAGATACTTTACTTGAACATATAATATAATTTGAGAAAAAATAATATTAATATGAGTACAGAGAATTCTAAACTATTATTATACACAATGAAAAATCAATAAAATAATAAACAAAATTGTAAATGTAAAGGAAGCAGGCCATACAACAACTGATTGAACACAGGAGATATTTATATTCTATCTTAATATAAATCTATAACTTAATAAAAGGTTGGTTGGAGAATCTACCTTTTTCTATGTTATGGGGTAAAAAAACATTAAGGTTTTGTTGATCAAACAAAAAAGTAATGTTTGCAAATTACCTACTCGATAATGTTAATTATATTGATATAAAATCATATTTTATAGTATTTTAATATTGGTATTCTAAATCTACTACTACTCTATATAAAACCAGTTTTGAAGATAATTTAAAGCTTATTCAATAATTTTTCATCCTTTAAAAATGATTTATCAAATTCTTACATAAAAATAAAAATATCCCCACAATCTATAGCAAATTTTATTTGAATTTATTGAGTGGTATTGAATGATAGTGTAACATATGTTTTTACACTATTGTTGATGTAATGAATATTAAATTAGAACTGTTTACTTGTAGAACGATAAAGCGGAAAGGGGATGAATGAAGTATTGTAGGCCTAATACTCATCCCTCAATTAACTCATTCTACATTTAGGACCCTTCCACAGTTAGTAAAAGAAGTAGATGTATTTAATCACGTCAAAATCATATTAAATATAAGTTATAAAGAGTAAAATATAAACATTGATCCCCATAAGGCACGTATTATATACTGAAAAGTAATAGAAAACCCGATCTCAGAGAAAACTGCCCAAGCAAATCTCGCTCCACGAATGATTGATAGAGAATGGACGTGCACCTGCGCCGATAAGTTTGGAAGTTCTTGGTTTTAGTTTTTACATTATCAGGTATATGATTTTAGTTATATTAATTTTATTGTTAGTTTTGTGTTTTACTATTTATTTTACATGCTATTATATTTGTATTGGTTGCAGATAAAATAGATTGTATTGGACTTTTATTAGGGGAGGGGAGGTGGATTAAAATTTACATTTGCATAGTTGTCTCTTTATAAAAACAAATCTCGGTACGTTGTTGTTACTATGTTATTTAGCTAAGGTAATTTTGGTACTGATGTCCCCCTTCTTTGCACGGATATCACAAATACAAGTTACAATTATTAATGTTAGCAAACATGCATACTTAGCGAATTTCCAATGAATATATATGCCTTAATAATACATTAAGCCACTTAACAGGATTCATAAGAAATATATTCACAAATAAGCGATATTAAAAAGATTAATTAACCTCCATAAGAATAACATTGGGGATGAGTACGCAGGTTTGGTACAAGGAATACAAAATACTGTACAGTAGAAGCTCTCTTAACCGACCCCTACGGGACCGAGCCATGGTCGGATAACGAAAGAGGTCGGTTAAACCGAATAATACCGGAAACAGTCACAATAAGCGTTTAAAACAATCAAACTTGTGAAGTATGGTAAACATATTGAGAGCAACTGACTGAATATGACTTTCTACGGAAATAGTAATCGAACTGTTGTAACTTGAACGTTATTTGCTGAACAAAATCACAACATCGGCTGCCGCGGAGGAAGGTTGTCTATTCTTGGAAGACGGTCGGTTAATCCGATGGGCGGTTGATCTGAGGTCGGTTAAGAGAGCTTCCACTGTAATGAGTTTTTATGCAAATATCAATAGAACTCATCTAGAAGTTCCATACCAAGTTTCATCCATATACATTCATAAATAAGCCATATACAACATTTAAATTATCCTCCATAAGAATAACATTGGGGATGAGTACGCAGATTTGGTACAACAGGGAATACAATATACTGAACAGTAGAAGCTCTCTTAACCGACCCCTACGGGACCGAGCCATGGTCGGATAACAAAAGAGGTCGGTTAAATCGAATAATGCCGGAAACCGTCACAATAATTGTTTAAAACAATCAAACTTGTGAAGTATGGTAAACATATTGAGAAAAACTGACTGAATTTGACTTTTTACGGAAACAGTAATCGACCTGAACGTTATTTGTTGAACAAAATCACAACATCGGCTGCCGCGGAGGAAGGTTGTCTATTCTTGGAAGACGGTCGGTTAATCCGATGCGCGGTTGATCTGAGGTTGGTTAAGAGAGCTTCCACTGTAATGAGTTTTTATGCAAATATCAATAGAACTCATCTAGATGAAGTTCCATATCAAGTTTCATCCATATACATTCATAAATAAGCTATATACAACATTTAAATTATTCTCCATAAGAATAACATGGGGACCCAGTACCCAGGTTTGCTGCTATGGGGACCATAGGCGAAAAATTGGTTTTTATGAAAACAACACACAACCACAATCAGATGAAGTTTTGTCAGTTTTGTTCATAAATAAGCAAGATAGAACATTTGTTTTTTTCTCCATAAGAATAATATTAGACAACGTACTGTGTTTAGCACTTTCAATATCTCAGTAACCAGCTGACGTAGAGCAATGATCAAAATACCAAATAGTTTGTTTTTTAAACTGAATTCAATGGTACAAAAGTAAAATTTGAAATAAATAAAAATTACATGTGAAACCCCCAAAAACATAGTTTTTGGGTCAAAAAACCCCCCTTTGGATGGTGCAATTTGTCGGGTTTTTGAATCCGATAAAAAAATGGTACATACATTTGTACCAAATTTCATTAAGATCGAATCATTTTACGAGAGTTATCGTGCTTACAGACACACACACACACACACACATATATATATATACTAATACAAAATTGAACGAACGTTGTTTTTGATATCTGGGAACTTCAAAACGAAAAGTTATCACAGTCCCGGGCCTAGATCTTACCATGCTGACTACGGTAATAGCTTCTTCCCTATAGAGGAAATTTGTTAAAACCAAGATATTTTGAAAATGTTTCATACTTTTACGATGATAATCAATAAAGAAATCAATATCCATTAGAATAACATTGGAAATTTGAAGACCTGTGGGCCCTTCAGATATTTTTAAAATGTGAATAGACGTATACAAAGTACATTCAAATTAACTATCTATCATCATTCAAAATTGCAGCTTTATCTGGAGAGGTTTTGCTTTCAAATGGAACAGAGATCAGATCAGGCAGACACCACCTTTTACTTTATAAAGTTATGGATATTCTGGCACTGATCTGTTGATATGTGGGCTAAAATAAAATTTCTTTTGAATTAATCTGTATGTTAAAAACCCTATTACAAACCATTAAATAACTGGCCGTTTTTTAAACTTGCAGATTAATATATAAATTAGTGTTTGTATTAGAGTTTATTTAATAAAATAAAATATATTCTTTAAATATATATTATTTCCTTCAAAATACGAAAATCTGTTCAGAATATTGCTTCATGCGTGTGAGTTTTGATGGGTGGATTTAATATTCTGCCAATATCGAAAAGCCTGGCATTCATTTTCCTGAATTTATATTTGTGAGTATGATTCCTTTAAAATTATAACTTAGTTTTGAAGTGTAGTCTTATATGTAATGGAACATAGGTTTTTTTTAAGTTGGTATGGTCCCTCGTTAAACAATTTCTATCAATCGTCCATTTTACAGTCATAATTGTTTCTGTTACTTATAATTTTATTACAGAATTGTGTTTTTGTATGAATATTTTTGTTAGTTATTTCATTCTGTAAAACAATTTCTTTGAAAAAGGAAAATAATATTAATTGAATTGGGTTCAATAGAAGGTGTAAGATAATTTTATTCTGTTTGCAGTCACCAGTGCATTGGTTTTGAAAGGGAACCCATAGTGAAGAAAGATCTAAGAAGGCATAAATGTAATGTGTGCCAAGCAGAATTTCAATCGGAATTAGAAGAAAATGATCATATGGTGACTCACACAAGAAAGGTAGCAGAACATCTTTGTCTGAGATGTTTTAATTATTTAAAACAGACATCTACGCAGCAACACAAATGTGGGAGTCGGATCATAAAATCTGTAAGAACCCTCATTGAGCTCAGTATTTGTCAGAATAACTTTACCCCTGAACACATAGCACAAATGTTCAACAGCACAGATTCCAAGCTTTCAGATAGGATATATGTTGCAAATTCAAGGAATCGTCATGTTAAACAAATCGGGGATAAATTATTCCTTTGTAGGATATGCAAGTTATCTTTTGTTTCCAAGAAAATGTGTATAAAACATCATAAGAGTCATGGGGAGAAGAATAAAACTACATGTTCTAGTTGTAATGGAAAGTTTTCTAGTCAGAAATTACTCAAAATACATGAGCGAAAACATAAGAAACAACTTGTTAAATGTTCTATTTGTTCTAAAGAATTTTGTAACAGGATTAGTCTTGCTAAACATATAAATGATGATCATGTCAAAGATATGAACAAATTTGAGTGTGAGATTTGTAATATAACTATTTGCGATGCTTCAGCTGTCATGGACCATTTTAAGTTCCACACTTTTGATATTTCTGTGGACAAAAATTCCCCAAAATACTTGGGAATGGAGTTAGACCTGGATTCTCCCAAAGAAAATGAAGTAGACAGATGTCATAAATTAAACAGAAATGGAAAAAATCCAACCAGAAAGCTAGGTTGTAGACCAAGTTTCTATCGCAACAAAACGTTAGCTGCTTTTTCCTCGTCAAAGAGGTATGTAAATGGGTTCCCTCATAGTCTTAAGGTAGGTGAAAAACATGTCACAACAAGGCTGGAACCAAATCGATTCTTAACATTTAAAGAAAATGCTAAAAATGGAAAAGATAGTGTTGAGTCTAAGGAGGGCTTTATGGAGCTGAGGAACAAAGAGAATATACCAAACAATTCACTTACAGAGCTTGCAGGTGATTCCATCGCAAACAGCTTGACAGAAAAATGTACTGTCCAGAACAAACACCTCATCAAATCATGTTATATTCCTTTGGTAAATATGAATTTTGATTCCACTGATCGTATAAGTAATGCGTCCAAGAATAAAGAAGAAAGTGAAGCCCCTGAAAAAATGGGACAAAGTCAAGTCAGTATGAGGTGTATTAAAATGGAAAAAGATAACAGTCAAGTGATTTGTGATGCAGAAGTTATAGAATTTAATTATTATGAACATAGTGAAAGCTTTGAAACAAGCAATTCATTTGAAAACAATAACTCTAAGGATCTAGATGATAGTGTTGTTATAGTAGACCACTTGAAAGTTCACAAGTGTTCCCTTTGCTCAGAGATTTTTGAATCGATTGAGTTTCTGAAATATCACGTTGTTGTTCATATGTAATATGAAAAGTTAAAGCTTACTAAATCTGCTATGCAGTAGTCAACACACTACTTATCAGACCTGTCCAACCCAACATTGAAAATATCTAGTTCTTTATACTCGGAACCGATATAATTTTTATAGATCAAGTTATCACTTTAGAAGCTCTGAACCTTCTTAACAAGTATCACTGAATTAGATTTTTTTCAAGAGAATGAATTATTTCTGCTTTGTGGAAGAGTTTATTGATTTAAATCGTGATTATTACAGTAAATAATAAATACTGTTGTCACAATATTTCCTTACTAGGTGTTAACAAGGCCTAATTGTTTCTTGGAAAAGTAAAAATGAGAATGTTGTATATTTTACATATTTTAAAATAGTAGGATTTCGTTGTGATTATTTTTTTTTATTCTAAAACTAAATACAATTATGCATTTCAAAGTTATTTTAAAGTTTATTAAGAGGAGGACTTTTTATTGAGAAATTATTTTGGAAACCATGAAATGTAGTTAAATGCTTTCTTTACATGTGTTAAGCTGAAAAGGACAGTCCAGTTCAAGGTCGGTCAGGCCAAGCAGTGGGAATATCACGTTATTTGTTAGACTCTTTTTTATTATTTTTGTTTAATAGGTCCATTCATAAATCATTATATGTGTATGAGTTAAAACACATTTTAATAAGTCCACTTAACCTCCTCTTAATATTTGATATGAAGTATTTATAATTTATACTAATTAGTATTTTAGGTTGATTACAGAGCATCACATTTCAAATTTGCCTCTTGCCATTCAGAGTTGATAAATTGATTTATGTCACTGCCTCAAATCAGCAGATTTGTATTTGGAAGTTTCAGAATTTATAAAGTTAAGAGAAGTATACAGTACTAATCTAAAGGTTTTGTGAAATATACAAATTGTGCAGTTTTCCTAGGTTTCCCTATACATTCTGTTTAGTGTAATTCAGGAAACCTTATAGAATGGAGAAAAGGATTGAAACAAATCAGGCTTAACAAACCTATTTTTTTGGTGTTACACTGAATCAAAATGAAGAAGGGGTTGTATGACAGCATGGTGTAATGTTTGTAAGGTCCCTTGGATGAAAAAAAAAACAGTTGAAATATAATGCTTTATATTTGCTTTAATGCTTATTTTAAAACTAAATTTATATATACTGCAAACTGTACATATTTATTTATATGATTGATGGTTCAATACTGGCATAATCACTGAGTCAATTGCCAAGTGAAACTGCCAAGTGCACTGAGTGAATTTTATTGCTTGTGTCCTGTACTCTACACAGGGATCTCAAAAGCATATAGCCATTATCAAAGTTTTTGCATTTTATCAGGTGACAAACTAAATAAAATAACTGTATAATAATGAACCTTTGGAAGCCCATAGAGTGGAGCCCTAAAAGTGAATGTTAAAAGGCACATATTTTTTATTGACACTAAACATATATTCAAAATATTTAATGAAATACAGTCTTACAAAAATTAAGAAATTTTTGTAGTAATATCAATTAAGTATCTATCTATAACTGCCATACGGTACAAATATATTTTATCATGTATAACACGTTATATTAAACAAACTTGATTAATCTCATCGAAAAATTTAATTAGTTTTTTTTTTATTTGGGTCTGTTTTCAGTGTCACTTCTTTGCAAAACCCTTTGAGGAAAAAGTTATAGTACCCAAATTGATGTCATTTGAGTTATTTTATATGATTGATTTTATTTTTCTTGTCTGATATACACTCACTCTGAAACAACATGTACATAAGGAAAAATGTTCCCAAGTTGCATCCAAGCTGTGTGTCCTGCAGTCCTCTTAACTTAGGTCAATCCTCGGTGTGTGACATGCCTGCTGACAAAGCACAAGTCAAAAACATGGTACTTTACATTCACAACAGCAAAATGATCAGATGGTCAGACTCACAGCTTGCTAATGAATATTAGATCCAGGCAATACTTCTATAACTAAGAAAAAGATATCATCCCCTAAGTTTAGAAGACATTTTTTATGAGCAGAATGTAATCCTAAAGAGAACCACTATAACTTATCTGTAAAATTGGTCCTCAGAGGGTTAAGATTTTTTTACAAGTATTTTTTTAAATATATCTGTCCTATTTTGTGTAATTTATTATATTTAATATGTCTCAACTTTTATATCCCGTTTTGTTAAAATGTTAATTTTTTTCTAATAGGCTTATGTATTAATTTTGTATTTATTAGGAAGTTTCTGTTATTGGTTTAAATAAATGTTTCTCATTTTTGTTTAGTTTTTACTATTATATATTACTTTCCAATAGTTGTTCATCTGTTTTGTTATGTGAGAAAATGTCTCCCTGTTGTAAAAGCCTGCTGTTTGTTCATACTGGTTGGTCTTAAATGTATTAACAAACTTTGGGTTTGAATATTATTTAATATTTATTATAGCAGTATTAACATTTTAAAACAAAATACCCTTTTTTAATGTAGCTTTTTATTTATATTTTCATGACTGACATGTTTTGGCAATCATGCTATTTTCTAACTCATTAAAACCTTAAAAAATATCATATACTGACTTTGAGAATGGGAAAATTGCCAGACATGAAAATAAAAATGAAACCAGTTTGCATGCAGCACTCTGACGAGTGAATTGAATTTCCATACTGTATTTACACAAATTATTATATATATTATATCATTACCTTAGCAATCCTATTTTTGTATTATTATGGTCCTAAAACCAATTTCGGATCGAAATATCCATCATCAGTTAAAAATCCAGGAACAACCAAGTTTATTTTAAGTATTCATCCAGGGTATTTTTTTGATGGTGCAGATTCACAAAATTGACATACGCGACACTTAAAGAAAATTTAAAACATACATTTACAACCCAAACCATGGTTTTAAAGGCCTTTGTGGGTTAACCTCACTTTTGCAGGAGCACATTGTCGACAACTGGCTCCAAAAGTGAGGTTAACCCATGAAGGCTCGAGTTCAATCCATGTTTGTGTTGTAAATTTTTGTTTTGAGTGTCACTTATCTCAATTTTGTGTAATAGCACCATCAATGAAAACCCCTGGATCCCTACCTGATTACATAGATCTTCAGATCTGAAATTCATTTTTAGGATCATAATAATACAAAAATAGGATTTCTAAGGTAAGACAATAATATATATATATATATATATATATATATATATATATATATATTTATTTATTTAAGCAATCCAGAGGCTAGGATGAATCAAAATATTATAAAAAGTGTTAAAGCAAACACTAAATTATGAGAAGGTTTAGTCAGGTGTAAACAGGGCCGTATTTCCCTAAGGGCGAGCGCCCGGGGCCTGGGAGCCCCCAGGCCATGATTGGGAACCCAAGGGCCACTAAGAGTGACCTCGTGAGGCAGTGTTTGAATTTTTTTCTGAAAAGAAGTTGATTATTTCTCAACTGACAAGAATACAATTAATTTGAAATAGTAAAGGGTGTACGTTTGAACCCAAAGTCATTCACTATTGTTTATTATTTTGAAAATTGTGTGCGGATTTGATACATTTGCCCTAATCCAGTAACAGAAATAGGCCAGGTAAGATTTGAAATGTAACTAACTACTGACGGTATTGTAGAGCACCTTATTTGGCTGAGTATAAGTTGTAGACAGGGCCGTATTTAGGATCGTTGAGGCCCCCGGCGGCTCACTCCAGTGAGGCTCCTCTATTAGTGTACACTACTGTTATGTAGTCCAACCCCCTGACTCAGGGCCGTATTTAGGATCGTTGAGGCCCCCGGCGGCTCACTCCAGTGAGGCTCCTCTATTAGTGTACACTACTGTTATGTAGTCCAACCCCCTGACTCAGGGCCGTATTTAGGATCGTTGAGGCCCCCGGCGGCTCACTCCAGTGAGGCTCCTCTATTAGTGTACACTACTGTTATGTAGTCCAACCCCCTGACTCAGGGCCGTATTTAGGATCGTTGAGGCCCCCGGCGGCTCACTCCAGTGAGGCTCCTCTATTAGTGTACACTACTGTTATGTAGTCCAACCCCCTGACTCAGGGCAGTATTTAGGATCGTTGAGGCCCCCGGCGGCTCACTCCAGTGAGGCTCCTCTATTAGTGTACACTACTGTTATGTAGTCCAACCCCCTGACTCAGGGCCGTATTTAGGATCGTTGAGGCCCCCGGCGGCTCACTCCAGTGAGGCTCCTCTATTAGTGTACACTACTGTTATGTAGTCCAACCCCCTGACTCAGGGCCGTATTTAGGATCGTTGAGGCCCCCGGCGGCTCACTCCAGTGAGGCTCCTCTATTAGTGTACACTACTGTTATGTAGTCCAACCCCCTGACTCAGGGCTGTATTTAGGATCGTTGAGGCCCCCGGCGGCTCACTCCAGTGAGGCTCCTCTATTAGTGTACACTACTGTTATGTAGTCCAACCCCCTGACTCAGGGCCATATTTAGGATCGTTGAGGCCCCCGGCAGCGCACTCCAGTGAGGCTCCTCTATTAGTGTACACTACTGTTATGTAGTCCAACCCCCTGACTCAGGGCCGTATTTAGGATCGTCGAGGCCCCCGGCGGCTCACTCCAGTGAGGCTCCTCTATTAGTGTACACTACTGTTATGTAGTCCAACCCCCTGACTCAGGGCCGTATTTAGGATCGTTGAGGCCCCCGGCGGCTCACTCCAGTGAGGCTCCTCTATTAGTGTACACTACTGTTATGTAGTCCAACCCCCTGACTCAGGGCCGTATTTAGGATCATTGAGGCCCCCGGCGGCTCACTCCAGTGAGGCTCCTCTATTAGTGTACACTACTGTTATGTAGTCCAACCCCCTGACTCAGGGCCGTATTTAGGATCGTTGAGGCCCTCGGCAGCGCACTCCAGTGAGGCTCCTCTATTAGTGTACACTACTGTTATGTAGTCCAACCCCCTGACTCAGGGCCGTATTTAGGATCGTCGAGGCCCCCGGCGGCTCACTCCAGTGAGGCTCCTCTATTAGTGTACACTACTGTTATGTAGTTCAACCCCCTGACTCAGGGCCGTATTTAGGATCGTTGAGGCCCCCGGCGGCTCACTCCAGTGAGGCTCCTCTATTAGTGTACACTACTGTTATGTAGTCCAACCCCGACTCAGGGCCGTATTTAGGATCGTTGAGGCCCCCGGCGGCTCACTCCAGTGAGGCTCCTCTATTAGTGTACACTACTTTTATGTAGTTCAACCCCCTGACTCAGGGCCGTATTTAGGATCGTTGAGGCCCCCGGCGGCTCACTCCAGTGAGGCTCCTCTATTAGTGTACACTACTGTTATGTAGTCCAACCCCGACTCAGGGCCGTATTTAGGATCGTTGAGGCCCCCGGCGGCTCACTCCAGTGAGGCTCCTCTATTAGTGTACACTACTGTTATGTAGTCCAACCCCCTGACTCAGGGCCGTATTTAGGATCGTCGAGGCCCCCGGCGGCTCACTCCAGTGAGGCTCCTCTATTAGTGTACACTACTGTTATGTAGTTCAACCCCCTGACTCAGGGCCGTATTTAGGATCGTTGAGGCCCCCGGCGGCTCACTCCAGTGAGGCTCCTCTATTAGTGTACACTACTGTTATGTAGTCCAACCCCGACTCAGGGCCGTATTTAGGATCGTTGAGGCCCCCGGCGGCTCACTCCAGTGAGGCTCCTCTATTAGTGTACACTACTTTTATGTAGTTCAACCCCCTGACTCAGGGCCGTATTTAGGATCGTTGAGGCCCCCGGCGGCTCACTCCAGTGAGGCTCCTCTATTAGTGTACACTACTGTTATGTAGTCCAACCCCGACTCAGGGCCGTATTTAGGATCGTTGAGGCCCCCGGCGGCTCACTCCAGTGAGGCTCCTCTATTATTTGTTTTAAGATTAATTTGTTACCATTAAAATTTGATTACAATAGATTTTAGACTGTTTTCATGGAGTTTCATAAAATCCTCAAGGAATCCAAATTTCTTTGCAACTTCTTCATACTTATTAGCCCGTAGTTCAATTTCATTTCAAGTAAAAGGTTTTATGAAAAACTTTAAAAAGTGAATTTTAGAACCTTAGGGATCCTTCAAAATAAAAATGAAAAACCACCTGCAGATACCTTGGATTAGTTCCTATACAAAGTTCTATAAAAATCGGGTCTTTAACATAGTTCCTATGCAGACACCTTAAAAACGATTTTTTGGGGTCAATAACTGCAATAAAAACATGTTTACAAAAACATTTTTCTCCATTACTCCATATAGTGGAAAAAGTAAGAGTGGTTCTTAGCAAATTCTATAGGGAAGAAGCTATTATCTTAGTCAGCCCATGCCAACTGAAAAACCATGCTCTTGCCATTAAGACCTAGGCCCGGGACCATGATAACGTTTCATTTTGAGGCCCCCAGACCCATAAAATACCATTCGTTCAAAACTGTGTACAGAAGAGTCCCACTAATCCGAACCCCGCTATTCCGAAAATTCGCTATTCCGAACTCGAGTTTGGAAATTACTTAAAAACAGGAATAATTAAGAATACATTATTTGTTTGTGAGAAGATGTAAATTACTTAAAAACAGGAATAATTAAGAATACATTATTTGTTTGTGAGAAGACGTACATTTTTTGTTGTACATAGAAGTTATCAATACTGACTATTACATTTTGTTGTACATAGAAGTTATCAATACTGACTATTACAAAGAATACTCCACAACTATCTGGCTTCCATATATCGCAAAGGTAGCTAATTTGGTTAATTTATAAAGCCAATAAGATTATTTCCCTGAAGTGCAAAATACTGGACATCAAGAGTTTTTCGCACATTTTGCAAAGATCCAATATACTGGACCGCGGAGTTTTTGGCAAAATCGGACGTCGGAGTGCAAAGGGTGACCATGTCAATACGTTGATATTATTCATGAAATCCGCCTATTCCAAATTCCCGCTAAACCGAACAGAGTTTGGAATAGCGGGACTCTACTGTATATATGTATGTGTGTATGTGTGTCCAAGAGTGTGATAATTATCATAAAAAGGTCTGATTTTTATGAAATTTGGTACAAACATATGTCTGTAAGTTCGAAAACCAGACAGATTGACCCATTTGGGGGGGTTTTATACCCCAAAAATGGTTTTTATATGTAATATTTTAAAAAGTCAAATGTTAGTTTTCCCCATTGGATACAGCTTTCAAAACCACACAATATGGTGTTTTGATCATTTCTCTACGTCAATTGGTTACAGAGATATTAAAAGTGCTAAACACAGTACGTTGTCCAATGTTGTTCTTACGGAGAATATGGAAAATTTTATATCTCGCTTATTTATAAACGTACCCTAACGAAATTTCGTATGCGGTCGTCATCTGGTTGTGGTCTATTGTTATTTGCACACAAAAAATGTTTACTGATGATTCCTGGAGCAGCAACCTGCGTACTCAGCCCCCATGTTATTCTTATATGGATTAAGTAAAATATGATGTCTAAATTAATAAAACTCGGTATGTGGCTTCACTTTGTTATATTGATATTTGTATGAAAAACCCATTTGTTGTGTTCCTTGTTGCAGCAAACCTGCGTACTCATCCCCCATGTTATTCTTATGGAGAATAATTAAAATTGTATACATCGCTTATTTATGAATGTATATTGAAGAACGTTGGTAAGTGGCTTATATGGTATGAAGGCATTTATATGCATTGAAAATTTGCTGAGTACGCAGGTTTTCTGCAAGGGGGGTATTAAAAAATGTATATATAATATCATTTTCAGCAACCCTAATAAATCTGACTTATCCATAGTTAGTATATCATTGTCTCCGTCTTTCTTGCTCTTACTCAACTGTGCAAAAGCTGCTAGTCTGTTAGAGCTTAATTTGGTTTTGAGGTAAAGGCTGTTCTACACTTATCGTGAACATTCAGTAGAACATTCTCCCTGCATTCGCCCTGTTTTAAGCTGTCACACTACTCCCGAAAAACCACATTCGCGCGAATATTCTGGCAAACATTCTCTTGAAAAAAATAAAATAAATTGTATGAGCTATTGGCACATTGTCTGTTGTGTCCAACAAGCTTATTGTCGTGAAAAAATGGATGATTCTACTAATTATGTATTCACTAATAACTTCTTAATGTTTAATTTTTTTAGTACATTGACTGCTAAGAATATCTTACCAATGGCAGGATGAATCTGAAATATTTTTTTCCCAAATTGTAATCCTTATACTATATAAAACTAAAATATAATGTTACAAACAAATTCAAATGAAAAATTAAATTTTGTTTTAGTCATAAATTGTTAGTCGGAAAACTGGCGCTTGGCTGAAAGA
The DNA here is from genome assembly GCA_963675035.1 of Allygus modestus. NCBI lineage: Eukaryota > Metazoa > Arthropoda > Insecta > Hemiptera > Cicadellidae > Allygus > Allygus modestus. The sequence continues at coordinate 298,769,496 of OY776111.1, read as the reverse complement.
TTTTAACGAAAGGAATCAATAATATATGGCATAAACCGAGTAAGGCATACTTATTTTACCTATAATATCAAATTATAAATACCCCTGTCGCAGCAAACCTGCATACTCAGCGAATTTCCAATGGAGATATAAATGTCTTAGTACTACATAAAGTCACTTACCAAGTTTCATAAAAATATATTCACAAATAAGCAATATATACAATTTTAATTATTCCCTATAATAATAACATTGGGGCTGAGTACGCAGGTTTGCTGCATCAAGGAACACAAAAAATTGATTTTTATGCTAATATCAATATAACTCAACTAGGTGAAGACATATACCAGTTATAGCGAATTTCCCCTGTAGGGAAGAAGCTATTACTGTAGGTCTCATGGTAAGACATAAGCCCGAGACCATGATAACTTTTCGTTTTGAGGTCCCCAGCTGCCAAAAACACCATTCGTTCAAATTTTAGCGAATTTCCCCTATAGGGAAGAAGCTATTACCGTAGGTCTCATGGTAAGACATAAGCCCGAGACCATGATAACTTTTCGTTTTGAGGTCCCCAGATGCCAAAAACACCATTCGTTCAAATTTTTATATATGTATATAATATGTAATATATATATATGTGTCCGTAAGCACGATAACTCTCGTAAAAAAGGTCCGATCTTAATGAAATTTGGTACAAATGTGTAAAGTACCATTTATTTGTACAAGTTCGAAAACCAGACGAATCGCACCATCCGAAAGGGGGTTTTTGGGGGGCTTTGTACCCCAAAAATGTGTTTTTTGGGGTTTTCACATGTAATTTTAATTTAAATCAAATTTTAATTTATACCATTAAATTCAGCTTAAAAAAACAAACAATTTGGTATTTTGATCATTGCTCTACGTCAATTGGTTACCGAGATATTGAAAGTGCTAAACACAGTACGTTGTCTAATGTTATTCTTATGGAGAAAAAGAAAAATTGTATATCTCGCTTATTTATGAACATAAACTGGCGAAATTTGGTATATGGCTTGATCTGGTTGTGGTTTATTGTTGTTTGCACAAAAAAACAAATTTTCGCCTATGGTTCCTGTAGCAGCAAACCTAGGTACTTGGTCCCCATGTTATTCTTATGGAAAATACTTATATATCAGTTATTTATGAATGTATATGGATGAAACTTGGTATGTCACTTTACTTTTGAGTTCTAATGATATTTGCATAAAAACCCATTATTTTGTGTTCCTTGTTGCAGCAAACCTGCGTACTAATCTCCAATGTTATTCTTATGGAGAATAATTAATATTTTTAATATCGCTTGTTTGTGAATATATTTCTTATGAATCCCGTTAAGTGTTAATGTGTTATGTTATATATCCATTTGAAATTCGCTGAGTATGCAGGTTTGCTGCGACGGGGGTATTTATATATGTATATATATATATATATATATATATATTTATATATATGTGTCCGTAAGCACGATAACTCTCGTAAAAAAGGTCCGATCTTAATGAAATTTGGTACAAATATGTTAAATACCATTTATTTGAACGAGTTCGAAAACCAGACAAATCGCACCATCCAAAGGGGGGTTTTGTCCCCCATAAATGGGTGTTTTGGAGTTTTCACATGTAATTGTTATTTAAATCAAATTTTAATTGATACCACTGAATTCAGCTTAAAAAACAAACAATTTGGTATTTAGATCATTGCTCTACGTCAATTGGTTACTGAGATATTGAAAGTGCTAAACACAGTACGTTGTCCAATGTTATTCTTATGGAGAAAAAGAAAAATTTTATATCTCGGTTATTTATGAACATAAACTGACGAAACTTGATATATCGCTTCATCTGATTGTGGTTTGTTGTTGTTTGAACAAAAAAACAATTTTTCACCTATGGTTCCCGTAGCAGCAAACCTAGGTACTCGGTCCCCATGTTATTCTTTTGGAGAATAATAAAAATGTTATATATCGCTTATTTATGAATGAATCGCTTATTTATGAATGAATATGGATGAAACTTGGTATGTGACTTCACTTAGATGAGTTCTGTTGATATTTGCATAAAAACCCATTATTTTGTGTTCCTTGTTGCAGCAAACCTGTGTACTCATCCCTAATGTTATTCTTATGGATAATAATAAATATTTTAATTATCGCTTATTTATGAATATATTTCTTATGAATTCTGGTAAGAGGCTTAATGTGTTATTAAGACATATATATATTCATTGGAAATTCACTGAGTACGCAGGTTTGCTGCGACGGGGGTATATTTATTCATTTATGTTCATAATTAAGGGAGACAGCATTTAATTATTATCTATAAGAATAACGTGGGGCTGAGTACGCAGGTTTGCTGCTACAAGAGCCTTTGACAAAAAATTGTTGTTTTTTTTTAAGCAAATACCAATGCACCACAAATAGATGAAGCCGAATACCAAGTTTCATCAGTGCACGTTCATAAATAAGCAAGATATAAAATTTGTCTTTTCCTCCATTAGGCAACGTACTGTGTTTAGCACTTTCAATATCTCGGTAACCAGTTGACGTAGAGGAATGATCAAAATACCAAATTGTGTGTTTTTTTTAAGCTGAATACAATGGTAACAACTAAAATTTGACTATCTCCAAAATTATATGTAAAAAAATTTAAAAAAAAACATTTTTGTGGTACAAAAATACCCCTTCGGAAAAAGCGATCTGGCTGGTTTTCGAACTTAAAAGTCATAAATGTTGCTTTACATATTTATACCAAATTTCATCAAAATCGGATAATTTTTACGAGAGTTATCGTGCTCACGGACACAAATATATATATATATATATATATATATATATATATATATCTACAGTTTCGAACGAATGGTGTTTTTGGGGTCTGGGAACCTCAAAATGAAAAGTTATCATGGTCCCGGGCCTAGGTCTTACCATGCCGACTACAGTAATAGCTTCTTCCCTATAGGGGAAAGTCGCTAAAACTATATTACCTAACAGTTCAAATGCTAAATTATATATCATTTTATGACATCATAATTTTGAGCCGAAATTCCGGTGCTTAAAATGGTTGAAAATGTATCATGAAGGTAATCAATAATTTTTGATAAAAACTCATAACTTTTGTTGTGGAGTCTTGAGATTTTACATCCTTATGCAGTAGTGAATATTTGGGTATGTAGTTTAACCTTGACAGAGACTAATACCTCCCGTCGCAGCAAACTTGCGTACTCCTGTGAATTTCAAATGCATGCATATGTTTCTCACTACCACATAAAGCGTTTCCGTTTCAAAAAAATACATATATATATATATATATATATATATATAAGTATTTACTTGGGAACCTCTATAAGTCGAACTTGTTCATTCATCAAACCTCCAGTGACTTTGCAGCAGGAAATTTCAACCCCCCCTCCCCAATACATCTACTCTTTCCCAGGTGCTCCTGGTGTCGGTAAAACAACCGGCAAATTTATTTTGATGAGCAACACACTCATCCTCACGCACGCGTTTCACCTATGTGAGGATTTAATTTCATAAATAAGGACCAGTCTCATATTGTTGTAAATTATACATTTTCTTAAATAAAATGGTTTTGATTGATTAGATTTGTATCCGGTGTCGTTAGTTAGTACAAGTATAGAGGTTCTGGATGTAGTGCGTGAAACTTAGTTAGGTTATGTTTTTACTTAGTGTTTGCAGTTTGGCAAAACTCTACCCTATAAGGAGATGTTGAAGATTATTTGAGGCTTTTGTCACAGGAAATAAAAAAGAGACATCGTGAAGCAGTTTGGAACACCAGTGAACACTGTTGAACATTTTTTAAACAAAAATAATTGTCGTACTGCTTCACCCTAATTCCAACAATGCTCTGCAATTTTAATTGTTATCATGTCTTGTTCCCTTTTAGTTTTGCAAATTATTTTAATAGCGTACAGTACATTTTTGTTCAACTAAATTTAAATTGAGTGGTAGTTAGTCAGGACTGACTTCTATGAGGGGGAGGGATTTGTTCAGGGCTGGTGATAAGTAGTGAGCAAAAACGTCTAGAAAATAGATAGGAAGTGGTCGAACGGGCAAAACATCACCAAAGTACCGAACTGTGAGTCATTATTTGTTTACTTTCCTACTCTACAAGATTTTCACTGAAGGAAGTATTTCATCCTCTACTCGTTCATCTTCTCTAGTACGTTAACTAAAGAAGCCTTAAAATTATTTCCAGGCTTATTTTAGACATTAAAATTGTTCATCAACAATTTGTACAAGATATAAATAGATTGTCAAGAGTTATATAAGATAACTATGAGGATTGCAGCATCTACATGATACTTATGACTGAATGGCTTCTTCACCTTCTGGAAAACAGAAAAGATGTGACTGACGGAATAAGAGCTTGTAAAGAAATTATACAAATCAAGAAAAATTATGTAATCTCAAAACGATTAGCCTAGCTTATCTATGGGTCAGTCGTGGTTGTGTGCAGCTTACTTCAACTGTTATAAAGGACTTGATGCTGAAATATTCTACAGACCAATCTGTGAAGAAACCCGAAAAGCAGGTAGAACATAAAGCGAGTAACACAGATCAGCCAATAAACGAAGAAAACATTAATAAACAAATACAATCATCAACAACCTCTTGGACCACAGTACAGTCTAGACTAAAGAAAACATCATATAATCCCATGCATCACCACAAAGATCCAATAAATGGTATATTTTCAATTAACAAGTATGACATATTGTCAATCAGAAATGAAAATCTCGCTGCCTATACTGACAAGAAAAGCCTCAACAAAAAGCAATTGCACAAAAAGAAAGGAGATGGCAAAAACAACAATATGTTTGACAGTATGTGTGAGGAAATAACAGTGAATTTATTTTCTAATAGTCAGGGAAGGGATGTTGGCCAGCCAATTAGTGAAAGTAGCCTGGGTAAGGTTAAAGTAAATTCCCTGGTTATGCTCAATGCTTCTTGCAATCAGATATATTCACATGTGAAAAGGGCAAAACCTGGTCCCAAGATTATAATTGCGGAAACGAATGACATCCTAAAAAACAACACCGAACATATCTTTAGAAATTTAGAAGAAGATCGTAGGACTTTAAGCAAGGAGAATGCCATGTATTTAACAACTATACCACCCCTTTACGATATAGATGCAAATGATCCACTTCAAGAAGATACACTTATCCTCAACAACTACATCAGAGAACTAGTAGCCAGAGTGGATAATATTCACCTCATTGATCTAGACATTCCAAGGAGGTTCCACTTCTCCCAGCAGAGTTTACATTTAAACCACCGAGGCAAGAACAAATTATCATTTCTGATATTAAAAGCTTTAACCATAATGAACCAGAAGTCTTCTTCAAAATCTGTTGACGAGGTTCAGCCTGCAAATAAGAACAAGAGGATACAAATCATAGAGGGAAATACGGAAGAAGTTATTACAAATTTTCAGCACACTGAGTCAGTTGCTTTTTCCCACTGTATCTCAGCTGACTTTGAGGCAGAAAAACAAATGAGTGCAGGTGTTGCTGTTGTTTTCAAGCAGCAGTTTGGTAAGCCAAGTAAAGAAGATTATTGTAAAAATTGTTTAGCCTTGCAAAAATTCAACAAAGGAGCTACTATATACAGCCTTGTAACAAAACCTGCATTTGATCCAAGCCTTCAAAAACCAATTACGATACATCTTTCCAACAGCTTACAGAAGATTTCAAAAGAAGAAATTTCAAATATTTAATATGCTCACCAATGGGTTGTGTCCCTGACAAAATCACTATAGAATATTCTGCAAGTAATATAGTCTCGTTTCAAAGACAAACAGAGGCTTTTGTTACAGTTGTAGCTTATAATGAGGAATCTCGAACAACACTAAGAAACAGTTTATCTCATGAACACTTTCTTAAGCACTTGGATAACATCATAATTAGTGAGCAGTCAATGTCGCAGATTGAAAAAGGAACTAACAATAAATTAATATCAACAGGCGAAAATGATGATCAACTTTATTTACACATGAGAGGTCGAAGGGTAATTGAGACTTCAAGAACTTCAGTAAAATACTAGACCCCACTGTCAAATTTACCTTCTTTACTTTTAAGTGATGTTTTGTCTTGTACTTCCAATGAAACCGTAGTTCTAAGAAAAGAAAGCAGTAATTTAAAGCCTGTTGCGGAGCCTTTAAATTCCCCACAACAACACAGACTAAAACTAATTTAGAGAAAAAATATGAAAAAAGTAGTTTAAAACTGTTTCACCGAAATGTAATGAATTTAAAAACTCACGTGGAAGCTCTGGAAATAACTTTAGTTGAATTAAATCCTCATATTAACATTTTAACAGAGCACAATTTGTCAACCATTGAAATAGAGCATTAAAAATTGAAAATTTTAACTTAATTTCACATTACTCTCGCACCACTACCACGGGAGGAGGTGTGGTGATCCTTTCAAGGGAGGGTTTAAGGGGTCGGCAACTGGTTGCTTCAACAGTAAGAGAACTTTTTACCGATAAGTTATTTGAATGTTGGGAACATTCCAAATGGGTTCTCCAAATGTTGAAAGAACTGCCTCCAACATACCCAGAATGCAATGGTTTTGGGGAAACTGTTAAAAATACTTCAAAATTCCAGTTTCCTCCTTTAGAAGAACATGAATTAATAAATTTTGATTCCTTAAAAAATAAATGGTCAAGTGGGCATGATGACGTTCCTATTAGGCTCATAAAATATGTAAAACCTGTTTTGATCAAACCTATTTTGCACTTAATAAATTGCTCTTTTATTACAGGCTTATTTCCTGAAAAGTTGAAATTGTCAAAAGTCATTCCATTACACAAGAAGGGTAATACAACTGAAGTTCAAAACTATCTGCCAGTGTCCGTCCTTCCATCTATTTCCAAAGTTTTTGAGAAAGCTGTATACAATAGACTTTTTCATTACCTTGAAATAAATAATCTTCTTGACAAAGAGCAGCACGGATTCCGTAAAAACAAATCTACTACTACTGCCTTAATAGATTTCACAGAATCAATAATTGAATCAATTGATAAGAAAAAAAATGCAGTTGGAATATTCATGGATTTTTCAAAAGCATTTGATAGCATATTTCAAAGTATTCTACTTAAAAAATTGCAAGAATTAGGAATTCAAAATATTCATTGGAAATGCTCTCAGTCTTACCTTTCTAACCGAATGCAGTACTGTATGTTGAAATTTCCCAGACTCATAATAATAAAGTTGAAAAATTTAAATCTCAATCTCAAATTATAAAACTTGGCATCCCACAAGGGTCCATTTTAGGCCCTTTGTTATTTATATGCTATATGAAAAACATGCCAGGGCAGTTAAACAAACATGAAAATTTCAAAAATGAGCTCTGTCTTTAAGCGGACGACTCAAATTTAATAATTTCTGCTAAAACTGTAAATGAGGTTGAAATATCAGGACACTTAAACCTTTCAAATCTGCAACATTTTTTTATTGAAAACAAATTGTTATTAAATACTGAAAAAAACTAACTTTATTTCCTTCCGAACGAAGCAAAACAGAATTTATCCTAATCCCCTTATTCTAGTAGGTGACAAAGAATAGATAAGGTTGATGATACAAAATTCCTAGGCTTGATTATAGACAAAAACCTTAATTGGGATAAACATATTGACCATATTATTAGAATAAAACCCAGGATTATATGCCTTAAGAAAAATGTCATACCTGTGTGATTTGAATGTACTTTACGAATTATTTTTCATGCCCACATACAATCCCATATTGCTTATGGAATAAGTGTGTATGGAGGGACTTTACACCAAAATCTTAAGAAGATACTGACCTTACAAAAAAAGGCTTTAAGAATCATTTTGAAAATTAAAAAAGATGAATCTGTTAAGAGACATTTTGTTAATTTAAAAATATTAACGGTATTTGGTCAATATATTTTTGAATGTATAATGTTCGTTAAAACTCGCTATTCTCAATTTAAAAGTTACACTGAAAATCATGAGTACAATACTAGAAATAAAAATAAAAATATGTTGCCTTAGCACAATTTAGAATTATTTACAAAGAAACCATCATATGATGGGATACAATTTTTGAAATTCATTCCAAAATAAATTAAAGATTTACAAAACAATTACAAATTTAAGTTGGCCTTAACAAATTTCTTGATAGAAAAAGCTTGTTACTCAATAGACAAATTGTGTAGGTAAAGTAATTTAATTTATTTAAGACATTGTAACATTAATTTATTGACGCTATTTCTTGTACCTAGATGTACTAATAATAAATAAAGAGATTTTTGATTTTATTTTATTCAAAGCACGAAATGATGTAAGGATTCTACGCTTCCATGATCCATCTATTGCGTTACCGTGAACCTCAATAAGTCAAATTCTGTGGAAAATCGCCTTGATAAGTCGAACCTTGATATTTCAAAATATTTGATAACTCAAATTTTTGCTGTTCCCCCTGAGGTTTGAGGTGTCAAAGTTCCACTGTATATATAAATTTAAATGAGTGTATATATAAATATAAATTTTTTGGCATCTGGGGACCTCAAAAAGTTATTATGGTTTCGGGCTTAAGTCTTACCACCCAAACTACGGTAATAGCTTCTTCCCTATAGGGGAAATTCGCTAAAGAGTGTGGGAAATCCAGCGCTCATATCCGCACAGGCACGGGGGAGGCGGTGGGGACGGATCGGAAACTGACATTGCAAAAAATTAGGTTAAACTTGGATACACAGTGCTGCAACCACGTGGTTGCAACTAATCCTTTAACGTGGTTCCACGAGAATGGGCAGGTGCCAATTCTCGTTGTAACACCTAGCCAACACCTGTCTCGATAAAAATCAGCGGGTACAAGCGCCGGAATACCAGTGCACAGCAGTGAACATGCGAGAATGCCAGCATTAATGACACAATGAATTTGCATTTTAAAAATAGAATTTTAGATACCATTTTGGCCTTGGCAGATGTTATAAACTATCAGTCAGTCTTCTTTTTTATTGCACAGTAGTAAAATAGTTTTTGGAAATAAGGTTATTTTGATAATATTATATTCAAAATCATTAGTGATATGAAAAAGGTAATAAAACAAATGTGTGCGATTGGAAAAATAAATACTATTACATACTCGACTCGTAAGTCGTAACCTGTTCAGAGCGGTATTTTAAGAAAACCATAACAATTTTTAGCCAAAGCAACCTGAATGATATGGATAATTGCAAATGTACAAATGAATGTGAACCTCCTGTACCTTAAAACATAACTTCAATTTACACAAATTATGTATTTATGACTATGATTATCCAACTGACATACGCATATTATTTTAGTACAACTAGAAATTGATATTTAGTTATAGATTATTCATAATTAATGAACACTTTATTAGGATTTACTACTTACTTGAAAGCAGAACAAATAAATATGCATGTTTTATATTATTATTGTAGTAAAACTTGGTCGTTGGCTATCAATGATGCAGTGAAGTGATGTTCGTGAACAGTGTGGGAGTCTCCCGAATATTCGTCCTTGAACAGTATGGAAGCCTCCCGAATATTCATCTTTGAACAGTGTTGGAGCCTCCTGAATATTCGTCCTTGAACAGTGTGGGAGCCTCCTAAATATTCGTCCGAATGTTCACTCAACATTCCGCCCTGTACTCAAAGTTTGTGCATCTCCCACACTTCTCGCGAATACTCCGAACATTTGGAGTTCGGCCGAATGTGGAGTATTCGCGAGAAGCGTGGGACAGCCCTAAGCAAATGTACTTGGGACACTCATAAGCCATGTCTTGTTTTAGCGAATTTCCCCTATAGAGAAGAAGCTATTACCGTAGGTCTCATGGTAAGACTTAAGCCCGAGACCATGATAATTTTTTGTTTTGAGGTCCCCAGATGCCAAAAACACTATTCGTTCAAATTTATATTATATCTATAGGTGTGTCCGTGTAAAAAATGTCCGATTTTGATGAAATTTGGCTCAAATGTGTAAAGTGAAATTCATGACTTCAAGTTCGAAAACCAGAAAACTCGGACCATGGGAAGGGGGGTTTATGGGGGTTTTAAATTTTCCAAAAATCAGTTTTTTTGCATTTTTCACCCTAAAATTTTTAAAAAACTTTTATTGGTATTGACCATGTTCTTGAGCTTAAAAAACAAATAATAAAGTATTTTGAATTTCTAACCTAGGTTAAGTGGTTGCGGAGAAAATAAAAAAACTTACTCATAAAATCTCCTATGTTAATCTTATGGGGAAAAGGTTTTTGGCTTTTCCTCAGTTCGTTTTAATGTAAACTTCACATTTGCTTTTACCAATCAGTTCAGCTCCACAAAACAATCATTTTGGTGTTTAGTTTGTGATTCTACACCCAACCGTTGCAGAGATATTCAAAGTGGTTAACCCAGTACGTTGTCCAATGTGGCTTCATGGAGAATAAATAAAATTTGATATCTTGATTATTTATGAATTTATATTGATGAAACTTGGTATGTGGATTCACATAGTACTGGTATATTGATATTTGCACAAAAAATTGTTTTCTTGTTGATTATCCCCGTAGCAGCAAACCTGCGTACTCAGCCCCCATGTTATTCTCATGGAGAATAAGTAAAATGTAATTAATGACTCCCTTAATTATGAATATAAATTAATAAAACTTTGTATGTGGCTTCACCTTGTTGAGTTATACCAACAAGTTTATATTTGTATAAAATCCCATTTTTTGTTCCTTGTTGCAGCAAACCTGCTTACTCAGCCCTCATGTTATTCTTATAGAGAATAATTTAAAGTTATACAGCGCTTATTTATGATTGAATATTGATTAATGTTGGTATGTGGCTTCGCCTAATTAAATTCTATTTATATTTGCATAAATCCAACTGTTTGTGTTCCTTGTTTCAGCAAACCTACATACTCATCACCAATGTTATTCTTATGGAGAATAATTAAAATTGTATATATCGCTTATATGTGAATATATTTTTATGGAACTTGGTATGCGGCTTTATGTGGTATTAAGACATGGGGCATATATTATGCATTGGAAATTTGCTGAGTACGCAGGTTTGCTGCGACGGGGGTATTAATAATGTTAGCTCTTTGTAGATTGGAGCTTTTACAATGGCCACGTGCTTACATCCTTCTACATGAGCAATAGCGGCCTTAAGGAGGCTACTATAGAAAAAATAGAGATTACTACTAGCTATCATCATTATTACTGCTTATCAAGATGATTGTATACATTGGTCATATGACTCTCTTAAATCACCATTTTAATCTTGATATAGAAATACAAATTGTCAATAAATGTTTTATAACATGTTATGTTACACATTATAAATACCATGTAAATGCAATGTATACCTAATTTTTCCTCCGATCACAGAAAACTATACAACTACAGAAGGCTGACTTGTCATGTTATAGGCAGTTTCATTTAAAACGGTTAGTTGAGTCACCTGCCGCTTTGAACGCTAGTGGCACTAGGTCGCTCATAGAAGGTGCATTTGGGTATTCTTGCTGCCATCACCAACAGTGACTTGATTCATTCCCACTCCACTCGCTGCCTCGGGAGCGCAGCCCTACTCATATTCAAGTCAGTAGCCAACCGGGTTGGGTTGTGTTAGGATAGCCCATGGAATTAACATATGGAACTTTGACAGATAAGATGAGCGTAAACCGTTTTCTCCCATTCAAAATGTCTTATTTTTATTTTTGCCGTTATATTGCCATCTTTCGCCAGTTGAAAGGGGTCGTGCACTGGCTTGATCAACCCTAATGTTAAAAGCATTGTCGTGTCCTCTCCAGTAATGATTCCTCCATAGTTATAACATGGCAAAAAACATATTTTTGTTCCTACTAGTTATCTAAGAAATACGGTGGGGTTTATCCATGGACATGATAAAGAAGTGTATATATGTTTCAAAGAGAGTTCTGTTGTAATAAATGCAAAGCTCATATTAAAATTTGACTATTAAAATAGTTCTATGTTGCAAAGTGTAACTGTCCTGTTTATTCATAATTTCATAATGTAAAAAAGTGTTTCTTGAGCGCAACTACTTGACATCTTAAAATACTACTACGTTACAAATGTAAAGTAGAAATCACTGGACATTTAATCACTTAGAATTAATATATAAAAACAAATACAATCACAGATCAAATTAAATAAATCATGTTTAGCTTATTGAAACCCAAAGAGCAATAGTTCTGTTTACTCATAAGTGTAAAAAAGAGTTCCTTGAATGCAGCCCCTTGAAATCTTAGTTATTGTTCGAAAATAAATTTGTAACGTGAATTTAAGATGACATTTTCTGAATTGTTAAGCCCAAAGTCTTGAGCATGTTCTTATAGGGTAGTTCAGTAGCATTTAAAATTGTTTAAAGAATTAATGTAATACTTTGGTGAAGGGGGATGACCGTTTCTCTAAACCAACAAAGAGAGAACAAGATTTGTAAACATGTTGAGATTGAAAAGAACTTCTTTTAATTTTGTGGGCTTTAATTATAGTTAATAGTTCTTCTATACATACAACAACTAATTACTGCAAATAACTAGTTTGTTTCTTCATTTTTGTTTGCAGTCACAACTGCCAAGGGGCTGCTTCAAATTCTGTGAGTGTGAAGTTTCCTTGTCGTCTGTGTGGCGAGCCACTTCATAATCAAAACATGCTGAAGACACATTTCCAGGAGCACCATCCAAACAATTTGCAATTTCAGTGTCCAACTTGTATCCAAGAATTTGACCTATTGGATGATATCAATGCACACATGATGGAACATCTGAAATGCCTTTACGACTGCAACATTTGTATGAGAAGGTTCGATACAAGATCAGAGTTGAATAGGCATTATGCTGAAGAGCACCCAAAAGACGATCGAAGTGTTTGCTTGGTATGCAACAAGAAGTTTGCTGATGCTAGTGGCCTCGCCAAGCACAGACACATTCACACAGGGGAGCGCCCTTATTTCTGTCCATTCTGTTTCCAAACTTTTAATCTTAAGTCGAGCCAAGTAAACCATGTAAGGAGACACATTAACTTTCGGCCGTACAAATGTAACATTTGTCCTAAATCGTGTTTCAATTCGGGTGATCTAAAGAAGCACATCCGTATCCATACTGGAGAAAAACCCTACCGATGTGATATTTGCAACGCCAGATTTAGGCTGAAAGATGTTCTCAACTCGCATATGAAAATGCATGCCAATATTCGCCCGTATAAGTGTTTCCAGTGTACAAAAGCATTTAAGACCAAGGCTTTGTTGAGATATCACTTGCCCATCCATTCCGGGATACGGTCTTTCCTTTGTCCCATTTGCCCAGAAAAATATTATCAGATGACAAGCCTTCGGGGCCATATTAGAAAGTGTCATGTTACTGATGATTTGAAATGTCAGATTTGTGATTCTATTCAGGGACACAGGTTTGATTTGGTTGACCACCTTGTGTCCCACAGAGATACCACGATTCCAATGATTCCTCAAAAAAGCTCTGAATCTATGAACTCTCCTAGTGTGCCAAATAAAAGAGGACGATCGAAGAAAAATACTTTCAATCCTCAGCCAAAGAGAATGAAAACTACATTACCTAATCCTCCTAAGAAGAAAACTAATAAAAGAAATTTAATAAAAAAGAGAGGACCAAAAAAAGTGAACAACAAAAAAGAAAAACAGTCAAATATTGTTGAAAGCTATTCTAATCATAAAACATATGATGGTGAAAGAAATAGAGAAGAGGCTGATGAAAATTATGATATCATTGAAATCGTAGAAAATATCAAAAAAGAGATTCCTTTTGAGGAAGAGGATGATTATGTACAGTTACTCGAAACCAAAATTATTGAACAGTGTCTCATGTGTTCAGAAACATTTGTTACCCACGGCGAGTTAATGGAGCATATTCACATTCACATATAATAAATTATGTTAGGTATGTTGATAGTAATTGTTTAGATAGCAGTCATTCAGCAAAAGGGTGATTTATTTAGACCAATGCCAGTATATATATATAAAGCATGTACCAAGTATATTAACTGCTCAAAATGGTCCAACTAATTGTTTGCAATACATGGGATGAAATGTAAAAGTATAAAACTCTATTTTCGAAAATACCCATTGCCTTTTTTAGATCCCATATTCAATTTTAAAGACTATAATTCTCAATACATGTGAAGAATAAGCCAATTTGGTTACATTGCATATAGAAATGGAAAAATGTCCTTTCGGTACTGTTATAAGCTGAAGGTGAAGTATCTTGATATTATTACAAATTTTGAAAGTACTCCAAAAACTTGGGGCCTGGGGTAGGTTAAAAATACAGTATTCAAATATAAACCTCCTTCAAGTGACACCTCGTTTTAAAGATCTCCAAAAAAATAAATGAATTGTGAAAATAGGAGTTCTTGATCTCTTCCCTAACTAAAATGGTGAACTTTTACCTCTTAGAGCTGTATTGCTTAGTTCAAATTGTAAGTTAACCAAGTAAAAAAAGAAATATTCCAGTGGAAGCTGACAGGATGGATGGATTCTTTGTGTGTTGCATGATCAGCATCTGATCAGATGTTTTGCTACACTTCCGCTCTTCTTACTATGTGTGTTGTGTTAGTGTTCAATTGAAATATGATTTTTTAGAGAAACGAGTTGCTCCCACGCAGTATTTTGCTGATTTAATCCTTGTAACAGCTGTTTATTGAATCAAGAAAAACACATGTGACATAAACCAAATAAACTCTCCTCCATATGAATAACATGGGAACTTGGAAGTCTCGTGGGGCAGAGCCCTGGGGCCTAAATCAAAATTCTGGCTCGACAGTAACTTAAAACTTGAAATTATCTTATATATATAATTTAAAAAATCATCAAAATCAGTTAGGCCTAAGTATTAACTTCAGAAAGTGGGTGAACAAAAAGCAGGAATTTTTTAAAATTTTTAGATGTTCAGGTAGTATTAAAAACAGGAAAATCAATTAAACAACACATATTTAACCACTCCAATCATATTAATTGGCACCAAAAGGGTTTAACTGGGTGCCAGCCTGTACAGGAGCTGTAGATTATTCTAGTGACTCCCACCCTGGGTTGTTATATTTTAAACTGTTTGGTCAAAACACCTAACTTCCAAAATAATTTCATACACCACTCTTTGTACTAGGTAATAATTTAGCATTAGCCAACAAGCGAACTGATCATAGAACGGCAGAAACATCATATTCATTTCTCACGATTTGTCCACAACAGGTTACAGGAGTAGTAACAGTTTCCAAGAACTCTCAAACTTATTAGCGCGGGTGCATATCCATTATCTATTTATTATATTAGTAGTAGGCAGACTGAATTATTACTTTTTCTCAATTATATAAATAGTCATTTTTTGATGACCCTGTACATGCATTTAACATTTATTAGCTACATAGGTTTATGGTATGCACGTGTTTTATAAAAATATATACATCTTAAAATTAAGATTTGTTTTATATAATATAAGCACTCAATAAGATATGATACTGTTATTAACTATACTACAACAATTTTCTAAATGTTAAGTAAATTTATTTTTTAAATAATTAAACTCCTACTAAAAGTAGGCAGTATACATCCTATAAACAACTTAACATTTCGAATAATATTTGTTGGAACATTTTTGAGATCTAATAAAATATACATCTATATCCAATCTAGTTCCAATCCTGTGTTATTCTTACTGACAATTTATGAATACGAAAAACCGATCATCCCCCAGGCCAATTCTCTACTCCACAAAATTTCTTATGGACATTTTAAGAAATTCCCATTTGGCTCCGCCCCACGGGTGTCAAAGTTATAATCCTGTGTTATTCTTATGGACATTTTAAGAAATTCCCATTTGGCTCTGCCCCACAGGTGTCAAAGTAATAATCATGTGTTATTCTTATGGACAGTTTATAAAGAAAACCCGATCGTCTCCCAGGCCAAACCTCAACACTTAAAACCACAAAATTTGGAACATATACTCTCCATATTATAGGTAACCGTTAAGAAAGGATTTTAAGAAATTCCTTTAGTGATCCACTCCACGGGGCTTCAAATTTCCAATCCTGTGTTATTCTTATGGACATTCACTTTGGTATGAGCTGATCATGATTCATGTATTTAACCACAGAATGCAGCACACACCACAGGTTTTATTCCCGGGTGAAACCGGGTACGATGGCAGCTAGTCTCTTATGAATACAAAATGAGATTGCATGCAGCACGCTGGCGTGAGGGAAGTGAATTTCCAAATAAAAACCTCAACAAATCTAAATCTGTGTTAAAACAAATATTTATTCCAATTTTTACGGAAATCTGAAAACATGAAATTTTTTGGCTGTTCTGAAACTTCTGGTTCTATTTACCTGCAATGCTGGGGAAAATTTTGCACATTTTAAGGTTAGGAGAAGGTCCAGTCAGGTTTGAAAATTGGCGTGGTGATACTGGGGATGATAAAACTATACCAACATATAAATAATAAATAGGCTGTTCTAATGTAAAATCACCATAAGACAACGTACTGTGTTTAAGTCACTATACATTTCCTTTAATAACTCGGTAATCATTTGTGCTAGAGAGGGTTTTTAAGTTTTGCCTCACTAATCTCCATCTTTTGACATGCATTAATTTTATATCCGGGGCTTTTATGACCATTTTGGGGCCCAAAAACTGAAAATTTGAAAACTTAAAATTCCAAAAAAAGGGGGTTAGACTTTTCTGATTGTTATGCCCAACGAACTTGTCCAACTGATTATAGAAAGTAATAACCTACCAAATTTGAAGTAAATCGGACAAAAATTGTGACCGCTAGAGTACGAAAACACACACACACACACACACATAAATATATATTTAAAGTTGTTAGCGACCCCTCAAAACGTGTTCAGGGGCTCATGTTAGGAACTTCTATGGTGGTCCCGGGCTTAAGTCTCACCGTGTGGGTCATGCTAATGGTTCATTTTTCTAAAGGAAATGTACTAATAATTTTGTATGTTGCGCATGTTTGTTGTATCTTGAGTCACTTATTCAAATTCTTTAGTAAAAACCTATCGATACAATTTTAAACGTCCAATTCGGTAGGGGTTAGCAGTACACATCAGTACTACAATTAATTAAATTAATATATCAGATCCAGAAACAGTTTTGGTTACTTAAAAAGTTTGAAATTAATTTATGTATACCAGAGGGATGACGGGACATGTTAATTGTGAGTAGTAACAAAATGGGGGGAGGGCAAGTAACAGCAGTGCGGCGAGCTGGTGCCCCTCCTCGTAATAATTTCACACAGCCAATGTGATAAATTCAGTTCCTTCCTCTTAAAAAGGTTAAATCATCTCTAATATAATTTTATATATTGACGTCTTGCATGACTATGAGTTTTTATTGTACGTATATTAGTTTTTATAACCAGGCCTGTATATAACAAAAAACTGTTGGTTTTTGTTTTGGATTTGCACCATTATTTGGTACGCTGCGACATGCAATGAGTGCAACTTTGAAATGAAAGGGGAGGTTCTATGCAAGTCTTCATAGCTCTTATCAATGAAAATTAAATAAATTTATTTTTTTAATACTTGTTAGTATGTTTATACATTTTATTGAGTAATAACTTGTTATGGTATTGGTTATTGTTTGTATTTAATGTCATTGACTATATAGTCAGTGTTAATATGAACAAAGTTATGGTATTTTACAAATATCTTTTACATTTGAAATATGTAAGAACTAACCACAATAGACCTATACACTGTCTGATTTTGATGTGCGGTCAAAAATCAACATGCGACTTCCCACCATGGATACTTACCGTCCTGAATTCCCCTAATTTTCTCCACATTACCCACGTTTGCCTACCGTTTAGGCTAGGAGACAGTGTTTCTTAAAAACTTGTTGGGGTTTTTAATAAAGAATTTAAAAACTCCGTAAATATAGTAAGCATGAGATCAAATATATCTACAATGGTAATAATGTACACGTGATAACTTTGTTTAGATCTAATATGACCCATCAGATGAAAAATAAATATAGAGCTTTTAGTAGTAGTAATGAGTTGGCGGCTGGAGAAATGGGAGAAATTGGGGGAATTTAAATTCGCCTCTTGACTGCATATTAAGATCAAATAGACAATAGTTTAAAATGTAATCCAGACACTGATATCAATATGCAGTACATCATATTCAACGTGCTTATGGTAAATTGCTTTATTGTAAGAACGCTTCCTATTCGCGGATTTTATAATTTATTCTAGACATGTTAGTTCCTTTTCTATTAGAAATTCTAATGTCTCGTGGCTACAACATTGACTACATTTTTCATCTAATCTTCCATCACAAGCACGTGTGACCTTCTTAAATGACCAAAATGTGTAGAATTTTAAAGCAACTCAAATATAAGTTTAAAAAATAACTGAAACAATTTTTAATTAAAAAGTCATCTTATCATGTGTCTGAATACGTGGCCACTCTTTATTATGAAATAATTAATAGTAAATAATTGTTGGTATAAATAACTTGATTGAAATTAATATTTATTGTATACAAGGCACTGACATTTCTGAGAGTATATTCTGTTCCTTTATTTTGTATAATATTTATATTGCCTATTAATTGTATTACTATTACTGTATAGTTTTTAGAAATTCTAAATTTCTGATATTGTTTGCATTGAAATTTCTTTGTTTAAAATTCATTGTTGGTGATGGCGAGTTTATGTTATTCAAGGAAGTTTTGCGGACATTTTCCATCACTTATTAGTAAAAACAAAGTTTCACGACGTTTCGGGATCTGGAATCTGATCCCGTCTTCAGGTGGAAAGAATACCTAGAACATAACAAAATTAGTGGCAGATCCAGGTAACCTGTAAAATCACTGAAAAGCTAAGGGCCGCTTTCCCCAAATACAGTTTAACTTAAACTTTTTTCCCAATGTGTTAAGGTAGTTTAAACCTGGTTTATGTTAAACCTATATAGAGAACACTGTTTCGTCATTTTATTCTACGATATTATAACCTAGAATCCTGTATAATAAACATTTGTTTTTAATTTAACTAGAAGGTAAATAAACAAACAAATTATTTAAACAAAATTAATTAATCTTGATATTTTGTGGATTAAACTAACCTGGCTATATTACCTTTTTGGGAAAACGAAGTGTGCCTTAATCTCAAGTTCAAAACAATCTCAGGATTAGTTTAAACTTGAGTTGAGGAAAGCGGCCCTAAACCAGAAAACTTTAAAAGCAGTCAAAACAAAATAAAACATCATCTTAAAAATATACTATAACCACCTCATACCAAATTTGAAGTAAATCAGACAAAAAAGATCCGATCAAACCACTCAAACAGTACTGGTATCAGTACATGTATTGGTTGGAGTAAATCGGTTTTTGTTTTTGGTAGTATCAAATAACACACAAGTCAGCAGCCAAAAAACCAATCCATGTGATTGATATTTGTTATTTCAATAACTGTTGATTGATTGCTTCTCTGTCTACCAGGCTGCACCACATTGTACTCATACTGTATGCAGTGCTTCTAATAGTTTGATTGCTTATCCCATAACTAACCATGTTTTAAGTGCTTGCCCCACCATGCCTTTTTCTCGTTAGCATTATATTCTTGCTATGTCTTTTTACATTTAGTACCGGTATATACTTCTGAATTTTAAGTTTGAAAACCATAACGATAGGATAGAGGAACACAGGGAGGGTTTTGTGTGGGTATAGATTTTTTTCAAAATTCAGGTTCATTTACTTTAAAATTCAAAATCATATAATTTTGGTTTTGACTTACTTGGTTTTCACTGCATCCCGAGGTCTCGTACCGTAACCTATATTTGGTTCGCTTGCATAATATGATATTCTTCCCTCAGATACGGTGTCGATAACTCTGTATAAATTGACATGGAGAAATAAGATATAAATGTCCATAAAGCTTGTTGATTGCTGGATTGTTTGGTAACCATGACAACAAACGAGATCTGCAGACCTTGTAATGTACTGAAGTAATAAATGATTACTTTTATACGACACGAGACTCCCGAAGCTCGTAACGAAGCTTAGTTGCTCAGAGCGCCGCTTGGAGCTCTTGAGTACGTTCCGTTCACAACATTGCGCCAAAATTGTTTGTTGTCATTGCAATAACCTCAATTGATTTGTGGTATGTTTTTTCTTGTAAATGTGCAGTTCGAGATCTCGGTGCCTCGTACTGTTGTGTCATATTCAGATCCTGAGCAGGCTGTATGTTGGCAACAGTGTGCTAGTTCACAAAATACAACACAAAATGCTCTGTTTCTATTCGTTTTAATGTTATGATGCGCAAAAGATCGTCTGCGCAACAAGATCTCAAGGTCTCTTATCGGACAGCCCTAATCACACCAAAGAGAATCATAGGTCTCGTAACGCACCAACGTAATCACATGCAAATTTGCAGTAACTCAGTGAACATATTAAAAACCTAATAATTTAGAATTTTTAATCATTAACCTAAGTTAATCAAATGTGGAGAAAATAAAACAACCAAAATATTTACCTACGTCATCACTATTTTCCATGTTCTTGGGAATAAGTTTTAAAGCTTGTTCACAGTTAATTTCTTTAAAAACCTAATTTTTCAGCTCTAAAAATAAATCATTTCAGTACTAACATTTTGTTCTGTGTCATCCATAGCAGAGATATTAAAAAAGTTAAACACATCCAATCTATATATTTAAAAAATCCTTATTTTTATTCACTCACTTCCTAAAGTTAATACTCAACTGATTTTGATGATTCTTTTTTTTATTTAAAATATAATTTCAAGTTCTAAGTCCCTGTGAAGCTAAATATTTGATTTACACTTTTATTTTGGTTACATTTCCAAGTTTTAAAATTGCTTCAGTAAGTTTTTTCTTAGTTAAAAAAAGCTGTTATAAGGATTATATCCGCAAAATATTGCGGGAGAGCAGCTCATATGTTATTAATATGGAGAATTGATCAAATGTTAATATATTGCTTATTAATGAGCATATTTTCTATAAAACTTGGAACTAGCATCATGCTGTGGTTAGGTATTTATTTGCTTAGTACGGAGGTTTGCTGTCTGCAGGGGTATTTTTGGTCTCTGCCTCTCACAGTGACCACACCATGACCACAAGACTTAACTTGCATGATAGTTTTCTGACATAACCCTTGCAATCAAGGAGTCATATGTGATAGATACAACATATTGTATACCCCTTAATGGTTTGTATGTCATCAAAGATTTATTTGGTAAGACTTTAATTTACATTTTTACATTAAGTGAAAGCACATAGTCTTCCAGGACTTTCAGCATATTTAGTTGGTGCTAAATGTGCCAGAAAGGACAGCTATTTTAAATTTTAAAATAGATCAAATGGACTTGTTATAAATAATATCATTATAAGAAACTGATTAGGCCTGTATTAGAATTGTATTGGCATTTAACGCAGGATTTGAAAATTATAACATTCTTTTTGAAATCATCAATATTTTAACTTAAATTTCTTACAGGTGCACTCATGAAAATCTGCGGACCACAGTTTGTAGGATTTGCAGTGTTGAGACTGAGGATGAAAACTCATTAAAAAAGCATTTCAACTCCACTCATCCGAAGAGCTTTCCATACCAGTGTCCTTCCTGCAAAGCTGAATTTGACTCCACTTCAGCCGAACATGACCATAGAATGACACATGTCAAGAGGGGAGAACATTTCACTTGTGTAATTTGTTCTACTAAGTTTCCTACTTACAAACAGTTATACTTTCATTACAGCAAAGATCATGTTGAACAGTCCGAAAATATTTGCAAAATTTGCAATATCACATTCAAAAACCAAATGGCATTAGAAGAACACAACTATGTGAGGCACAAGAGTAAAGATCGATTCAAATGCATTTTCTGTCATAAAGTTTACAGTTCTAGTGTGTATTTAACGGTACACATGAAAACTCACACCACTAAAATATTTAAATGTAAAATATGCTATAGGCCCTTTACAGACATGGCTAGCTTATTTCAGCATATGCTTTTTCATGCTAGTACCCTCGAAACAGAAAGGCCTCTGAAGTGTGCTGTTTGTTTAGCTGCTTATGCAAAACAGTCTGCATTGAAATATCATATTTCAGGGCACATCACCAAGGATACTTCACTCTTCAACTGTCTCGTCTGTGGGGAAACATTGCCAGATTACGAATCCATGTCTACTCATATATTTGACCATAGTATCAGAATTACAGAAAACAATATGACAAAAAACGAAAATGAATGGGTAGACAGAATTAAAGAGAGAAAGTCAGTTATGAAGCGAGGAAGACCTCGTCTCTCATTAAATAATGATCCAGATTTCAAACCTAATGTCAATGTTGAAAAATACGATCCCAATCATAAACCAAACATAGATATCAAAAGTGTTAACATTGAAAGTGAAGAAACTCCTGCTCTAAAGCGAGGAAGAGGAAGACCAAGAAATGTTGTAATTGAAGAAACCCCAGGAACAAAAAAGGAAAGAGGAAGACCAAGGAAAAAATCTGAAGATCAAGATGCTACTATAGAAAAAACACCTGCTACCAACATCAGTGACGGTATTGTACAGAAATATCAGCTAAGTCATAATACAAGGAGAAGTGGACGATTAGGTGTGAAAAATACTATAGGAAAATTTAAAGTAAACAGAGAAATTAAAGAGAAGAAAGAAGACCTAATAAGAATACCCAAACAAACCCTCAAAATAGGTGATGAATGTTCTGCATTCAAAACAAGAGAAACATTTGCTTCATCAACATCTAAAAGTAACTTGAGGAGAAACCATTTAAGAGGGAAGAAAATTCACATGGACAGGGATTTGCCTAAGAAGGGTTCCAATAAAGTAAGTCAAGGTGAAGGCGTAACCGAATTAGTTAATGTTTTTCAAGCATCTCAAAGTGGAAGTAAAGTTCCACATAATCATCATGCTCTACCAATAGCAAATACTGAAGTAAATGTCATTTCAGAAACTAAAGTAAGACCTATGTCGTTTAAAATGTTTTCATCTTTGACTAATACAAGAGCATTTAAAGTGGTGAACAATGAATCAAGGAATGATAAACTTGCTAAAGAAGAGGAAGTACCTGTCGAAAAATCCAGCTTCGTTAATCTTGATTATTTAGATTTCAAAGAAGAAATGTTTGATGATGAAGAAGACCCATTGGGTGGTATTGAAATACCTTATGTCTCAGAGCAGAAAGGCTTAAGAAGTAGCTTTAGGTTTGTGAATGGAAATCATGAGCCGAATAATGCTGAGAAGGAAACACTATCGAATCAGGATGCATCAAACCAGTTTAATGACAGTGAATCCAGAAATTCAAGTGGTTTTATTAAAGAGAAAAAGTATTTTGAACCATCACGTGGTTTGACCAAATATAGTTGCACTACTTGCTTTTTAGCATTCTCAACCCAAGAAGAGCTGTTGTTCCATAATACTACTCATATATTATAATTATAGAAAGACATGTTCTTTAGGTATTGGGGAACATTGATGGAACTGATTTTGTGAACTGATTGGTATAACTAAGTATAAAGCAGGTGGCTTACAATCTGTTAAGTTAGTGGTTTCACATATTGTTTACAATAACTATGATTTAAATATGTATACTGTTTAAGTTACTGCAGTGTACATTTCACTAATACATAAATACAATTAAACTTGTATGATTCAAAGTTGGTAAGCTTCTGAGCATGGTGAAATGTTTATCTTATAATATTAAAACTTGTCTGATGCAAGAAAACTTTAATTTAATTTACAATCTGGATTTGTATCAATGGATTTGTGTTATTATCGAAACCTGACTTGAACTTGTTGATTTCCTTCATTTTATTGTTTGCTTTTAATTTGCATTGCATATGCCATTCATTAGTATCTTAAAGTTTGGTCGAGACTTGAGCTACTTTCACATTTGTGTTATGTTACTGTCACTGTTTGTAATAATTTGTATTTATTGATCTGATGTAAAACAATATGTACATACACCAGTATACATCACTTCTGCCTTTTATTTTTAGTTTACTTAAATATATTAATGTAGATACCTGCATTTGCATGGTGTCGTTATTGATAATATTGTCAATGTAGCTTGAAATTTAAATTAAATTAAGTTAAATATATTGGAATGTAATACAGTACCGGTAGTTAAGCGTTAACTTTTAAGTAATGTTCCATACAGAAATAAATTCAGTAGAAGTATTTGAATGACCTATGTTTACATGAATGTATATTTGTCAAAACTATTGTGACCACCCTTTTGTTTGGTTTTATGTAGGTATTTGTTTCTGAACCAAGAATAGTTTAATGTAACTGTTTTATTGTTCAGCAAAGACTAGTGTTAATAATAAATAGAGTTATTTTATATAGTTTGTTTTATTTCCAAAAACATGTTAATATTTACAAAATAATTGCATGTCTAGAAAAAAGTTAAGTATATGATTGCTAGGTTAACTTGTTAAACAAGTTTTTCCACCCAGTTATTGAGTCTTATTAACTAATGTAAATCAGTGAAATCTCAATAACTCAAACCTAAAGGGGATCGGAATAAATTCTGGCTACCAAATATTTTGAATTATCTAGTTTCAACTTATCAAAGTAGTGTTCCACAGACTTTGACTAATTGAGGGTCACAGAAACACAATCGATGAGTCATGGAAGAGTACATACAATCCCAACACCGTTATGTGTTTTGTAACTAATCATCACTAATTATTACAATTAAAAACGATTTCAACAATTGAAAGTCTCTATAATAAGCCTGGATATGGTCTGAGAACTCCAACTTCTTTGGAAAACATACTACAGGATGAAAAACACCCTTCAGTGAACATGTTGGAGAGTAGGAAAGTAAACAAATATGGTCTGAGAACTCCAACTTCTTTGGAAAACATACTACAGGATGAAAAACACCCTTCAGTGAACATGTTGGAGAGTAGGGAAGTAAACAAACTATCTCCCAATAATTTCGGTAATTTTGCAATTACTATCTCCTTAAAATTATCAGCTTAGCCTTCAAATTTGGCAAACTAATGACACCACAGAAGAGTAGATTTAGGAGGGAGGGAGGGTGGGAATTTCGGGTCGCGTCATGAAAGATAGATGCTCAAATACAGTAAGGGTCCTTTTCACGCCAAGGTAGACCTCGTGCGTATCTTCGTGAAGCCTGAGTAGGGGGTGCCAGCAGAAGAGTGGGGGGGGGATAAGCATTGGAGGGGAAGTTCACAATACTATGTGTCATAATACTATTCTGCAGAAAACATTTAGCTAGTATTTGGAATATTTTGTTCTTGTAAAATCAGCTGTTTTTTACTCTTAAAAAGTATTTGCTTTTGCTGATTGTTTAATGTAATTTCAATATTTTTACCTATTAAAATAATATTTAAACATGTGGGCGCAGCGAACTCACTAGGTTGAAGGCTAATTAAAATAATTTGTTAGTAGGTTTGGCCTAATCAATAAAGGCTGTCCCACACTTCTCGCGAATACGCCCGAACTTTCGGCCAAACTCCGAATGTTCGCAGTAGTCGCGAGAAGTGTGGTAGCTGCACAAACTTTTTGGTACCAACACTATCACCAAATGATTCACTCGGATGTCCCGCCGAATGTTTGGAACGAGTTGCGACAACGAGTCTTACACCAAATCAACCGAATGTGTACAGCGAACTAACCAAGTACACGCTCGCCCAATACCATGCTCGCCATTCGCTTCCGTTCGTCTCTTTTGATTCGTACCAAGAACCCCACAAAAAGCGGAGCATGGCGAGGCAAACTATCCCGAATGTACACAAGCACACTGAGTACACTATCGCTCTTGCCTTTGTTGGGCCATAGTGTACTGGTAGCAAGAACACGGGATGGAATGTTCTGTGAACATTCGGGAGGATGTTCGGCCGAATGTTCAGGCCTATTCGCGAGATGTGTGGGACAGTCTTAACCTAAGATATTTGCATAACAATAACTTCGCGGTTGCCATGTTTTTGGTTTGGCGCGTAACAGATGATTATCACAAGCGATTTTTAGCCAACAGACTAAGAACCGATGTCAATCACTCACCCCCACCCTAAAAAAACGGTTTAAACCACTTTAACCATTAACACCCAGGCTTCACGAGGATCCGCACGAGATCTTCAGAGCGTAAAGGTCCTCTTAAAATAATGGATGATCTCAGGATGTAAAGGTTCATAATTCCAAGTCTCAGTTATTTTAAATGTATAATAAGATTGTTTTCAAAACCTCCAGTGTCAAAACGTAAAGTAGATATTATAATAGAACTTGAAACGGAGGCATTTCAAAACCTGAAGATAGTATGTGTTATAAACTTAAAACATTGAAGGTGATTTCACTCCAAAACTAATATCGATTCACTTTGAGAAAAGGATCTTTCAAATTACTTGTAAATACTTCTGTTTCACAATGTCTAGTACAGGCAACCTCAAAACTGTTCTCAGCTACTGTGACGCTTATTCGCTGGCTGTATCACATTTTATGCAGGCACTGTTGCTGTCGGGGCGAACTCTCAAGATACTCTAGTGAAAGACTGTACAAAATATATAATTTTGAGTACTAGTATTCAAAAACAATGCTATACCAAACTAAACTCAACAAATAACAATTTTTTGTAAGATATTTAAAATATCCTTATTTTAAAAACATAAAAATGAGTTATTTAGACAATTTGTCTGAGACTTCTACTCGGCCAAATTAAATGCGATTTGTACTAGATTAAAGATAACTAGTAGGTGCCCGTCGAAATTCGACGGATAAAATATTAAGCTCGAATAGTCTGGTACCCTGTAGGAACAATCACCAACACTCACGATTAACCTGAAATTTGGAATATGTACCTACTGAAAATATTATAATTATGAAAATGCACCTTTATATGTGGTACGATATAGTTAAAAAGTCACACAATCACAAAACTAAAAATTAACTCAAAATAAGATACTTTTTGCAGGTTACAATCACCCGCTCATGCTGTGGTCGCCCTCCTATCTCATCCATTTTTGAGGGGGGAGGTGGGTTTAGTGGGTAGTCTTCTCTTGGAGGAGTCCCACACCACCCCCGCCGGGACAGGCGTGTGCAAAAAGCATTCCCACCTACCAATAAAAAAAATGTTTACGTTGATGTTTACTACAGACAAAAATAAATCAAAAGCTTGCTGACCTGATCAGCTGTCTAATGAAACTCACCGAGTTGGGGTAATATTCAGCTGTTTGTTGTAAACAAAACATACTATAAAGCCCAACAAAACGGTTTGTAGACATTTCCATTTTGTACCATTTAACAAACTTAAAAGGAGAAAATTATAAATCAGACAATTTTTGGGAGTATCGGAATGTTTAAGGTTCAAATTAGTATAAATCCCATGACTTCACATTGCCTGGTTTTCTTAAACTAAGGCAGAGTTCCTGGTAAAAAATTCTCCCATATGAATAACATGGGGAAATTTGTAGGCGGTAATAAAATTTTGTATAATTTAACTAACTTAAAGGGAGAAAATTATAAATCTGTGAATTTTGGGGAGTATCAGAATGTTTAAGCTACAAATTGGTACAAATTCCTTGACAACACGTTGCCTGGTTTTCTCAAACTAAGGTCGGAGTTCCTTCAAAAATTCTCCCATATGAATAACATGGAGCAATTTGAGGACTTTATACTTTGTATCATTTAACGAACTTAAATAACATGGATCAATATTTTAAATATCAATATTTTGAAAACCAAAGCAGTATTTTTTAGTTTTACATTTTTCTGTTAATCTGCAGTGTAAAAGCTTTAAAATGACATTTCAATTGTTCAAATCGGTTGAAAAATAACGACGTAATGGGCCGAAAACGAAATTCCTTAGCTAATTAATATACAGGGTGGTTATAATTAAAGTCCCTTCCCCCTATGTTTTTCCTACAATTTATATTTAAAGTTTTCAATGATAGGATTCATTGTTTAGGAACATACTCTAACTTTTGTAGTAATTTAAAATATTGGGAGTTCCTGAGGTCTTACGATGAAGGAGTCAACTTCCAAATTCCTTATGAGAAGGAACATTATAATTCCTTATGTGACATGTCTTTTAACACTGCCTTTTCCCCCTGAAAACAGTGGTTCAATCAAAATTAAAAATGGCTGTACTGTTTTCAAGTACCTGTAGGTCTAAGATTTAGGAGTCGACTTGAACGTTTTAATGAGAAGCTAGTCATGCGACATGTCAAATAACACTGCCTTTTCCCCCTGAAAACAGAGGTGCAATTGAAACTCAAAAGGTTTTAACCGAATATTTTGCCTGTGTATCCCTGGATCACTTTTAATTGTAAGATGTAAGAAATATTTTATGGAATTTCCACTAAATTACTTGTGAGAAATTACACTGTAAAGTTATTAAAGAAGTAAATTCATGATTTAAAATAAGATCCTGACAGTACCGATAAATTAATTGTAATTGTTTTTCCTCCAGAAAAATTATCTGCTAATCTTCAAATAACAAACTTAGTGAGTGTACTATATTTAAATTTGGAATTCACCTATTGTTATTTTTAATCATCAGTTAATAATATTTACTTTTGTTTAGCAATGCATTATTCTTGAAATATGTACAAGTTTTAAGTTGATTAAAACTATGTTTTATCCTCTGATTCTCTAATCTGTTTAATTACAAATAGTACAATTTAATCAACTTAACATCCTTCTGAGTTAATGTTTTTAGTGTACTGTGTAATGGAAAACTTACTGAAACCAACAAAATTTGATGCTGATCCTAATGATACTGCAAGTTCCCAACTATGGCTACACTGGATTGCTACATTTGAGAATTTTGTTGCTGAAATAGAAACTTTAAAATGGACAAACACAGATGAAGGTAAACTTAAACTCCTGATAAATTATGTGTCTCCAAGAATCTATGAATGTATATCATTATGCAAAACTTATGAAGATGCTTTAAGTACTTTAACATCTCTATTCATTAAACCACAAATGAGGTATTTGGGAGACATAAACTTGCTACCAGACAACAGAAGTCTAACGAAACTGTTGATGACTACATTCAAGCTTTATTTAAACTAAGCAAAGATTGCAAATTCAAACAAGTCAATGCTGAACAGAACCGGAATGACTATATTCGGGATGCGTTTATTGGTGGAATACTGTCAAGCGAGATTCGTCAAAGGCTATTGGAGAATAAAACACTTTCACTTGAAGATGCGTTAAATCAAGCACGTAGTCTTGAAATGGCTCAGAAATATGCTGAATCGTTTATAAATCCTGCAATTCATCCTGTAAATCTTGTTATCGGTACAAGCAAAGACAAAACAGAGAATCCTGAAACTAAAGTAAACAAAATTGAAGGGACCCTTTCTGCAGTCCAAACTCAAATATGTTATTTTTGCGGGGCAAACAGACATCGCCGAGAATTGTGTCCTGCAAAGAACGTTGTATGTCACAAGTGTGGAAAAACTGGACATTTTTCCAAGGTTTGCAGAAGCAACATCCAATCAAATCCAAGAGCGAATAATAATACTACCGGTACTTCTCTGTCTAACAACCTTTTTCTCAATAGTCTCAACACTGCTGTTCCGTCCTCTCTTGTAAAGTCTATTATCGAAGTACAACTGAATGGAGAGGAAATGAATGCTTTAGTGGATACTGGAAGTTCTGAGAGTTTCATAAGTAAAAATATTATTCAGGTATGTAACTTGAGAGAATTTCCTATTGATGTAAATGTTTCAATGGCATCTGCTTCTTTTCAATCCCACATAAAATCCTTTTGTAGAGTTAATTTAACAATTTTGGGAAATGTTCATAGTAATCTTAAACTCCTTGTTCTTGATCAATTATGCACAGATATCATAATAGGTCATGATGTTTTGAAAAACTACGAAAGCCTAGAAGTACTGTTTAGTTGTAACAAGAAATCACTTAAGATTTGTAGTTTACCCTCAGCCTGTATTCAACCTGTTAGATTATTCAGTAACTTGTCACCCAACTGTGCACCCATATCCATAAATTCTCATCGGCATAGTCTTGAGGATAACAAATTCATTGAAGCAGATATTCAGAAACTGCTATCTGAGGGAGTTAATGAAACTAGTGTCTCACCTTGGAGAGCACAGGTGTTAGTAACGAAGAACGAAAATCATAAGAAGCGCATGGTAGTTGATTATTCTTAAACTATCAATCGTTTCACCATGCTGGATGCATACCCGTTACCTAGAATCGATAAAATAGTAAACGAGGTCTCTAGATATAAATTCTTCAGCATAAAAGAATTCTTCGGCCCTTTGAAGATCTATTAATTGATTAATCTATTAGTTGATAGTAAACAACTCCCGATTGCTGAAGAAGATAAGCAATTTACTGCTTTCGAAGCATGTGGAGGACTTTACCAGTTTAATCGAGTACCTTTTGGAGTAACGAACGGTGTTGCTGTATTTCAGCGTGTAATGGACTTCATAATTAAACAGGAGAATCTAAAGAATACTTTTGCATATCTGGACGACATTACTGTTTGCGGAGAGACTCAAGAAGCTCATGATATGCATTTAGAAAACTTAATGAAAGCTGCCAAGAAGTACAACTTAACATTGAATAAGAACAAATGTGTATTTTCTACTCAATCTATTCGTCTCCTAGGTTATGTCATATCCGACCTCAAGATTCAGCCTGATCCTGAACGTCTTAAACCATTGATTGATCTCCCAGTCCCAGAGAAAGCTGCAGCCCTTCGTCGAGCTATGGGTATGTTTGCACACTATTCCAACTTTATTCCTCGTTTCTCTGAGAAAATACGCCCGTTAGTTGAAAGTAAACCATCCCACTTGTCAGAAGAATCAGTTAAAACATTTGATGATCTCAAAACCGATATTTCTTTGGCTCTAAAAATGCCCATAGAAGAAGGTGTTCCATTCACGGTAGAAACAGATGCTTCAGAGAAAACTATCGCAGCCTCTCTTTCACAAAATGGTAGACCTGTTGCCTTTTTCTCCCGCACATTGTCAAAATCTGAACAACTGCATCCAAGTATAGAGAAAGAAGCCCAGGCTATTGTAGAATCTCTTAAAAAATGGAGGCATTATTTGATAGGCAGACCATTCACTTTAATAACCGACCAAAAGTCTGTGTCGTTTATGTTTGACAATAGAGTCAGAGGAAAAATTAAAAATGAAAAGATTCAGAGATGGCGTTTAGAACTTTCATGTTTTAAATACGATATCGTATACCGACTAGGAAAAGAAAATGTAGTCCCAGATGCCCTCTCTCGAGTAACCTCAGCGTTAGGAGGATCTTTCAATCTTGAAGAAGTTCACCGCTCTCTCTGTCACCCTGGGATTACGAGAATGTATCATTCGGTTTGATCCAAGAACATTGCATGTACTTTGGAAGAAATACGGAAGATGACGGCCGCTTGTTCTATTTTTGCTCAACTTAAGCCTAAATTTTGCAAATTTGAAGGTACGTTAATTAAAGCAACCGCTCCTTTTGAGCGTTTAAACATTGACTTTAAAGGTCCATTGCCATCAACTACTCGAAACCGTTACCTCCTTACTGTTTTTGACGAGTTTTCTCGCTTTCCTTTTGCCTTCCAATGTTCTGAAATTACATCATCAGTAGTAATTCAAAGCTTAAAACAGCTATTTGCTATTTTTGGAATACCATCTTATATCCATTCAGATCGTGGCACGTCATTTCTCTCGAAAGACGTAACATCTTTCTTGCATTCACATGGAATTGCAACAAGTCATACCACTCCGTACAACCCCCAAGGAAATGGACAGCGTGAGAGATATAATGGTATAATTTGGAAAACCATAACTCTTGCCTTAAAGTCTCAGAACCTCTGCCCGTAACTAGATGGGAAACGGTTATTCAAGAAGCATTACATTCCGATAGGTATTTACTTTGCACTAGCACTAATTGCACACCACATGAGAGAATGTTTAAACATAATAGGAAATCTGGTATCGGGTGTTCAATGCCTACATGGTTAACAGCTCCAGGGCCTGCATTGTTAAAGAACTTCGAGAGATCGAGCAAATACAATCATTGGTACGCCAAGTAGAACTTATTCATGCAAACCCAGGATATGCTTATGTCCGCTTACCAGACGGTCGAGAAACTTCTGTAAATGTCCACAATCTGGCTCCTGCTGCTGAATCACACCTTCAAGATATTCAAGCAGAAAATCGAATGCAAGATACAGTCGCAAGTGAGTCGAACGAAACTCAATCTCAACCTAACAACTCGCCTGAAGAGTCTGATGTAGGTGTTTCTTTAAGTAGGCCTCAAAGAAACAGACAGCCTCCGAGTTACCTTCAAGACTTCGCGTGGTGAACTGATAGTGGGGGAGAATGTACTATATTTAAATTTGGAATTCACCTCTGTTGTTATTTTTAATCATCCGTTATAATATTTACTTTTGTTTAGCAATGAATATTCTTGAAATATGTACAAGTTTTAAGTTGATTAAAACTATGTTTTATCCTCTGATTCTCTAATCTGTTTAATTACAAATAGTACAGTGAGCTTATAGCAATTATCCTTTTGACAAAAACAACTTTCACTTCCTTAATGGGGTTGGAATTCCCAAAGATAACAAACCGGGTGGGTACCCTTTGAGCAGTTCAGTTATTTTCCTGATGTGCATCTGTACATTTCTGGTACTTTTTTATTTGTTCGACTAACTGCTCCATCTAAAGATTGAGTGTATTTACAAAGGTAAAGTAACTGAAGCAAAGTATTAAAATTATGGCACGTTCGCTAGAACACAAAGTTGAATTGATATTCTTATTTGGGGCATCAAATGAAAACTATCATGAAACTGAAAGAAGGTTTAATAAGAGGTTTCCTGACCACCCAACTTCTCGAACATACATTAGGCAATTGGTACACAAGTTTAGAACTACAGGAAGCATTAACGATGCAAAAAGAACAGGTCGTCCATCCATGAGCAAAGAGCAACAACTAAATGTACTTTGTGAGTTTATTGAAAATCCGTCACATTCAAAAAGATCAGCGTCACAGGTGAGTGAGGTTCCTCCTTCTTCAGTACTCAAAATTCTACAGAAAAAATTCCATCCACATAAGATACAGTTATATCATGCGATGAATGAAGATGACCCTGATCGTCGATTACAGTTTTGTGAAGTTATTGAGAACATCGCAAGAGAGAACCCAGCGTTAGACCATAACATTTGTTTCAACGATGAATCTTCATTTTCCATTAATGGCTTGGTGAACAGACATAACTGCAGGTACTGGTACACAGAATGCAAAATAAAAACATTTTTGGTCAATTTTCTAATAGCCAACAATATTAAGTGTTTTAATTTTGTAAGTTTTAATTTGTCTATCATTAATATCAAAATTACCTTTAATTAAACTTCATTTAGGATAATAATTTTAAAAGTAAAATACCCCCGTCACAGCAAACCTGCATACTAAGCGAATTTCCAATGCATATGTTTCTTACTACCATATAAAGCCATTTACCAATTTTCATAAAAATACATTTATAAATAAGAGATAAATAGCAATTTATTTATTCTCCATAAGAATAACATTAGGGTTGAGTATGCAGGTTTGCTGCACCAAGAAATATAAGAAATGTGTTTTTATGCAATTAACAATACAACTCAACCAGGTGAAGCTACGTACCAAGTTTTAATCATTTATGTTCATAATCAGGGAGGTATAAAACTTTACTTATTGCCCATAAGAGTAACATTAGGGCTGAGTATGCAGGTTTGCTGCTAAGGGACAATCAACAAAAATCCTGTTTTTGTGCAAATATCAATATACCAGTACTAGTTGATGCCACATACCAAGTTTCATCAATATACTGAAGATACAATTAGGAATGAGGCTGACAGCCAAGGTGAACCACTCGAAAAATGAAAATGTCGTAGGGACCACATTTTTACAAAATAAAATACTTGGCGTATGAGCTTCTGTTTGCACGCAATTTAATCTTTGTTTCCTCTTATTTCATTACATATAATTCGAGGCACTTTTTGCTTCTAGCCTAACCACTGGATATTTATTGCTTAGCGACGAATTACACGGTTTTAACCCTTTCAGTGCTATGGTCCGATATATCGGATTTTGAATCTGTTATCAATAAACACTGTTACTGCTTCATAAGCGATTGTACCGTTAGGCGCTCAGTCTGCAGTCTGAGTCTGACTTGTGGTGAAACCTGGTTGACACGAATTGAACTACCTCGTCCAGCGCCTAGTCTCTATAATACCAACTGATCCACTGCAGCTGCTAGCCTGACCAGTGGCTGTGCGGTCTAAGGCGTTACCTTCCCGGCCGGGGGTAACACTTGGATCGAGGGTTCGAATCCCGTCACAGTCGGTGGTTTTTATGTGCAACTCATGGAGAGTTCACCTGTCTGTGGCAGAGTTGAAGGGGAGGGCGGACCTTAAGCAAACGGTGGACGGCTCGGGTCCAAGCTGACGGGATGGGTGGATTCTTTGTGAGTTGCACATCTGATCAGGTGTTTTGCTACATTTTACCTATCCTTTACTGTGTGTGTCCAGCGGAAGCACGTTTTTATTAATTTTAACTGTTCAGGCGTTCAATATATTAAAAAAATCAACAAAACATCACATATTCAACTACTCCTTTCAGAAGCTTAGCACTGAAAGGGTTAAACAAAAATCAAACCTAACTTGTAAACAAAACACCGCTGATAGCAAATGACGGTAGGCGGGCGAAATCCAGTAAAAAATAATCACCGAATACAATTGTAGCAACCTTTGCTGCTAAAATTTATCTCCAAGACCATGTTGAAAACACTACATTTTCGGTTTGTCAACTGGCACAACTGCAACAACTTCGCGATACTCGGGAATATCCATATTTTTGTAAGACGCTCTTAGCTTAAATACATGGATCTAAGTAATGTGTTACATACTAAAATGGAAGTTTAAAATTTCACTTGTCTAATGGTGTTATTTTATTTTATTTAAATAAACGTTTAGGTTCGTTAGTTTGAATTTTCATGTAACCTTGTAGATGGAAGCGGCAAAATTTGACTCTCGGAACCGAAAAACGGGGTTTCGGGAGGCTTTTGATGCTTACATTTTCATTCGGATTTATTCAAACTTTCATCGTATGCCTGAATAATAAAATAAAACACAAAAATTCTTAGGTATGGGGGGGCGACCGCCCCCCCTTGGATTCGCCCCTGAGTCGACTCCTACATCTTAGACCTACAGATATCTTGAAAAACAGTACAACCCTTTTGAATTTTGATTGCACCACTGTTTCACGGGGAAAAGGCAGTGTTATTAGACATATCGCATGACTCTTCTCATGAGGAATTTAGAAGTTGACTCCTACATCTTAGACCTCAGGTAACTCCCAATATTTTAAATTACTGCAATGAATCCCATCATTGAAAATCGCTTTAAATGTAAATTGTAGAAAAACCATAGGGGGAAGGGACTTTATCACGACCCTGTATAAGATTATTCTATGAGGCAGCTTTTGGTTTTATTTTGCACATTTGGTCTTGGTAAATCGTTAAAAAAATTATAATTCAAATGTAACATAAGGTAAAATTATTTATATGTGATTTATACTAAATAAAAGATCAATTTTTCTATATTTTTAGGTTTTACTTACTTTATGATGTTTTTCCTTTCTAAATTATAAAAACTAAACATGAAAATTCAACGGATACAATATCAAGGGTGAGTATTCTAAGGTGTACCCTACGGGAAAAGTCACCAGCAATGAAATATTTGTATTTTTTTCTAAATTAGGACAATGTGATGTTCATCTCAGTGGCGTAGATAGACCTTTGTCAAGGGGGGGGATATTTCATTAGGGAATACAAAACAAAATACCCCCGTCGCAGCAAACCTGCATACTAAGCGAATTTCCAATGCATGTATATGTCTCTTACTACCACATAAAGCCATTAACCAAGTTTCATAAAAATACATTTATAAATAAGTGA
The DNA here is from genome assembly GCA_963675035.1 of Allygus modestus. NCBI lineage: Eukaryota > Metazoa > Arthropoda > Insecta > Hemiptera > Cicadellidae > Allygus > Allygus modestus. The sequence continues at coordinate 298,733,513 of OY776111.1, read as the reverse complement.
TACATATACTTTACAGCCAGACACATTTGCTGGTGTCTGGCTAAGGCTTGTCACACACTGCGTCCGGTCCGATAAATTCGGATCAGGCATGCCGGATCAGGTAAATTCGGAAACCATTTGAAAACCATGTTTTCAAATGAAAGTCCCCAGACTGCGTCCGGTCCGGTGCTACAGGTGCGGTCCGCTCAGATTATTTAGGATGGGAAGCGATTGGTTTCCGGCAGCTCGCTGCGCCGGAGAGCTCGCGCATGCGCAGATGACTTCTACTCACCACGTGACAGTGACAGTAGGCACTGACAGTAGCAGCAGACGTGGTTTTGTGGTGATTTTTTTACTCTCTACGCTTGTTATAAAATGCCATTAGAAGAGAAACTGATTGTGCTAGTACAAGAGTACCCTGTGCTGTACGACCTGGGCCACAAGGACTACTACAACCTAGTTATGAAGGAGAATATTTGGGAAGAAATAAGCGATCAATTAAATGAACCAGGTAAGCAATAAGGTTAAGTTAAATAGTTTATTGAAGGCTACACATTAAAAAGCCAAATTTTTACAGGCATGGACTTTTTTTAATTGTTATAGTAAGAAGTAACAATAATTACAATCGGTTAAAAAAGGTGTTATCCAAAACTTAGCAATCCTTATTTTACTACGTTAACATTTCAAATGGTAAGTTAAGATTAAACTGTTTTATAAGTTAATCTTGCCAGCACTTATCTTCTCATCTTGCCAAGACACTTTCCCCTCTCTCGAAGTGAAGTATTTCCTGAAACCATCTCTAATTTCGAAGGTGTCCAAAGCTGAGTTGCACCCTATTCTGGGAAGAGGCTGAAGTCCGTGAAATTCTTCTATTTCTTCAAGTTCTCCAGGACGCCACAGATTCTCATCATCTCCTCGCAAGAAGTTGTGGAGGCATGTAGTTGCTAACACAATCAAATCAACATGATTGGGGTTAACTTGGAGCTTTTGCGAATAAACCCTGAACTTCTTCGCCAGTATTCCAAACGCACTTTCCACTACTCTGCGGGCTCGGCTATGCCTATAGTTATATGATTTGTTTGCCACATTACCTAGTTGAGTACCAGGGTAAGGTCTCATTATATGCACGTGAAGGGGGAATGCTTCGTCAGCCACCATTACATGAGGAAGTACAATTCTTGTATTGTTCAGTGGCTTTGGAGGTGGTAGATCTAAATGTCCAGCATAATAGTTTTTACCTAGCCCAGATTCTTTGAAAATTCCCCCATCGCTGTTCTTACCATACGCACCAACGTCAACAGTTACAAATTTGTAGTTTGCGTCTACCAACGCGAGCAAAACAACACTGAAGCCTTTCTTGTAATTGTAAAACGTAGAACCACTATTTTTTGGTTTCTCCATGGTCACATGTTTGCCATCAACCGCTCCGACACAATTAGGATAATTCCATTTTTCGTTAAATCCTTTTTCCACTTCTTCCCACCTTTCACGGGTAGGTGGAGGCATTACTATAGGTGATAACACATCCCAGATGGCCTTGCAAGTGGAGTGCACGATAGACGCAACTGTAGATTCTCCCATTCTGTAACTAAAAGCTACACTTCTGTAAGTTCCCGCATGTCCAAGGAACTTTAAAAAAACACGGTCTTGTATAAAAAATATGCAAATATCAATAGAATTCAACTAGGTAGGACCAAGTTTCATCAATATACATTCATAAATAAGAGGTACATTCAATTTTAATTATTCTCCATAAGAATAACATGGGAGCTGAATGAATGGGTTTGCTACAACGAGGAAGACAAAAAATGGGGTTTTATGCAAATATATATGTGACCTAACTAGATGAAGCCACATGCCAAGTTTTTAAATTTATGTTCACAATTAAGGGAGAAAAAAAATTAGCCCCCCATAACAATAACATAAACATTTGTTTTTGAGATTTATGGACCAAAACGTCATGCTTTAACTTATAAAAGTTTAAAATTTTCTCAGTGGTTTGATCTTATAGTTAAAATCTTTATGATTATACAGGGTGTCACAAAAATGTGAAATTGGCTATATATAGTCATATTCTTCATACCGAAATAAATCGAAAATGGTCAGTGAAATCTTTTCGATTTCCGCTTTGTTTAGCCGCTATCCGCCATTTTGTTTTTTCACTTAAACCTTTATATTTCCGTAACGAATTGTTTTATCAAATTCAAATGTTGCATGGAGCTTTATAATATAATTATTTAAATTTAGAAAAAAAATTATTTAAATAATTATTTTCAAAATGGCGGCCATTTCAATGTTTTAAGGTAACCTTTCATGAAAACTAGAAGGTTTAGAACAAAGTTTCAAGAGACAAAAAATGTAGATATTTTTTATATAAATGTAACAAGACCTTGTTTTAGAAAATCGGTTAATAAATAACTGAGATATGTTCCATTGTAGGTAGAAAAGGTAGCAAACTGGGCCTGTGAACGCATGGCTCAGTGCAACAATGGGCCCATTTTGCTACCTTTTCTGCCTACAATCGAACATATCTCAGTTATTTAATAACCGATTTTCTAAAACAAGGTCTTGTTAGATTTGTATAACGTATATCTACATTTTTCTGTCTCTTGACAATTGTTTCTAAACCTTCTAGTTTTCATGGAATTTTACCTTAAAAAATGTAAATGGCCGCCATTATGAAAATAAACATTTTTTTTGATTTTTTTTCTAAATTTAAGTACTAAATTATACTACAAAGTATAAAGCTTTATGCAAAATTTGAATTTGATACAACAATTCGTTAAGGAAATATAAAGGCTTAAGTGAAAAAAAACAAAATGGCGGATAGCGGCTAAACGAAGTGGAAATCGAAACAATTTTACCAATCATTTTCGATTTATTTCGGTATGTAGAATATTACTATATATATAGCCAGTTTCACATTTTAGTGACACCTGTATATTAAGGATGAAATGACACAGGGTTCTTATCCTTTAAGTTTTTTATAAATATTTCGGTTTATAAGATATGTAGCTTTAAAACACAAAACGGCCGCAATTTTGAAATGGTATGTGTTTGTTTTTTGTAAGTGTTTCGAATTTTTTTTAGGTATGTAAAAAAAAGTATGATCATTTGATTTCAATTATCATACAATGTTTTTCCTTGCATATGGTTAGCACTTACTCAATGTAAAACTTGTAACTCAAGTGTATTGGTTGCAGCAAATGTCCTGAAGAAGAAATGGAACAATCTAAGAGATTCCTATAGAAAGTCTCTACAGAAAAAGAAGACTAAAAGTGGCCAATCTGCAAAAGTGGTAAAAAAATTGGAAGTTTGAGGAGCAAATGTCATTTCTCTCAGACCATTTAACTATGTGTCGCCAACAGCAGAGCAATTTAAGGGAAGCAAGTGTGGACATTATTCAAGACGAGGAAAACCTTCAAGAAGAACAATTGCATTTAAATCCTGCAGAGGTTATTTCTAACACCGAAATTAGTGGTGATATTGATACAGAAGCTTCTAAAAATGTAACACCACCGGCAAACAATATAGCTTATAAAAAAATGTCCCACAAAAGGATGAAACCAATTGAAACAGCAAGTTCTCCTACTGCACTAGTACTCCAGAAGTATCTAACCAACAAGGAAAAAAATACGGGAAAACAAGCAGATGATCACTTGACTACATTTTTCAAATCTGCTGAAGCTACAGTGCGTACTTTCAGTAAATTTAATCAGGTAAAAATTAAGGCAGAAATTTCATCTTAGTTGAGTAAATATGAGCTAGAAAATCTGATTGAAACCGAACAATGCAATGAAAATCGGTACTCAAATCTTCGACCAGTGGCATCAGTTGAAGTTCAACCTATATACTCAAATAACTCCTCAGTCTCGGGTGTCAGCTCTGCCAACAGTTTGGATAACAATATTATGTACAACACAGCTCACGCATCAACGCCTGTTCCAAATTACCGCAATAACAGCAATTTAAAACGACCAATACAGCAGGGATCACCTGGGCCTTCTGCGACTGAACAGGTTGGACAGTGGTTAACAATGCTTCAAAATAACAACGAGTAAAGTGTTTAGATAGTATCTTCGTTTAACATTGTCCATTTACAATCTCATATCACATTGAATTTGTGGTTAACCATTTAATACTTATTGGTTATACTTAGCTCAATTTACATACTGTTGTCATAAATAAATTTGTAACTCTTACTTACAAACTATAGACAGCTTTATTTATACAACCTATACTTTATATTCACATATGATTGAAAAAATTCAAAAGAACAACAAAGACATTTGAATAACAAAAATGCAAAATTAAAATCGTTTCAGACAAAAAAAGTTACAAACATATAGTAGCATGCTCACCTTAAATTTTACACTTACTTCTACAAATATTTTATAAATAAAGTTACCTTAGCGTAACTGCCAATCTCTCTTGTGTAGACATGCTCTTTCTGAAGTTGGTATCCTTTTTTGCTATTGATGTTTCTAGAAGAGAATGAAGTTCCATGAATTTCTCGAAACTCATTCGGAAGTACTGGAAAAACTTTTTATTGTCCTCAATCAAACGGGGAAACAAGGTATGAAATTCTCCCTCATTTGTTCTACTTGAGTTTATACTATGTACCCACAACCTCTTCTGTCGCTGGTGCTCTTCCTCTTCCGAGGCAAGAGCTGCTGCAACTACGAAGATCTCTTCTTCACTGTCACTGTCACTCATGGCTTCTAGCAATTGTTAAATTGATAGACTAACTTAATTTGTTGTTGGCTTTCCTCCAACACACAGTACCGCTGTCCTTGCACAGACTGGTCACCGGAACTGGAACGCCTGATGCAGTGTGTAGAAATTTGATGGATCCGGCGAAAAATGCCGGATCAGAATTTACCGGACCGGACGCAGTGTGTGACAAGCCTGCTCTGTGCGAAACAATGCTTCGTGACAGATAAAACACTCTAGCAAGTCCATGGCTGCTGTTGCTAGCCAGAGACGATGAAGTCGAGTGCCGACCAGAGGGGAATTGGGGGAAGTTTTATACCAGCTGGCCGGTATACCACACAGGGAAGTACCGTCGACTCCACCGCTTGCCACAGATGCACAAGGACGTACCCTAGCCACGGACAGGGAATTACCTTGTTGTCACAGCTTGCCAAAGGCGCACAAGGAAGTACCCTAGCCACGGAAGGCACCGTACAGGGAAGTACGTTGCCGTCAACCTCCAGAGTTTGCCAAACAGGAAGGCACACACCACCTCCTTTCGCCCGCACCTTGCTGTCGGCAGGCTCATAAGCTTATATAACCCCATCACGGACTGAAGTCGGAATCAGTCTCTCTTGAACAATTGTCAGCAGTCAACGCATCCGCTTATGTAAGTAACTTTTTTCTTGCCACATCATTCACGACTTATGCATAGCATTATTCTCTTTTTACAGAACCCCCCATTTTCCATTACTTTTACTTATTTTTTTTAACATTCCACTACTTATTTTTAAGTATATCGGCAAATTACTTTGGTTACAGAACCCACATTTTCCCACTACGGTTTGGATAAATTTGTGCGCATTTTTCTTTACAGAACTTACATTTTACTACTACTTTTTTAAATTATATTTATGCATGTACACTTTTTTTCTAGAGACCCCACATCTTTCTTTGATTTTTCATACAATGTGCAGTAGTGTGGTAGGTTTGAAAGTTGACAAACCACTGTTAAAAACATTATTGTTTGGTTTTATAGCTTTCTTTATTGTAACTTATTTTCAACCTAAATAATTTTATGTGTAGGCAGAATTTTGTCGATTGAAGGACATAGGCGTAATTCAGGGGGGCCTCGGGGGGGCAGTTGCCCCCCCCAATAATTTAGAGGAAGTTAAAAAAGTATACCGTCAGCGAGAGTAAAGAAGACCCCTTGTCGGTGTTACATGTTTATAGTTCTGTGGTTCTTATGTCTCAAAACGCAATGTAAGTAAGTTTTGTCACAGTATCATGGTTTCAGCAGGAACTTGCCTGGTGGTAATAATGAATGCCGCATAAAGCGCTAGAGTAGTGACCATATGGTAGTGCCTGCAATTTTTGTATAGGAAAAAATTCCAGGGGTCTTCTTTACTCTCACCGACAGTAAGTGTATGAAAAATACGATTACAATTAAGTTTGCTGTAATAAATAAGACATAATCTTTAGCTATTTTTAGAAATATCAGTTTTAGTTTTTATAATTTTGTAACGGGAACATTATTTAATTTAACCAAGTTATTGTAGTAGTTAAATAGTCAGTGATAATTTGAAACAAATCGACGGAAATCATGAACTATATAGTCTGACTTTTTCCCGTGGTGATCAACGGATTTCTTGGTAAACGGGTCGCCGAGTAGCCGGTGGTACAACGCAACAATAACCTTCCGGTCTCCTCTTGTTCATTGTTAGATGGAGATATTAATCCAAATTTAACTGATATTTTTACTTCTCGAGTTACCAAATAAAAACATATACTTCTACTTTAATTTCGATTCCCATCATTCTCGACCTCGGATTCAAATTAGTCATTTCATTGATTCTTTACGTATCAAAAGAACGCTTCTAGTTATCGTTTACATATTTGAATTGTGAAATTTATTGTGAATTCATGAACAAGATTCCAGAGGTAACTTAATAAACATTAATATTTAATATAATTAAACTACCTTAGATTTTAATATTAATATTTCAAAGGCAATTAGATAAACTTAAAACCTTTTGCATTTCTTATTTTAATATCTCGATGATTATAGTTATTTTTTGTGAAATTGCTCTTCGTACGCAAACAAAAAAAAACTACAAAAGATTTATTTCGCAAAACAAAATTTTTAATGAACGGGTTTAAATATTAGTTTGCCATTCAAAACAATAATATAATAAATACTATCCTGATAGCTGAATTTTCTATTTCGTAGGTAAACTTATTTATTTGAAAATTGCAAACAATCGTCTACAGTATAATGTGGAATTCACGTGCTCATGAAGAGATATATTTATCCATTCGTTTCTTTAATTTCGCTTCTGCATAGGAGGGGGTAAGCGCTACACAAATTTACTTGAAAAATGTTTTAGGCAATAAATATAACTGTAAATATTTTTAGCCTTGTTTTTCGTTTTAAGGCTGGCAGTACTTTTCAGTCGATATTTATTTTATCTTTACTTATAGTTTTTTATGTTAACGCTACACCAGAGGATTTTTCAACACTGATATAGGAAAAGTCCCAGAATTAACGATATAAATAACAATACCATCGCTCTCGCCGTATTTATGAAATGAAATTCTATTGCTACCTAGACAAAATTGCAACCAATTAATTCTTACCGACATTAAATGTTCTTGTTTTTTTTAAGAAAAGCTCTAAAAAATATATACTTTAATAATTTATTGTTAATTCCTATACCTATATTTATACTTTTTTATGGCATTAACTTTTACCAAGAATTTGGAGTGACGACTGGCCTGCGTGAGATATTGTTTTTTAGAAGATAGTGTAAAACATACAAAAACAGATTGTTTTGTGATTAAACATATAAGTATTCTGTAAATACACTATATGTATTTTTATTGAGTAATATTAAATATAATTGTTACAGTAGCCAGTAACTTGTTCGTAAACAAAACTCACGTTTTTATTATAGGCCTACATATAAGATAACTAACAATATAGTCTGTTATCCTATATATTAATAAGGTAGGGGGTTTTTCTTCACAGTCATAACTCGATAACGGCTGGACGGATTTTAACATTTGAGGTGCCAAATTAAAGTTGTTTTTACGTAGATTTGCCAATACGTCTCAGAACTTTAAGAAAGTGCACCACTTAAACACAGTACAGTATGTCTTAACACCGTTTTTATCTTGTTCAAGCTTTTCTTTTGGAAATTCGTCTCTCTCACACCAGCGTGCTACGTGCAAACCATAGAACTCGTTTACCGAATACAGAATACAGAAAATAAATTTACAGAATAATAAAATCCCAGTTTTTCTTTTCTTACGTTGTTTACTGTCACTTATAAAACAATATAAAGCACTCGTCGTTAGTAAACTAGAAATATTATTACTGTATTTTCGTTATATTCGACCAAATCAATATTTTCACTGTTACATATATTTTGCCAGGCTTATTTAAATAAAATAAACTAGACTAGACATTATATCGGCTCGTGCCTACGCAAAGGTATTACCTATGCAGGTTTTAATTACTTGTCAGCCTAATTACATATACGTTTGTCATGTTTTATACAGTTTATGTATTAATTCTATAAATATATTTGTGAACTTTTCAAATAGTCCCAGGACTACCTTAAGACTGGTCTATACCAGTTTTGAGGCTGACATTGGGTACAGCAAATGAAGTTGTCATTACATATGGTAAAGTCTTTTGGCTGTCAATTATGACTAACCTCCCTTTCACCTTTGGTCCCTCCATTTGCAGCGGCTAGGGACAGAGTCTCCGGGTTTGGTCCCTCCTGCCAACCTGAGAATGAATGGTCCCTGGCTGTTGTACATGGATACCCTGTCAGTTGAGTTGACCTGTTGGAGGGAAAAATGAGGGTCCCCTGTTGAGAGCCTCATCCCAGCTGTCACAGGGGCATGGGAATTGGCCCTCTGAGGGGTCGATTTGGCTGCCGTCCCTTCCCACCCTTTCCTTTCCTGCTATATCCTATCCTATCTTTCCGGTAACCTTCGCAATATTCCCGCTTGTGGAAGAGGTGACTAGCAGCAAAGCTGGGGTTTCCTAATCCGCCAGTAACAACAACAACAACAACAACTTTTCAAATAAACAAGTTTAAGTACCCCCTTATTCTTTATTATGCCTACTCGGTGTTTTACGTTGTAAAACCAAAGTCAATCAATTTTTGTTGTCACACACGTTATAGCACCTTCAAGAAGGGAATAACTGTCCTCTTCCCATTTCTGTAAAGGGCTGAATGTTCGGAACAGTGGCGCTATCTGACGGCGGAAGTCTAAACTTATTGTTGATTGGAAGTACGTTGTTAACATCCGTTTTAACATCACATGTTTTGTTATGTCTGTTTACAACTGAAGAAACCATTCGTTTGATAAAAACTTGCTCGGATTCGAGCAACAGGACAACTAGTTATTTTTACTATAACAAAGTGTATTGATCAAGAATTTTACTCATAAAATTAAAAGTTGTTAACTTGATTGACTGATGTACACTATAATAGTACTAGGAAGGGACTAAAAGAGCGGAAGAGCAGCCGGTATAATCCTATGCTATTGTATGTTTGTCTGTGTGCGTGTATCGGAACCTTATTTCTTCCCAGCCACAGTGTTGAATTTTCTACGGGAATGGTGATTTAAGGGGGGGCTTATAAAATTTTGTGTAATAGGAGGATGGGCCATGGACAACCCTGTCCCCCCAATTGAAATGCTGAAATTACGCCTATGTTGTAGGATGTAAATAAATGTTTTTTAGCCATTATTAATGTATTGGCAAATTAAGTCTAAATCAGTAGGCGAGGAGTATCCGGACGACGAATCGTCCTCATCGTCAGAGTTTATGATCATGTCAAACGATTCTTCTTGCGCCAGCAGATGTAGTTGGTTTTGTTGTTGTAGTTGTTGATTTTGTAGTTGTTGTTGATGACGTTGTAGTTGTTGATGATGTTGTTGTTGTTGATGACGTTGTAGTTGTTGATGTTGTAGTTGTTGTTGATGACGTTGTAGTTGTTGATGTTGTAGTTGTTATTGTTGTTCTTGTTGGTGATGGTCAGACACGTGCGGGCCGGGTCTTTGTTGCGGGTTGTACGGGAGCGCAGGTGGCGGGTCGTACTTTGGTTCGGCCGCGAACGTTGCGTAGTCTTGCGCCCTTAGAGCTGCTAGTGTCAGTCCGGCTGAAACACGATAAAAATACCATTAGAATGTTTATTATTATATCTAGCGTTAATTTGACAGACAAAGCTGACTGCGATTTATGTGCAGAAGCTAGTTTATTTGTTTGACTCTATTTTTTTGGTAGTTAAATATATATATATATAGGTCCCCAGACCCCAAAAGAACCATTCGTTTGTAACTGTATATTTATATATATGCCCGTGAGTAGGGGGCAATAGCCGATTCAAAACCAGCAAAGGGCGAAGTGAGGAGCCGAGGAGCCCCCCTCGTCACGTGACCCTCGATGACGTCACCCCCCCGTCACGTGACCTCCCCCCCATCACGTGACCTCCCCCGATGACGTCAGCCCCCCGCCACGTGACCCCCCCGATGATATCAGGCCCCCCAAGCCCCCCCGTCGTCTACGGCACTTTTCGTGATGACCTTGAACTTGAGGAAAAAACTTTCGAAAATTAATAACTAGCCTATTTTACCCACCGATTTCCACGGGACTTTTTCCACAGTTTAGGCCTACCTTCAAGGAAGCGAATGACGAAAGAACCCCATAGATCCACCATCAAACAAGCTCGCTATTAATTTTCAAACACGTTTTCCTTATGGGATCTCGGCTGTTTACCCACCGATTTTGACGAAACCTCACCACATGTCGGGTGGTGGCCTAAGTAAACCATCGTTTAAAGAAAATTTAAAATCCACAGTTAAACGGGCCCGCTATTAATTTTTAAACACGTTTTCCTTATGGGATCTCGGCTGTTTACCGACCGATTTTGATTAAATCTCACCACGTGTCGGGCGGTGGCCTAAGTAAACCATCGCTTAAAGAAAATTGAAAATCCACCGTTGAACGGGCCCGCTATTAATTTTAAAATGAGTTTTCCTTATGGGATCTCGGCTGTTTACGGACCGATTTTGACGAAACCTCACCACGTGTCGGGCGGCGGCCTAAGTAAACCATCGCTTAAAGAAAATTGAAAATCCACAGTTAAACGGGCCCGCTATTAATTTTTAAACGCGTTTTCCTTATGGGATCTTGGCTGTTTACCGTCCGATTTTGACGAAACCTCACCACGTGTCGGGCGGCGGCCTAAGTAAACCATCGCTTAAAGAAAATTGAAAATCCACCGTTAAACGGGCCCGCTATTAATTTTTAAACGCGTTTTCCTTATGGGATCTCGGCTGTTTACCGGCCGATTTTGACGAAACCTCACCACATCTCGGGCGGCGGCCTAAGTAAACCATCGCTTAAAGAAAATTGAAAATCCACCGTTGAACGGGCCCGCTATTAATTTTAAAATGAGTTTTCCTTATGGGATCTCGGCTGTTTACGGACCGATTTTGACGAAACCTCACCACGTGTCGGGCGGCGGCCTAAGTAAACCATCGCTTAAAGAAAATTGAAAATCCACAGTTAAACGGGCCCGCTATTAATTTTTAAACGCGTTTTCCTTATGGGATCTTGGCTGTTTACCGTCCGATTTTGACGAAACCTCACCACGTGTCGGGCGGCGGCCTAAGTAAACCATCGCTTAAAGAAAATTGAAAATCCACCGTTAAACGGGCCCGCTATTAATTTTTAAACGCGTTTTCCTTATGGGATCTCGGCTGTTTACCGGCCGATTTTGACGAAACCTCACCACATCTCGGGCGGCGGCCTAAGTAAACCATCGCTTAAAGAAAATTGAAAATCCACCGTTAAACGGACCCGCTATTAATTTATAAACGCGTTTTCCTTATGGGATCTCGGCTGTTTACCGACCGATTTTAATGTAACTTCACTACATGTTGTATGTCGACCTGAGCAAACCATCGCTAAAGGAAACCCTAAAATCCACCATCAAACAAGCCCGTTATTAATTTTCAAACGCGTTTTCCTTATGGGATCTCGGTTGTTTACCGACCGATTTAAATTTAACTCCACTACATGTTGTGTGCCGGCTTAGCCAAACCAAACTGCAAGCAGCTCCGCGCTGTCACGTGTCGAGGCGCGTGCTAGGGCCTACGTGACCGCCCGGGGCTGTTTACTCATTAGCGAGCTTCTCCCGGATATGGAAAAATCCCCAGCCTGTCGTTTGTTTCCTCATGGACCCGCTACCGAGTGAAAGCTGGTACCGAAGTCAAGTCCCCAAGGTCAGCCGTCAGCTGTCGACACTTGGGTGGAGGTAACGGTCCGTCCACCCAAAATTCAATATGTAGTTTGCCGAGGGAGTATTCTGTGTAGTAATACACTGTTTGCAGAAACACATCGGCTGCTATTGTATCCACTTCTTCTATCGTCGAATGTATATGGAAGGGTCTCGTTATGGGGTAGGGTCCGTCCGGCTCCACAACTATTGCAAACAAGATGAACATGGCACACTGCTTGCTAGTAAGGCTAAAAGGAGACTGACGAGTAGGACCGGAGCTGCAAACAACTCGGGTGTTTTTCCTAGTTTCAAGGAAAGTACCCAGCACAAACAACCGGACTGTTCTCACAGCTTGTAGAGACGGCTCGACTGTGTAAACAACTCGGTGAAAATTTCCACTGGCAAGCGGGCTACGAAGATGCAAGGAAGTTGTAGGATAAATAAGAAACCGCCAGTAGATTTGTTAAGTATGCCCTCTTCTCCGGTGTCCTCACCCATGACGTCACAGCGCGCGGACCCTGGTAACTAATGATTTGTTTTGTGAGAGTAAACAGCCTTTAGTCACGTAGGCCATGGATGGGAAAAAGCCGGGTTCCAGCGGTAAGCCAGTGATGTCACCCCCGCTTGGCCAGGTAAACTGGCGATTGAGACGAGGAAACAGACTCGAGGAGTAAACAAGAGGTTACCAGTCCTCTGAGTTTTCCTCACCGCCACTTCCTCACCCTCGTGTTTATCGGGCCCAGGTAACTAACAGGACTTGTTTTCCTGTTCGCAGGCTGTCCATGCCCGTTGTGCGCTGTCGCCCTGGCGAGCCCCGAGGACCCGCACCACCACATGGAAGCGGTCCACGGTGCGAGCCCGTCAGCTTCGACTTCCTCTTCCTCCGCTGCAACGCCACCCGCCAGAGACCTACGGCCCGTGTGCAACGCGTGCGGGCGGCGATTCTCCCGCGAGGACCTGCTCCGGCGCCACGTACAGCTAGTACACGTTAACGAGGTCCGCTGCCCCGAGTGCGGTGCTCTGTTCCGCAAGGCCACGTACCTGCAGCGACACGTGGCCAGCGCTCACCGTGGCAGGAGGTTCAGGTGCGCCTACTGCGACCGAGGCTTCACTCGGCGTTACAACCAAGACCAGCACGAGGCTCACAATTGTCCCGTCGTGAGGAACCTCGTTTTGGACGAGATGCCGGGACTGCCCGTCCTGTCACCCGAGCCTCAGCCCGGACCCAGCTCCGAGCCGCACCCAGGACCCAGCCACGAGCCTCAGCCCGCACCCAGCACGGCGCCTGACGGGATGGTGGGTGCGGGATTCCCCGCGTTCCGCACCATCCAACGGGCGTTCGACCTCGTGCGCAGGAAGGGCGTGTTCCCCTACGACTTCGTATCGTCCTACGACACGCTGTACAGGGAGCTGCCGCCCAAGGAGGCGTTCAGGAACACCATGACCCTGGAGGACGTCAAGGACGAGGACTACCAACACGCCCTCAACGTGTGGCGAGCCTTCAAGTGTCGTCACCTCAAAGACTACACCGACAAGTACCTACGTTGTGACATCGCTCTGCTCACAGACGTCTTTGAGCAGTTCTGCGACACGTCGCTGGCCGAGTACGGACTGGACCCCGCTCACTACTACACCCTGCCCTCCTATGCCTGGGACGTCATGCTCAAGACCTGCGACGTGGAGCTGGACACGCTGCAGGACTTTGACATGTACCTCTTCGTGGAGCAAGGCATCAGAGGAGGTATCTCGCAGGCCATCACCCGCTACGCCAAGGCCAACCACGAGCGGTGCCGCCCCAGGCCGTTTACTCATTAGTGATTCTGGGAATTGTTTACCGCTTTCACCGCCTACATTCCTCTAAGAAGCTTCTAGAATGTTCTAGAACGTCGCGGACCGCGCGCACTTGTTTGTCACTGCCTACGTGACCGCCCCAGGCCGTTTACTCATTAGCGATTCCGGGAATTGTTTACCGCTTTCAGGCCTACGTGACCACCTTAGGCTGTTTACTCATTAGCGATTCTGGGAATTGATTACCGCCTAAAGCACTACGGACGCCTACGGAGCTTCTAGAAGCTTCTAGAATGTTCTAGAACGTCACGGGCTGCGCGCGGCTTAAAAAGCCCCCGCCGACCGGGAGCGATTGGCGGCACGTGTCGAGGATGGTCGAGAAGGAATTGCCCAGCGGCTTGCTGACGCTCGAGGGTGCACCCTCGAATTACTCAGCGGCTTGCTGATGTCCGAGGGTGTCGTGCCGCGCCCTCTTTGGCGGCCTTCACTGCCGCTTGGCGGGGGCTCAGCCAATAGCACGCGCCGCTGGTATATAAACCTGAGGTCCAGCCCCGCTGCCTTGGTTTTACTAATTTCTTTTTCCAAATTTAATAAGGAGAAAGGGGAAATGAAAACACAAGCTTTATCATAACGAGACATGTATTGAACAGTAATAAGGTTACACACACATTACAAAAAAAATAATAAAACCTTAAAAAATAAAAACTAGTTTTAAGCGAATGTGGAGTGGAAGAGCATGCGGTCCAGAGCGTCGTTGGTGGCGGGAGCGGCAGGGTCAAAGAGCTGAACGTAGTCGCCGAGTGACGTGTGGAGAACAGCCCGGCAGTACAGGTAGGTGAGGCAGTAGTAGCCGCAAACAGAAGTATCGTAGCCCTGGAGCCGATACCTGCTGTAGATGTAGTGGCGGCGATGCGGGTTGCGCCTCAGGAAGCTTTGAAAGTCGGCCTGGTATGGTGGCCTCCCGTAGCTGTCCAGGTACTCGAGTCTGTCCTCTTCCGAGCAGTAAAACGCCACCCAGTGTTTGCATCCCTCGGTGTGCGCCACTGTGTTGGATACGATGGCGGTCAGAGGCTTGACTGGCGCGTCCGGTAGTTGGTCAGAGGCGCAGACCGCGACGTTCCTCAGTCCGGGGATCCTCGCCAGGCATTCTCTAATCTGGACGGTATTCAACGTGGGCGGAAGCAGCACAGACAGCTCGATGCGGATGAGTCCAGCCTGTCGTTAGCCATGAGCCAGTCCCGTAAGACGATACAGTTATGAAGGGCGCAACGGTTGAGGGCGTTCTTATGGTGGCGACAGCGCAGGGTCCGGTAGGCGAGCGGACCCTTGAGCGACCCGCAGCCCAGATCCTCCAAGTCCTGAGCGGCGGTGGCGGCGGGCTCGGTTATGAGGTGACGTTGTACGAAATCCCTCTTCTGCGATCCCTTGACGTAGACCAAGGGGCGGTGGATGAGGCAGGAGCGCAGCTTGTCCAGCAGGGTGACGTACGCGATGTCTCCCTGGTCCCACTCCAAGCCGTGGCAGTGGCGCGTGAGCCAGACGCTCTCGCGCTGTTTCTCGGGAGTCAGGAGGTCCTTGCTGAAGGGCGGGCGGGCGATGTGATGTAGGAGTAGCGTGCCGATAGTCACGTCCACCACACAGACCTCTTTCAGTAGAAAGTCATTATCGCTGTCTTTGAAGCACTGCATGTCCATCACCACGCTTCCGTGATGACAGCGTGCTGGTGGTGGCTCGTTGTAGATCGGCGGCGGCACGTCCATCTCGTACGGTTGTTCAAACTGATCTGAGCGCGCGCGCCGCTGCCAGGCGACCTTGGACGGGTCGCAACTCGCGCGCATGCGCGCGCCACCTTCGCCTAACGGTCCGCACGGTGGCCTTGAGCGCGCGCGCGGCAACTCGTTTACCCGCCAAAGTCCACAGTCACGTTACGGTGGCGGTCCACCTCCACGACGTTGTCCAACTCGGCGTACACTATACAGTTGACGGCCTCTGCCAGCGCTTTGGCGAAACCGATCTCTATGCGCAGGTTACCGTTGCGCACCAAGTTCCAGTGGCTGGGTTGACCGGCCGCCATATCGGGTGTCAGATCGAACGCCATCAGGCAGTATCCGTAGGGATATTCGTTGCGACCGATATCGTTACCGCTTTCTGAGAAATTGATGCCGGTGCCGGTGAACAGCGTGTGGAAGGCGAGCACGCACAACTCCTGGTTGAACGTGTACTGCGGTTGAAGTGGCTTACCCGGACTTGCTCGCCGTCCACGTACAGCGCGAAGAAGTTCGTGTCGAAGTGGGTGAAGTTGAATGGGTTCTTCTTGTAGTCTCTGTTGAACGCCTGATTGCTGACCAGGCCGACTATAACGCGTTTCGGCAGTTGACCCAGAAACACGCTGTCCAGAGTCTTGATGCTGATACCGGCGGTTAGCGTGATGGTTTTTACTTCCACGCGCGTGATGGGGTATTTGGCTGTGCCCGACTCCGGCGTCCTGCTGTGAGCCAATAGCACGCTCGGGTTGATCTTACAGCGGCGCATAAACAGGTTGACTTCGGCGATGTCCACTTTGTAGTCTGTCACGGTTTTGGACATGATGGAGAACGAGTTCCGCGACCTGATCAAGCGAAAGCGCATCTCAACACCGTTCAACATGAACTTGTCCTGGTTGCACAGGTCGACGTGCAGATGTCCGACTATGTCCGCGTAACGGCTGCCCTTGATATACGCCCTCCGCGCCTTGAACCCGGAATTATCCTCCTCAGTATTGTCCATGTACCTGGCGTAGTCCTTGAAGAACAGCTCCGCGGTGAGGTGCGATTTCTTGGCGTCACCGCCGTAGGACAACAGGTTCTCCAGGTAGGCGCGATAGGCGTATGTGTTGTTCTGAGGAGACACCAGTTTGTTATTCAGGTACAGATCCACTTGACTGAACAGCGAGTGCAGCCAGTTGTTAACCGGGCCCACCTCTTTTATCACTTGATCGCCCGTTACGGCGTCTCCGTTTGCCGATCTAATGGTGGCCTTCACATGCAGTAGCGTCTGTGACAGATCCGTGTACTCGTCCCCGTGACCCGGAACTATGAACTCCACGGGTGAGTCGTCTGCCAGGGAGGAGACGGGCTTGTACTGCACCCATTTACCACTCTCTATACTGGTCCGCGTCGGCGGCAGCGAGAACAGGTCCAACACGGTCTTGACACACTCGCACAACTTCTGATGTAGAAACGCCACTATACAAAAATGTTTTCGCGGTACTCTCGCTCTTCTTCCGGCGTCGCACAACGATCTTCCTATTGACGTGTGTTGCGGGCTTCTGTTTCTTCTTAGATACAGTCTTCGTTCCAAGGAGTTTAGCCAGAGACTGAGGGGTCACTCGCTGTACGCGCCTCCTCTTATAGGCACTGACACCGCTCAGCACGCGATCCAGTTTTTCATCGGCCTTGCGTTTCAGCGACCCGGTAAACTGCCTGAGTCGGGCGTTGGCCGCGACTCGGGGGTCGGTTGTGCCCGCTGCCATGTCGCTCAGGAAGCCCACACCGGACCTAAGCGCCTCCCTGCCCAGCGCCGATGCGCCGAACCTGATCAACGGGACAACTGTACGCATCAGCCCGCCTAGGAAACTGCCGATGCCGTGACCGCGTTGGAAAGCGGTTGCTCTGAATACTGAGGACACTCCGTGCCCCGACTGCTGTTGGCGGTAGAACGCCAGATAAGGGTCGTTCGGGTTCATTGCTGCTGCTGCTGCTCTCTGCGCAGGTGAAGCTTCATGCACGTAGTCCCGAAGCGGATTGGCAGGTGGTGTCCGACGCTGTCCCTTAAATCGATTCCCACGCTATCGAAAGAGCTCTTCATCAGCGGCACGTAGTGAGGGTCGGTGAAATGCACAGTGGTACTCGCGCCGTACGTGTAGTTTTTAGCGTTGATGTTTACAATCTTTAACAAGGGCGCTACCGTGTCACCTACTAGCTGGGGTTCGACTAGATCGCAGTACACGTACATGTGTGAAGGGATCCCCGCCAATAAGTTGGGTGGTCTTATAGCTTTTCTATGTTTGATCAAATCCACACTGTGCGCATCGTATCCCAACTGTAACGCTAGGGTGGGGCTAAATTCCAGTTGCGTCACAGTCTGGTCTATCGAGATTAATTCCACCTTCCCGGTCTCCTTGTCGTACTCGAACTGGCATTGGTACAGGTTCAATTTTGGAATGGCGTTGATGGCGTTAACCAGTTCATCGATGTCTTTATATTTTCCGGCTTCCACTTTTACAGGGGTCAGTACAGGCTTGTCGGTGTCATCCCTAGTGTGGAGATATACGCGAGCGTCCTCGCCCACTGTGACAAACGAGCACGGGTAATGGGCCTCGACTAAAGCGACTTCCTATTCGCCGTCGCCACCCAATCGCACGACTGACGGTAGATGGGTGATGTAATTAGCCACGGTGTTGTTTGGATAGTAGTTCATGGAGCAGTTGCTGGGCAACGTCAGGTACAGCTGTCTGCGCTTCGTCATCATAGCAGCTGTTGCACTTCGGATGCGGGTACCCACGAGTTGAAGTCCTCTCCGTAACCGACCCACTTGACCAAGTAGCGCTTACTGCGGCCTCGCCCTTTACTGTCCAGTATTTTATCTATTTGGTACAGGCGGTCCGGGGTGACTGTTACCTTTTGTATCTCGTGCTCGTAGAAGCACCCTTCCAGCGGCGTACCGTTAAGGTCGCGCAACACGTACAGGGGCAAGGGAAGCGACCCGTATACGCGGTCCACCACGAACAGCTTCTTACTCCAATTGGTATCGTAACCTTTAGCGAACGTGCCCTTCTCCTTGGCTATGCGCACCATGTCGCCCGGCTCGAACCAGGGCTTGCGCCGCCGGATCGCTTTTCCGTACATGTGACGCCACACCTTGTACACCGTTTGTCCATCACCGCTGTCCACGTCCGCGGGTCGCAGGCCGCCGCCCAGGCTCTTGTGTGGGCTGCGGTTGTAGGCGTCCACAAGCCTGTCCAACATGTCCACGTAGCGATACGTGTTTTTGTAGTTCAGGTAGCGCCACATGCGAGTCTTGAGCGTGCGGTTGACTCGCTCCACCACCGCCGCCTTCACGTCGGGGTTCTGCGTGGTGACGTACGTGACACCGTGACTCTTGAACACTCGCTTGGTAGCGGCCCCAATGAACTCTGTCCCCTTGTCGGTCTGTAGACAGCGAAGAGTCGCCTAGGCGAATATTCTCTCAAACGCCGCCACCACCTCTTGTCCGCTTTTCCTCCTCAGCGGTACCGCGAACAGCCGCTTGCTGAATACGTCGATCATAGTCAGCAGGTAGTTGACTCCGTCGTTGTACCGGCTCAGGCCGCGCATGTCGTTCAGGTCCGCCTGCCACAGTTCGCGAGGCCCGAACACGACGTAGCGGTTGCGGAGAAACCGCTTGCGCGCCGGCCTGTGCAGCGTGTACGAGTCCTGGGCGCGCAGCCAGTCGGCCACCTGGCGTTTCGGTAGGCGCGCAGCTCTGGCCAGGGTGGCCACCCCGCCGAGGGAACCGGGCTGGCTCGGGTCGTAGTACAGTTTTTCCATTAGAGCGTATCGAACGGCTCCCAATTGTCCAATGATCGCTCCCTGCCGGTATCCCCGGTTAATATCTTTCGCCTGACGGATGGTTGGGGCCTCGGTCTTAGGCGTTCCGGCATCGGTGTAATCCTCGGCGGTATGGGTGTGGACGTAGCTATAGCGCTTCCCGAGGGGCTCGACGTGGTGTCCACACCTAGAAATGCCAACGTCGCGGAGTTACCCACGTGTTGTTTGGGCACGTTCATGTCCCTCAACGCGGTCATTACCTCTTCCCAACCGGGAGGTACGCTGTCGAGCTTTCGCACTCTCACTATGGCGTGTAGGACGTCTATTATGTTAGCGCCGGTGATCTTCTGACCGTCCACGTACACGCCCCAGTCAGCGTCCCAGGTGATGGAACTACCTCGGCGGTTCATTAACTCCTCCACTCCTGCGATGGACTCAAGTTGCGTGTGGCCGGGCCCCTCGCTCGTTTCTTCCTCCTGGAAGATGGGTAAGCATATAGGCTGGCGCTTGGCCGCGGAGAAATGCAGGAACCGCTGCAATACCTGTTGGTACTGTTTCCACTTCTCGGTATCGTCCAGCCGCTTGTCGCTCAATATGCGATGCATCTTGGCGTCCAGGCTGGACGGCTTGGTGACACTGGCAGCGCCGCCGCCGCTGGGCCCCTTGCGCATCCGCTCTACGAGCTCCTGCGGTGCAACCACCATTTTCCTAGCGTACTCCATGTCCGATTAGCTTTTGCGTTAGAACGGGCAGAACAGCGTTCAACAGCAAAGGTAGGAGGATTCCACCGCCCCGTTGGACGAGGTAGCGCCATTTCTTGGTCCAACCCTCGCCGCGTTTCACCAGCCGCCTGAGCGCCTGTTTGTGTTTGCTCAATTTGCGTTTGAGGCAGGGGGAAAGCGGTGCGTTTCCGCGTAGCACGTTATACGCGCACTCACACAACGACTTGATGCGACTCTTGTCGCACGCTTCTAACAGGGCCTTGCGTTCTTTGGGCATAGCGTGTGTTAGAGCCCTCAGCAGATCAACGTCCTTCTTCACGCGTTGCAACATGCTGACTGACGTTGACGCGCGCGTGCGATCGACCTATTTATCACTTCTTCTTGGGCAGGTACACATAGTTTACCGGGTCGTCTGGGAAAATGGCCGAACGTACGCGCATCTCTTCGGGTGTGTACTGTTTCAGGTCTATGAGCAGGTAGGCGTGCGGGTCGCGCGTGGCGTCCGCGTAAGCCTCCTCCACGAATTTGGGGTTTTCCGGGAATACCTGGCGGGCCAGGTGTTTGATTTGAGCTCGGTCTCTCGGGTTCTTGAAACACACGATGTAGTGAGCGTTTAGCGAGATGTCGCGCTGGCCCCTGCCCTGGTGAAAAAGGTTTTACGTGACGAAGAACACGCTAATGTTGCGGAGGTGCGAGCCCTTAGTGAACAGGTCCGCCACGCCCGGGCCAGCCTCGCGCATCATGTCGTTGACGATAACCAGAGTAGGCTCGTTACCGTCGTAGTCCCCGAGGTCTGGCGGACCGGCTACGTAGTGCACGGCAGGGTCCTCACGGCTCTTGCCACCGCCGGCGCCGCCGCCGCCGTAGTGCCAGGTGATTCGGGCGAACCGCGTATCGCACATGCGGTCGGCGTGCCCTATGAAGCGAGCCACGAAGTGCGACTTTCCGCTGCCCGAGGGCCCGGCCACGATGGCGGTGAACGGGTGTTTCCACCTCAAGTTCATGGCGTCTACTGACCGCCGTGCACCGCCACCTTGGCTCTTATAACTAAATTGTTTTTTATTTATTTCTTTTTTTATTTGATTTTTACTTTTATTTTTTCAATTATGAAGGGAAACAAGGAAATAGGGTATTCCATTTATTTACACAAATTCGAGGAGAGGGCCTTTGCTGCCAGGAGGGCCGCTCCTCTTCACAAGGCTCATCCTCGGCCCCACGCCAACGTTGTACTGTGTGATGGTGTTATCGTCCAGGACTGCAAGGTACCGCCGAGGCATGTAGATGCGAATCGGGTCGTCGCCGGCAAGACCCTCCAAGGTGGCCATAACCGCCTCTCCGTACGGTTTGTCCACTCGCTCAAACGAGCGAATTGGATTCACCGCGTTATCCCGTAGGTCTGCGATGCGAGTGTAACCCGCAGCCTTGCAGCTATTGAGGGCTGTCCTGAGGTCCATCTTCCGGTCCGTGCTAAGCATGGTGCGGCTGGATGCAGAATGACTGGCTCTCGCCGCCGAGTCACCTTTTATAGACGGTGCCTACGTGCCGACTCGCACGCGTCAACAACATGATGACATAACTACTCGCTCGGTTTTAGGAAAGATACCCGGTGGGTGACGTAATGGAAAGCTTTATCGCGTAAACATGTGGATTGTTCTAGAAGCGTCTAAGTTATCAACTGCTTTGTGGAAGTTTCCACGCTCTCTCTCGTTTAACGGATAGCACGCCTGGAGTGTACGTTCCTCTTGGTTTTCCCTGGGATGACGCAATCGGTCTTTCGCCAGGCGGGTAGAGGAGTAGCGGTCCTAGTGATCCCGTCGTATCTTGGCTCTCCGGTCTCGCTATTTGTCAGCCATAGGTTTTGAAATCTGGATAGCAGGTCCGTTAGGCATATACAGATTTCATCGTTTCGCTCCTCGTCCAGGTACAGGCCGCAACTGAACGTGGGGCGACCTCCTTTAAACACGTTCATCTTCAACAATACATTACCGCTGTTGGTGGGGTTCTTCAAGGTATACTGGCATCCGCCAGCAGACCAGCACAGTGTTGGGGAATCGATGGGCACTTCCTTCCTCTTTACAGTCCACCCATCGGGCTTCCTCTTCTTTGACGCACATCCCTGCTGTTGCTGTACTGACGGTGTGTTGGCGTTCTCGTCCATTGCGTTCAGCTCCTCTAGGAAAGAGCGGATCGTTTGGTCCACTTCTACTACGCCGGCACCGCTTCCGTTCATGGTGACGTCTCGAACAACACTGAGGTCGTGCGTGCGTGGCCGAGCCTCGGTTTTATACCCATGTCGCGCGCTCCGGCGAACCTTCTAGAAGCTTCTAGAAACGCGAGAGATGGCCTATTGCGCAATAAGCTGGGGATTTTCCATAACCGGGAGAAGCTTCTAGAAGCTCGGTAATGGGTAAACAAGTCCGGGTGGTAAACAATTCTCGGAATACATTATCGCTACTGGTTCCAGGAAAACTATGACGTCATCGCAGTTGTGCATGTTGGTTTGTCCTCGGGGATTTTCTGTATCTGGGAGAAGCTTCTAGAAGATCGCTGATGAGTAAACAGCCCCGGGCGGTCACGTAGGCCCTAGCACGCGCCTCAACACGTGACGTCTTGGAGCCACTTGCAGTTTGGTTTGGCTAAGCCGGCACACAACATGTAGTGAAGTTACATCAAATTCAGTCGGTAAACAGCCGAGATCCCATAAGGAAAACGCGTTTAAAAATTAATAGTGGGCCCGTTTAACGGTGGATTTTCAATTTTCTTTAAGCGATGGTTTACTTAGGCCGCCGCCCGACATGTGGTGAGGTTTCGTCAAAATCGGTCGGTAAACAGCCGAGATCCCATAAGGACAAACGCGGTTATAAATTAATAGCGGGCTTGTTTGATGAAGGGTCTATGGGGTTCTTTTGTCATTCGCTTCCTCGAGGGTAGGCCTACACTGTGGAAAAGGCCCGTGGGAATCGGTGGGTAAATAGGCTAGTTATTAATTTTCGAAATTTTTTCCTCGTTGTCTTTGACCGGGTTACGGGGGGGCTGACGTCATCGGGGGGGCCGACGTCATCGGGGGGGGTCTCGAGACGGGGGGGGTGACGTCATCGAGGGTCACGTGACGGGGGGGGCTCCTCGGCTCCTCACTTCGCCCTTTGCTGGTTTTGAATCGGCTATTGCCCCCTACTTCCGTGGGTGCGATAACTCTCGTAAAAAAGGTCCGATTTTGATGAAATTTGGTACAAACGTGTAAAGCAGCATTTATGAGTCTTAAGTTCGATTACCAGACGGATCGAGCTATCCGAAGGGGGATTTTGGAGCGGTTTTGTACCCCAAAAATGGTTTTAGCGAATTTCCCCTATAGGGAAGAAGCTATTACCGTAGTCGGCATGGTAAGACCTAGGCCCGGGACCATGATAACTTTTCGTTTTGAGGTCCCCAGACCCCAAAAACACCATTCGTTTTAAACTGTATATATATGTGTGTCCGTGAGCACGATAACTCTCGTAAAAATTATCCGATTTTGATGAAATTTGGTATAAACGTGTAAAGCAACATTTATGACTTTAAGTTCGAAAACCAGCCAGATCGCTCTATCCTAAGGTGTATTTTGGGGGGGTTTTGTACCCCAAAAATGGGTTTTTCGAATTTTTTACATTTAATTTTGGAAATAGTCAAATTTTATTTTTTCCCATTGGATTCAGCTTAAAAAAACACACAATTTGGTATTTTGATCATTTCTCTATGTCAGTTGGTTACCGAGATATTGAAAGTGCTAAACACAGTACGTTGTCTAATGTTATTCTTATGGAGAAAAATAAAAATTATATATCTCGCTTATTTATGAACGTATACTGACGAAACTTGGTATACGGCTTCATCTGGTTGTGGATTATTGATATTTGCTCAAAAAGACAATTTTTTACCCAAGGCTCCCGTAGCAGCAAACCTGTGTACTCAGCCCCATGTTATTCTTATGGAGAATAAGTAACGCGTTATCTGCCTTCATTATGAAAATAAATTAATGAAATTTGGTATGTGGCTTTACCTACATGAGTTATATTGATATTTGTATAAAACCCCATTTTTGGTTTTCCTTGCTTCAGCAAACCTGCATAGTCAGCTGCCATGTTATTCTTATGGAGAATAATTAAAATGTCATAAATCGTTTATTTATGAATGTATATTGCTGAAACTTGGTATGTGGCTTTATGTGGTATTAAGATACATATATATGAATTGGAAATTCGCTGAGTACGCAGGTTTGCTGCTACGGGGGTATTTTTGAGTTTTTACATACAATTAAAAGTAAAATTTCATTTTTTCCCATTGGATTCAACTTAAAAAATACGCACAATTTGATGTTTTAATCATTGCTTTACGTCAATTGGTTACTGAGATATTGAAAGTGCTAAACACAGTATGTTGTCCAATCTTATTCTTATGGAGGATAAGAAAAATTGTATATCTCGCTTATTTATCAACTTATCCTGACGAAACTTGGTATATTGCTTCATTTCATTGGTCTTTTGATAATTGCACAAAAACCCTTTTTTTTGGCCTATAGTTCCCGTAGCAGCAAACCTGCATACTCAGCCCCATGTTATTCTTATGGAGAATAATTAACGTGTTATCTCCTTTAATTATGAACATAAATTAATAGAACTTGGTATGTGGCTTTACCTAGTTGAGTTATTTGTATAAAAGCCAATTTTTAGTGTTCCTTATTTCAGCAAACCTGCATACTCAGCCGCCATGTTATTCTTATGGAGAATAATTAAAATGTCATAAATCGTTTATTTATGAATGTATATTGATGAAACTTGGTATCTGGCTTTATGTGGTATTAAGATACATTAATATATGCATTGGAAATTCGCTGAGTTTGCAGGTTTGCTGCTACGGGGGTATTTTTTGTTTTGCAAAGCTGTCCTCAGTTTAAATCGCTACAGAATATTTATTTAATCGGTTCGAACTGAATAATTTAATATAATCCATTCAATTATATTTAAACCAATTAGTTAATTGAAGCTTAAAGAATAAGCTAGTTATAAATGAATTGGTAAATTTAGATAGCATTATCCTAAGTTTATATCTTAATTTTCATACAGGTTATGTTATTGTTGTATTGTTGAGCTATTTAATTTGTTTGACTCTGTTTTTTTTGGTAGTTAAAAATATATATATTAGGTTATACAACTGTGTAATAGCTGAAATATTATTCCATTTTTATAGTTGTTTTTTTTTTGTTTTGCAAAGCTGTCCTCAGTTTAAATCGCTACAGAATATTTATTTAATCGATTCGAACTGAATAATTTAATATAAAGCATTCAATTATATTTAAACCAATTAGTTAATTGAAGCTTAGAGAATAAGCTAGTTATAAAAGAATTAGTAAATTTAGACAGCATTATCCTAAGTTTATTTTTTAATTTTCATACAGGTTATGTTATTCTATCAACGTTGATATGGGTGGTAGGAAATCAATAAACAACACTAGTTCTTTTAGCATTTGTTTCGAACAAGTGATCTGGCCTACGGAATTGAAGAATTCATTTTCTTAATATTTGTGGTAAATTAAGTTAAACTCTAGAGAATTAGTTAAAATACAAAATATAATTTCTTAGGTAAGTTGAAAACTAGTTTTTCCCCCACAGTTGCCACCAATTGTTAGTTATAATATTTTTTCGAAAGAGTTAGTTGATAATCACTAATTAATGTTATATTAATAATTGTTGGATTTCAGCATGGCTGACTTAATGGAGAAACTTAACAAGCTGAAGGAGGTAGAGGGGCCGGAACGAGTCAATCTGACGGACCTAACTGATCCAGCGGGATACCTCATTGTCGGCATGCGTTTCCACACACATCAAGTCTACGGCGTTTCAGTTATTGTCGACTTGGTTGTCGACAATAAGAAAGTTAGAGCTTTCCTGCCTAAATGATTTGCGAGATCTCTTTGCCAGACAGAAGTGGATAATCTGTCGACAGGCGATTATCGCCTAAAGTGTACAGCGGTGGTAAATAGATCTCCGGTTGTAGAAATCTTTAAACTGTAACTTGTTACATGAATAAAGACATCGGTTGAAACCTTGTTTTCTACTTAATCCTATACTCTTATCTGGAGTGAAGTTCGTTGGTGGCTCCACCACTTCAAAAAACGCTCCCGACACATGGTAATGCTGTCTCAAAAAGGCAAATAATGCCACACGTTCACTTGACGTGGCAATTTCAAAAGAAACTACTACTCGAGCCATTGCAAGACTGTGCTGCATTTCCTTCAATTCAAATCTTTTATACAATGTCCAGCATTTCGAGGCATCACCAAATTCCTTCTTTACTTGCCAACAAATATACCCACACAGCACACAACGCCCCCAGGATATCCCATTTGTGTCCCACACATCCCATTGCAATCCCAGGATAAACAGGATATCCCTAGGATATCCTGCTATGTCCCGGGATATTGTGGAGGTCCCAGGGATGTCCACGATCTCCCGGGATAACGTGGATATCTTAGGGACCTTCCACGGACATCCTTATTTATATCCCAGGACAATTTTAGTATAATATTGCAAGTTTTATTTATAGTTTTAGTATTTAAACCAAATTGAATAATTAGCATAATGATCAGCATAATATCATAATGAGCATAATATCAACAATAAAACATGTATTAAAGGAAGTATAAATTTACAATAAAATACGCATAAAATTCTGACAATTTATAAAAAAAGAAAATGCAAGTTGCATTATTTTACACCGGTACACTAGTAAAATTAACGGCCAATGCCATCTACAATAATCCCCTTTTAAAGAAAGAGAAACAAATTTGGCGCCGGCACCTGCACAGTACCCTAGCAGGCCATCAACAGGTCAACAGACGACAGACCAGACAGTGGTTCTAACGGTCAGTCTTATCTCGGTCGGTGGGTTGTTCTACCTCGTTGGGTGGGTTGTACTGAGTTTTAGACTAATTTCCACTTACCAAGTTTTACACTTTTCAGGTTTGTTAATTGAGAAAAATAACATTATCTTCATTCAAGAGTAACTAAAACTGTTTTGTATACAACAGTACTGTTTCTTGGTAAGTAACATCCTTTTAGCGAATTTCCCCTATAGGAAAGAAGCTATTACCGTAGTCGGCATGGTAAGACCTAGGCCCGGGACCATGATAACTTTTCGTTTTGAGGTCCCCAAACCCCAAAAACACCATTCGTTCGAAACTGTATATATATATATATATATATATATATATATATATATATATATATGTGTGTGTGTGTGTCCGTGGGTGCGATAACTCTCGTAAAAAAGGTCCGATTTTGATTAAATTTGGTATAAACGTGTAAAGCAACATTTATGACTTTAAGTTCGAAAACCAGCCATATCGCTCTACCTTAAGGGGTATTTTGGGGGGGTTTTGTACCCCAAAAATGGGTTTTTCGAGCTTTTTACATATAATTTTTGAAAAAGTCAAATTTTAGTTTTTACCAACTTTAAAAAACACACAATTGGTATTTTGATCATTCCTCTACCTCAATCGGTTACCGAGATATTGAAAGTGCTAAACACAGTACGTTGACTA
The DNA here is from genome assembly GCA_963675035.1 of Allygus modestus. NCBI lineage: Eukaryota > Metazoa > Arthropoda > Insecta > Hemiptera > Cicadellidae > Allygus > Allygus modestus. Next base: position 298,705,888 of record OY776111.1, on the reverse strand, counting down.
ATGTTATTCTTATGGAGAATAAGAACAAAATTATATCTCGCTTCTTTATGAACGTATACTGACGAAACTTGGTACGGCCTTATCTGCTTGTGGTCTATTGTTATTTGCTCAAACAAATTTTTGCTAAAAGTTCCGGTAGCAGCAAACCTGCGTACTCAGCCCCCATGTTATTCTTATGGAGAAAAATTAAAATGCTATGTCTCACTTAATTATGAACATAAATTAATAAAACCTCTTATATGACTTCACCTAGTTGAGTTATATTGTTATTTGCCTAAATACCCATTTTTTTTGTTCCTTGTTGTAGCAAACCTGCGTACTCATCCCCCATGTTATTCGGAGATTAATCAAAATGGGATATATCGCTTATTTAAGAATGAATATTGATGAAACTAGGTATGTAGCTTCACCTAGATGAGTTATATTGATATTTGCATAGAAACCAATTGTTTATGTTCCTTGTTTCAGCAAACCTATGTACTCACCCCCAATGTTATTCTTATGGAGAATAATTAAAATTGTATGTATCGCTTATTTGTGAATATATTTTTATGAAACATGGTATGCGGCTTTATGTGGTAGGTATTAAGTCATATATTATGCATTGGAAATTCGCTGAGTACGTAGGTTTGCTGCGACGGGGGTATTTTAAAACATATTTATGGTACAGGTTAACCCTAGTTTATTTTCCTTCATAAATGTAATAAAGAGTTATTCCCCTAGGATGGTTTGGTTATGGAGTGTTCCCCATTGTACAGAACTAACATATTTCAATTGTTTTAGATCACAGTTTATTGCAGTACTTGAATCACAATGAAACAGTACTGAATAAATTTAGTCAATCACTTATTCTAAGAACTAGCATAACCTAAGTATACAGTCTGTTTCATGATTGGAAAACCAAGCCTTCCTTACTGCCATAAGCCCAATGTTAAAATTGACACTAGTCTTATGAACAGCCAGTTACTTGTACAACACACCACAATACACAGTCCTAGATGACAGGAGACAGGATACTGTCATGAGTATTCTTGGGAAAGCGTAGGAATTGGACTATATCATTTGCATTAGGCTAATTAAGTTTTAATTTTTTCTTTTACCTGCTGATTTGTGAAAAAATTCTGTATTTAAAATCCTGACTCTAGGCCTGATGATAATGGCATTAACCTAGGATTATATGAGTACTATTTAATATCTAAATACTACCTTAAGGCAATAAGGATATTTATATTTTAATAGCGGTCAAATAAATTGCCAATTGAGGGCATGGTTTACCAGGCTATGAACTAAGATCACCCAATAGTAGATGTGCTGCATTGCCAAAACTCCACACCAGCTAATTGGAATTCGGAATAACATTTGAGTGATATTTTTCTATAGCAACAGTGACAGCGTACAGCCATGCTATTAGCCACAGCTTAACTGCCAATTTATTTGTCCGCTATTATAGTACTGTACATCACACTAAATTTGGTTTAAGAAAAAATAAAATTCATAAACTGCTTAAGCCTAACAGTAAACAACAAATTCTAAGCTTTCATAGAATATTTGACTTCAGGATTTCCAATCAACTTAGTTAACGGCATTATTCAGTAAGTTTGATATAACATAGTCATTTAATTTTACATTTCAGGACACTAGAATGACTTGAAATAGGCCTATAAATCCTACGTAAAATTATGTAAAGTTAAAATGTTATATAGGGCCTCATAAATCCTACATATAGTAAGTTAATGTAATATTTGATCTTAATAGCGCCTATTATTTTTAGTGCCTATGCTAATTTTGAAGAGAATATTGAAGAACACATTGCATTTTATCCTTTGATTAATTTAAGTGTGGTAAATCAACCCTTTATTTTAATAAACTATAATCATGATGCTAGGAGGAAAGAAAAATCAGCTTCATCGTGTAGTTTAAAATGAATGAATACAAAGCGTACAACAAGGTAAAAATATAAAATCTTTTAAAACTGAACCTAAATTGCAATATGATCTTAAACTTGAAGGGCCTTATGAGTGGAAGGGGACGCCTACGTTAAAAGTAGGCATATGACATAAATATGTGCTTTCAGGAAATTATTAGGCCTAATTTTCTTGCTAATCAATTATTTTAATTAGCATGTGTCTCTGTTTAGGAGCTGGTCAGAATCAGTTTGCTGAGGCCAAAGTAAAACACATTGGATTCATGTGATTCAGGCTCTAAACGAATCGACTCCTTATATGAAGAGAAATCCATGTAAAATTATAGAAAAAATTCTGATAATTAAAGAAGGTAAGTTAGAATACTGGTACTATGATTAAGTACAGTAGGCTACTTCATTCGATTATGTAAGGCATAAGATAGCCTTGACACCTATTAAAATGATTACAATTTAGTTACTAACACAATTGCTTGAAGGTGTCATAAGTTAAAATCACTAATAGGGGCCTATATATAATAACCAATATACATAAGTTGACAGGATCATTTAATGTTTTGTCAGGTATATGGCCAACACTGTTTTTGCTACTTTTTACTTATGTCTATTTTGTGTGTGAGCCATTGTGAGTCTTTAAACTGAAAAAAACAATATTTTAACTAAAATACACCATTAAGCCATTTAAATCATGATTTTTATATTCCAATTCAGAGGTTTTAAAAATTAAAGCCAGGAACGGCACCAGTTCGTCATTCTAGGCCAATAGGTTAAGAGTTAAGTCTTTATATCTCTATTATATATGATTGTATATTAATGAAACTTTGTATTTTGCTTAGTTGTGGTCTATTTATATTTACACAAAAAGGTTTATTACTGTCCGTATAGCCGCAAACTTGCTTACTTAGCCCTAATGTTATTCTAATGAAGAGAATAAGTAAAGTTTGACAGATATCTCCCTTAATTATAAACTTAAATTAATAAAACTTGGTATATAGCTTTATCTGGTTGAGTTTTACTGATAATTGCATAACAACACAGTTCTTATCCTCCTTGACGCAGCAAACCTGGGTAAGTTACTCAGGCCTAATGTTAACCTTATGGAGAGTAAATAAAACTTGATATCTCGATTATTTTTGAATGTATATTGATGAAATTTGGTATGTGGCTTCAACTAGTACTGGTATATTATTTTTGCACAGCAAATTTGTTTTTTTATCATCCCGATGGCAAGCAAACCTGCACACTCAGCCATAATGTTATTTTCATGGAGAATAAATGAAATGCTATATATCACTTATTTATATATGTATTTTTAAGAAAATTCGTAAGTTGCTTTATGTGGTAGTGAGAAACATATAGGACTATATGCATTATAAATTTGCTGAGTACGCAGGTTTGCTGCGACGGGGGTATCATTCTTATGAAGAATAAGTAAAGTTTGATATCTCTCTTAGTTATGAGCCTAAATTAACATGTTTGCTAACGAACGTCACGTATGTCTGACGCTTGGGTGTTCGTAGCATACCAACTGTAAATTATATACTTCCAGAATAGACCAATGCAAAAATATAAAAACATACCTCCAGACCAAATTTTTGATGCAAGTTTCAACTGTTATTATGGTTCAAAATATCAATTAGGCTAACAACATCTGACTCATTTATAAACAACAATTGTACTCATTTTGTTTTATTGCCCCGGAACTGGTAGAACTATTATAGTGGTTTTAAATTACCTTTCCGTCACCAGTTCAAAGTTTTTGTAGTTTCTTATAACCTCAGGTTTCGACGTGGTTGCCTCATGTTCACGTAGTGCAGGTCAACTGTTTCAAGCTAAAACTGCATTTTGGACTAGAAGACGTCGTCGTCAAAGTCAGTATTAAACGAAAAACTCCAATACAGCTCAAATTTAATTTTTAATCAAATCATTAAAATTGAAATTTGCGGGCGAGTCCATCTACCTTGATAACTGCAAACTCCCACCCCCCAAGGACGAGTCCATTATCAAGGCGATAACATCTGGTCAACGTCGCCATCGACCTCAGTGCTCTAGCGCCGCCACCGCCTACTGCGACGGAATCAAATAGCGGGTTTCGAGTCGTGCGTATACGCCCAGTAGTTTTATTTACATGTTTAAATATCTCAATGTGTGTGTCTCGTGTTTTTAAAAAACTTTGACGACGACGTCTTCTAGTCCGAAATGCAGTTTTAGTTTGAAACAATTGACCTGCACTACATGAACATGAGGCAACTGCGTCAAAACCTGAGGTTGTAGGAAACTACAAAAACTTCCAACTGGTGACGGAAAGGAAATTTAAAACCACTATAACAATTGTACATTTTTATGGAATTTTATTATGCCTCACATATATGTGACGTCGGTCTATAGCATTGTTTTACTGATGAAAATATATATGAATTGTACTGCTGACCGATTTTCACACATGTGTGACTCAAAAATCAAATATATTTTATCAAATTGTATTGGTAAGAAAATAAAGAAACACTGTTCAGCTAAACAACTTATGTTTATTCATAAATAAATAAAGTCCCCTCACTAAAATCATCGTCTATCACACGATCAATTTCACTTTAAGTCATGAATTCTCCTCTTCCTTACTTTTCGCGTTTTACCTTCTTCATTTATCACTTAACAGCACAGAAACAGCAGTTTATTATAACATAAACAAACGAATAACACAAGGGTTAGAATCACGTGAATCTCAACCGTGGTTCAGCGTAATGTAAACAACAGGTTGGCTAACACACCCCTAGAGTCAAAACCCCTAGAGCCAAGCGACCCATATATGTGACAGACATTCCTATAGCCCGATATGCCCGATAAGACGATCAAACACACTGACAGGCAGCCAAAGCGTATTTAGTAACAATAGGCTCGAGTCACAAATACGTGAAGTTGTGCTGTGGTCAGCGTTCCACGCGTCACACATGTGTGACATATGAACTCCCAGATAAAGGATGCTATAGATACAGTTCTCTGGTTTTGAGCAACATGTCCACGAGTCTTGCGAAAACCGGTCTTTATAGCGAAAACCGGAGCGTCACAAGTACGTGACGTCAGTCTATATTGAAAGTCCAAATTTGGAGTCGGTAGCGAACGTGTTGCGAACTTGGTATGTAGATAGACTTGTAATTTGTAACTTGGTACCTAGTTGAGTTATATTGACTATCACAAAAACCATATTTCTTATCTTCCTTGTGTCAGCAAGCCTGCGTACTCAGCCATAATGTTATTCTTATGGAGAATAAATAAAATGTTATATATCACTTATTTATGAATACATTCATGGGAAACTTGGTAGGTGGCTCTATGTAGTAGTGAGACTTATATATGTGCATTGGAAATTCGCTGAGTACGCATGTTTGCTGTGACTGGGGTATTTTTGGTTAAAATGTTACCCAAGGCTACATGGAGTATTAGCTTTATTTTTTTATTTTCAGGAAACGAGGCCATGATGAAGATGAAAACAGAGAAGGATTTAAATCAACAACCACTACTTACTGTGTGTTTATATCCCCTGGTTTATATAACTTACATTTTGGTTTTATATAAACTTATTTTTACTGCAATTAATTATACTGCTATTTTGTTTGAATTCATTACTGTATTATTTTAAAAAAAATCCTTAATTGTTTGTATCACTTCACCGAACAATTATAATTTGGAATCCATTCTTCAGTTTTTAAAATCTGGATTTAATTAAACTTGTTCTGAGAAATGTTTAGGCCTACATATGCATATATTCATTTTATTATAAACTTGTTAAAACAACTAATTTTTTTTAAAGATTTTGAGTAAATTTTAATATAAAATTGTAAGTTGTGTATATATTTTCAGTGTCAATCCAATTAAGCACCTACAATCAGGACATTTCTGACACTTTACAATTAAATCATGTACTAGTAATGATAAAAAATAGTATAAAATGTGAGAAAGGTAACAATATAAAGTTGTAAAACATGATTTTCAAGTATTTGTCAATGAATACAGTCTTATGGGCCAAAGTCTGTTAGTATTTGAAACTGTCCGTGCTAGTTTTGCGCTCGGCCACGAGGCAGTGTACGCTGTCTACCCAGCCACTCCTCCCCCCGACCGCCGCTACAGCCAACCCCGCCCTACTACAAGAGCGAAGGGGCCATGGCAACACCTCGTGTTTTCGGTATGGGTCTACAGTGCTAGAGGCGCTTCACAGTGGCGTGGCGCAAAACTATGGATTTCCAGCGCGCCAACGTCAAATAAGCGACAGAATTTTTAACACGGGACGTGTTCTTATAAGACTTTGTATTCATTGTATTTGTTCTTTTGAACTGTGATGACACAATTTAAAGTTTTGTGGGTCTGAAGATGACAAAATTACCTTTGACAAAAAGTGTCTTCCATTAAAAAGATATCCTAGGATCACAAGGTAGATTACAGGTATTTAACGTTTATACACTAGTCAACCTGATTCAAAAAACAACATCAACATCAATATGAAGTCAAAACTTGTGTTTCTATGTGCAAGCTGGGCATGGGAAATTATAGTATTATTCATAAAAGGATAATTTAAAGTTGTCTTGTAATTTATTTTAGAACACCAACTGTCTTTCTATCAGATTGTATGACCATATTGAAAGGTGTCCCATTATTCTATCAGTATGAATCTCCTAATCCTACAGATATCCCTGCCTACCCTATGATAATTCTGCGATCATCCTTAGGAGGCCATATGGCTTTAGGATACGCACTACCTATTACTAGGAGCCATAGGGCCTCCTAAGGATGACCGCAGAATTATCATGGGGTAGGCAGGGATATCTATGTGGGGTTAGGGGATTCATACTGATAGAATAATGGGACACCTTTTAATGCATGTCAAAGGCATGTCTCCAGTAAATCCTGTGGGACATCCTGGGGATTTCCTAGGGCTTCAGAGTACAATATCCCTTTGTGGTCCGAGGGATGTCCCCAGTACATCCTATGGTACATCCTGGGGATGTCCTAGGGCTTCAAAATACAATATCCTTTTGTGGTCCGAGGGATATCCCCAGATAATCCGGTGGGACATCCTGAGGATGTCCTAGGGCTTCAAAATACATATTTTTTTTGGTCCGAGGGATATCCCATGGTCATCCTGAAGGATGTCCCCAGGATGTCGTGGGGAGAGGACAATTTTGTGTCCTGGGGACATCCTGAGGATGTCATGGGATGATCCTGGGATATCCTGCATATCCCACTGTGATGTCCTTGGGATATTCTGGGGAGAATCTTGTGCTGTGTGGGTATAGATACCTTTTGCAGTTGCATTATGCCTTTCCCTAATCATTTATAATATTCCTAAAGGAGAATTTTCCTGTTCCCGAGTAACCTCATTGAAATTCGCCCCAGCTGCATGCGAAACTGCAGTCTGCAATTTCATTTGACCACACTTCGTGAATCTCAAATTGAAAACTCAAATGCAATTTTTTTAGGCAGCCTGACCCAATTTCCACTATTGATGTAAATGTTGTGAATCTGTTAAGTACAAGTAGTGTTAATAATTATATCTCTGGCACAAATGGAAGAAGGGTGACTCAATTTGAATTAGATAGAGTTAGCAAACCTCAAGGGGCAATAAACTACTCAAACATCAAATTTACAATATTTCATCAAAACGTTCGAAGCATCTAAACTAATTTAGAAAATTTACAAATAACTTTAGATCAGATAAAACCTGATATATTGCTTTAAGTGAAGTTAATTTAAATGAAACAAAAATGAAATATTTTGATATTGAGGGATATACCATTAGATCATGCTTTTTACGGAAAGAAACTTCAGGGGGAGGAAAAATAATGTTGGGACTTAATAATCTTAAAAGAAAACTAGTTAACATTCCAGCTGTGTCAGAGTTACTGGTTGAAAGGGAGTTTGAATGCTCTTTGACTAAGTTTAAGGTAGGGGATTTTACTTTTGTTCTGGGTTGTCTCTACCGTACTCCTGTGTATTGTTATACCCATCCTTTTTTTTGATAAGTTAGAAATTCTTACTTATGAGCTCTGTAAAAGATATGAAAATGTAATTTTAACTGGAGACATTAATATAAATGTGTTAAACAAAGATAATACTTATAAAAAGTTTTAAAACATACTGAAAATGTGTAATTTAGAATATAAGATAGATTTTCCAACCAGGGTCACTAAAAAATCAAAGTCTGCCATAGATAACTTTATTACAAATATAAATACTCATAGATTAGAAGCAAGAGGTGTGATAACGACTGTATCTGATCATGATGCACAATGCCTGGATATATTTAATATAGACAAAAAACACAAACAATATTGAAAAGGAAGGTAGGGTTTTTAGTTTAGCTAATTTTGAGAATTTTACTCTGCAAATTTTAAAAGAGAGTTGGATTGAGGTATACCAAGCACCAGTTTAAAACAACTATGAGGTTTTTAATTCACTGTTTGGATATTATTTTAATTTTTGTTTTCCAAGAGTGTTTATTTCTGAGAAAGCTGAACCCAAGAAAAAATGGATGACAACTGAATTGAGAAAGTTGAAACTTGTAATAGTAGAATTGGAAAGGTTATTTAGGGAAACAAAAAAGCAGGCAATTAGAGAACAAATAAAACAGAACAAAATAATACTTAAATCAGACTTTATTGAATACTAACAAAAATCAAATTAGTGACAAAATTAAAAATTCTTCAAACAAGGTTAAAGCTACTTGGAGTATAATGAATTCTATATTAGGGAGACAAGAAAGCCAACAAAATAACATTAGTCTGCTCCACAATGGTAGATTAATTAATAAGCCATAGGAAGTGAGTGAAATCTTTAATGATTTCTTTGTTAACTCAGTGGAGAGGCTTTTAGTCCCAAATATCCCCCCATTACAATTAGTGGTTCCCACTCCAAAAACTAATGCAAAATTTAGATTCACTCCAATTTCAGAACAAGATCTACTAAAAGTAATCTTTTCATTTGAAAATAAATATTCCACTGGCATGGACGATTTTCCAATGACACTTATAAAGAAATCGTCAGCTTTCTTACTTAAACCGCTGGTCCATTTAATTAACTCTTCTTTCATTTCAGGATATTTTCTGGATAAGTTAAAAATTTCAAAAGTTATTCCCATTTTTAAGAAAGGTAATTGTAAAGAAATAACTTGTTACAGGCCTGTTTCACTTCTCTCATCTTTTTCAAAAATTTTGAAAGGATTGTATACATCCAATTAATAAATTATTTGGACTCAAATAATCTATTAGACAAAAAGCAACATGGCTTTCGGCAGGGGAGGTCAACCGTAACTGCTGGGGTTGAGTTTATTGAAAATATAAATGATGCATTTGATAATGGTGAGAAGGTAGTGGGTATTTTTCTTGACCTCTCCCGTACTCTTGATAGTTTGGCACATCCTGTTTTAATAGAAAACTTAAATCATTAGGCATACAAGGGAAAGAGTGTGCTTGATTTTCCTCTGACCTCAGTGGGAGACAGCAAAGGGTTGAAGTAAAATATTTGGAAAGGGGAAATTGTTGTAGTTACCTAAGAAAATATGTCTGTGAACCTCGGGTGATTACCTGAGTTCACTCAAGGAGTTCCTCAAGGATCCATTTTAGGGCCATTACTATTTTTATGTTACCTGGATGGTCTGCCACAAAGAATTGGCTCCAGCTCCATGTGTTTGTATGCGGATGACACTAATTTGATTGTTAAAGGAAATTCCTGTTTTAATATAGAGGTCTCAGCAAATTCGGACTTAATGAATGAGTATTAACAATTTTATAAATCAAAACAACCTTTTATTAAATGCAAACAAATCAATGATTTTATCTTTTTCCACAAAACAAAATAAAACAGCACTAGATCCAAAAATCAAAGTTGGCAATGACTTAATAAATAAAACAAATCAAACTAAATTTTTAGGACTTGCGGTTGATAGACATCTTTCGTGGGATGCACATGTTGATAATGTAGTGAATAAAATGTCATCAGGAATATATGCACTATGGCAAATGTCTAAAATATCTGACCTCACACTACTGAAAACAATATATTATTCTTTAATACACTCACATCTGTCTTATGGAATTTGTATCTATGGAGCTACATCAAAACATAATTTAGACAAAATTCTAATAAAACAAAAAAAAAGCAATACGAATCATGCTAGGTTTAAAAATCACAGAAAGTGTAAAAACCTTTTTTATAGATCTTAAAATCTTAACAGTTTACAGTCTTTATGTCCTGGAAACAATTAAATATGTTAAAGAGCATGATAGTGTTTTTTCGCTTGAAGCTAATCATCCTTATAATACACGTAATCAAATTATTTTAGATAAACACAATCTAAATTTCTATAAAAACAAAACAAGGTACATGGGAAAAGATTTGTTTACACAACTTCCTGGTTCAATCAAAAAAGAACAAAATTACAATAAATTCAAAAGCTTACTCAAAGAATATTTGACTAATAAGGCACTTTATTCTTTTTCAGAATTTCCTTAGGACCTACTACTGATTGCCTGAGTTCAGTTATGATAAATAATGTAATGAAATAAAATGTAAATAAAGTAATACAAATGAAATAATAATGATTTTAAGTCAGCTATTGCAATATATTTTTAAAGTATTGTCTAAGTAATTGATTAAGTTATTATTATTTTTTTTTATATTTTCTTTATTGATAAATTTGCAATCAAAATAACTTAAATTTATGTTTATGATTAATATTTTATTTCCCCCCCCCATATAACCTGATAAGAATGTAATTTTTAGTTTTAGACTAGAACTTTGACTCAAATACTGTATATGTATTGACTCTGAATAAAGAATATTTTGATTTGATCATTGACATTCACCAGCTGGGTCCGAAACAACAGTCTCGCCGACCTTGACCAGCCGTCCGCACGCCGGTCACGCCAGCCGCCAACAAACTCGCACACGACCATATTTCAACAAACTCAGATTTGGCCAAAGTTACCACGTAATTTCTCGACATTTCAACAAACTCGGACTTGCCCAAAGTTTCCAGGTCATTTCTCGACATTTCAACAAACTCGGATTTGGCCAAAGTTACCTCAGGCAAATATAACTACTGTTGCAATGCCTAAAAAGAGGTTTTTATAAAATTTGAATCTTAATTCCCCCAAAGATTAATTGTGAGATTGTAAAATAAATCAAATCACACAATTTTAAAGTTAAAACATCTAACTACTTTAAATACCTGATTTTCATACTTAACTTTGTTTGAGAGGGAGGGGTGTAATGTTTTTCACGGTTTATTAATCCGCCTCTCAACGGGTACGGGTGTCCTCTTTTTTAACTTAGAGAATATGGTAACCCTATTTTAAAATAATTTCCTACATTATTTCATAATTATACTACAGATTGCAGCATTCCAGCACATGGGATTTTCCATTATTTGTAAAATATAAGTTTACCTATATAAAAAAAAAATAATTTTGGAATGTATGTAATCAAATGTAATACACTTTGCCAAATTTAAAGGTAAATATTCACTTGGATCCCTTAGATGTGTAAAGATTCAGAGGCCCGGTCGAGCCTGTCTAAAAAAAGGTAACCAGTTGTCAAAATGTAATAAGCCCCATAGTACATTGCGACAGACGTTGAATTAATGAGGTTGATACCTCGACGATTTCTCAAAAACTCTCATGATTTTTTTTTTGTTTTGTTGCCATCAGTGCATAGCGTTTGATGGACATCAGTTTGATTGAAGGATTATGAATAAAATTAATTTCATTTATTATTTACCACTTTCCTATCTCTTTAATTTCTTGAATTTTATTTAGTACTTAATAACTTAGTAAAAAATCAAGAATTTGAAATGGTTTTGCAAATAAAATTACTTTACGAAAACGCACCATTATTTTGATTTTCCGCCATTTTGTTCTGATTAATCAGAATCAAATGAGATTCAGGGGTATTTTTTTACATATGTATTTATTATAACTGTTGAGTTTCAAGTTTGTAGCATGTTTGATCCGTTTGGTACATTAATTCAAAAATAGCGACCTCTTAGTGGGACACCCGGTATATATTTGTATATATCATATGGTTTACACAACTGCCTTCTATTTCAGAATTTAGAACAAAAAAACTTAAAATGGAAAGAGCACCTAAACTACATTCAAAATAATTTAAGATCCATTACTTTTGTTTTAGCGAATTTCCTCTATAGGGAAGAAGCTATTACCGTACTCGTCATGGTAAGACCTAGGCCCGGGACCATAATAACTTCATTTGAGGTCCCCAGATGCCAAAAACACCATTCGTTCAATACCGTATGTATATATCTATATATGTGTCCGTGAGCACAATAACTCTCGTAATAATAGTCCGATTTTCATGAAACTTGGTACAAACATGTAAAAGAATTTAAAACCAGGTTTTTCCGTCCAAACAGTTCAAAAATATATGCTGCCACCTACTATGACGACATGTTTCGGAATCTAAAATTCCATCTTCCGGTCATACCAATAACGTCCGTAATTCATACAGATTTTCGTCAAAATTAAAAAATTTGTTGTTAAACATTAATACAGTTCAACATAACACCACAACACGACATTAAACACATATTTCGCACAAATTACAGACACGCACAAGCCGGCCGGCGACTGGACTCCGACTGAGAAGGGATACGGGCGTTTATCCTATCCCCACCTGTCGACCTTGACCTCTTATCATATGTCCACTGTTGGTCTCGATCTCTGCTATATGGTTAAATAATACGGTTGAATTATATTTTAGCTTGTCATTCAGAACATTGCTGGGGTTGTTTTTAAAAGTATTATAAATATGTAATTCTTCCATAATTGTCATGATGCGGGATTTTTTGCATTTTAAGAGTATTTGTAGGTTACTTTCTAGGCTATTAACACTATGTTTTCTATCGACCAGGTGTTCAGTAAATTTTGACTTTTGGTTCTTTAATGACGGTCTTGGGAGGTGTTCTGAAAATCGTTTCTTAAAGGAACGCCCTGTTTGCTTATATAAAACTTTGGGCAGTCGGAACAGCTAAGTTTATAAACACCTGTGTTCATGTCCTTTGTATTTCGTTGCCTGGTGACACTTAGGTGTTTACTTAATTTATTTGAAGTTTTACATGAAACTTTGATGTTTTGTTTACTCAGTTCTTTTTTCAATGTATGATGTAGGGTCTGCCCATACTCGACGGAGACAAAATTTAGATTACTAGGAGTGTTTGTGGAAATATATTGGTTTTAACATTAGCAAACATAGGGAAAATTAAGTTCTCAGTATACTGGAAACCGACCGCAACAGATCACACTATTCATTCCACCTCATACCACCCCATGAATCATAAAATGGCGGCTTATAACTGTATGGTACATCAACTACTCTCAGTACCCATGGATAAAGTGGATTATGAAAATGAACTTTCTATTAATAAATATATTGCTGTTGCCAATAGCCTCAAGTAACATTGTTGATAAAATAGTTTGTAGGAAAAAAGCTAATGTTAAAACCAATATTTCCACAAACACTCCTAGTAATCCAAATTTTGTCTCCGTCGAGTATGGGCAGACCCTACATCATACATTGAAAAAAGAACTGAGTAAACAAAACATCAAAGTTTCATGTAAAACTTCAAATAAATTAAGTAAACACCAAAGTGTCAAGAGGCAACGAAATACAAAGGACATGAACACAGGTGTTTATAAACTTAGCTGTTCCGACTGCCCAAAGTTTTATATAGGCCAAACAGGGCGTTCCTTTAAGAAACGATTTTCAGAACACCTTCCAAGACCGTCATTAAAGAATCAAAAGTCGAAATTTGCTGAACACCTGGTCGATAGAAAACATAGTGTTAATAGCCTAGAAAGTAACCTACAAATACTCTTAAAATGCAAAAAATCCCGCATCATGACAACTATGGAAGAATAACATATTTATAATGCTTTTAAAAAAACCCAGCAATGTTCTGAATGACAAGCTAAAATATAATTCAACCGTATAGCAGAGATCGAGACCAACAGTGGACATATGATAAGAGGTCAAGGTCGACAGGTGGGGATAGGATAAACGCCCGTATCCCTTCTCAGTCGGAGTCCAATCGCCGGCCGGCTTGTGCGTGTCTGTAATTTGTGCGAAATATGTGTTTAATGTCGTGTTGTGGTGTTATGTTGAACTGTATTAATGTTTAACAACAAATTTTTTAATTTTGACGAAAATCTGTATGAATTACGGACGTTATTGGTATGACCGGAAGATGGAATTTTAGATTCCGAAACATGTCGTCATAGTAGGTGGCAGCATATATTTTTGAACTGTTTGGACGGAAAAGGTATGTAAACCTGGTTTTAAATTCTAAACAACAGTTCAGGAGACATTTTCAAAATGAATAAACATGTAAAGCAATATCTATGACCATAAGTTCGAAAACCAGACAGATCGACTAAACCAAAGGAGTATTTTAAGGGGGTTTTGTACCCCAAAAATGGGTTTTTAAAAATTGTTTAAGTATAATCTTTGAAAAAGTCAAATTTTAGTTTTTACCATTGGATTCTGCTTAAAAAGACACACAATTCGGTGTTTTGATTATTGCTCTAAGTCAATTGGTTCCAAAAATACTGAAGGTGCTACACACAATACGTTGTCCGATGTGATTCTTTTGGAGAATAAGGTAAATTTTATATCTCACTTATATATCAACTTATACCAACAAAACTTGGTATATGGCTTCATCTGGTTGTGGTCTATTGTTATTTGCACAAAAACCCAATTTTTACAGATGGTTCCCATAGCAGCAAACCTGCATACTCAGCTCCCATGTTTTTCTTATGGAGAATAAAGTAAAATATTACATCTTCCTTAATCATGAACATAAATTAATACAACTTTGTATGTGGCTTACCCTAGTTGAGTTCTTTTGATATTTGCATAAAACCCATTTGTTGTGTTCCTTGGTACATAAATCTGCGTACTCAGCTCCCATGTCATTCTTCTGGAGGATAATTAAAATGACATATATCGTTTACTTATATGAATGTATATTGATGAAACTTGTTTTGTGACTTTACCTAGTTGAGTTATATTTGCATAAAAACCCATATTTTGTATTCCTTGTTGCAGAGCAAACATCCATATTCAGCCCCTAATATGGAGAATAATTAAAATGTTATATATTGCTTATTTATTGTATATTTATTGTATATTCAAGGAACTTGGTTTGCGGCTTTATGCGGTACTAAGACATAAGCACTGGAAATTCGCTAAGTACGCAGGTTTGCTGCGACTGGGGAATTTTTAAATTTGAGGGATTGTGTAGATAAAAACTGCAAAACAGTGTATCACGCCTATGTCAAATCAATTTTGAGATATGGAATAATTCTTTGGGGACAAGCCTTAGACTGCAAAAAATAATTATTCATATCATGACTAACTCTCACCCAAAAAGTTCTTGCTTTAAAGAAATTTAAATATTTTTTAGTTAACAGGCTTATATGCTTAAAAATCTTTAATCTATATTAATTCAATTAAAAACCATTTTCCAAACAAATTAAAATTTGTTCATAATCATAGCACACAAAATGCTGCACTTTATAGATTCCCAAACCACCGATCAAGTTTTTATGAGAAAAGTCCTCTGTATTCCGGGTTAAAAATGTATAATTGGCTACCAACTCATTACAAATCAATGGAGCTTAAAAAATTCAAAGAAGAGCTTAATAAGGCATTTTATTCAGTTAAAGAACTGTTTGATAACCCTATAAGGTAGATTTTATCATTTGTATTCAGGCTATTTGAGAGTGTTTAAGTTTTTTGTTCTAATTGTGTGTTTCTGTCTTTTATTAGTGAATTTCCCATGGGAAAGTGAACTATTAGCATGACCTGCACAGTGAAACTTAAGCCCAGGACCACCATAGAAGTTCCTAACGTGACCCCCTGAACACGTTTTGGGGGTCGTTCAAAATGATATATATATATGTATGCACTCTAGCAGTCACATTTTTTGTCCAATTTACTTAAAATTTGTTAGGGACGTTCCTTTCTATATTCAGTTGGACAAGTTCGTTGGGCAAAACAATCGGAAAACTCTAAACCCCTTTTTTGGGAATTATTCTTTCAAATTTGAGTTTTTGGGCCCAAAAAGAGTCAGACAAGCCCCGGACGTAAAATTAATGCATGTATTAAGATGGTAATTAGTGAAGCGAAAGTTTTAAGCCCTATCTCGTCATTCTAGCATAAATATTTACCGAGTTATTAAAGAAAATGTATATCGGCTAAACACAGTACAGTTGTCTTATGGGGTTTTTACATTAGAAAGCATGTTATTCATTTGTTGGTATATTTGTATCATCCCGAGCAACCTGGCGCCTACTTTAAAGCCTGACTGGACCTTCTCCTAACCTTATAATGCGCAAAATTGTATTCCTAGCATTGCAGGTAAATGTAACCAGGAGCATCAGAACAGCCAAAAACTCAATGTTTTAAGATTTCAATAAAATTGGAATAACTGTATGTTTTTACACTGGTTTTGAGTTTTAAAAGTTTTGTATGTTGAAATTCACTTCCCTCACGTCAGCGTGCTGCATGCGAACTCGTTTTTTATTTGTTGTAGCATATAAATAAAACCTTGACAATGCACCTGTTCAATATTGTAATAGCACATGTATTGAATGTTTTGTACAAATAAAGAATGTCTAATGATTATAATGCGTTAAGTTCAGAAAATGAATAAAGGATCTCCCATCGCAAGAGCTAAATCTAGAGCGCGAAGCCATTGGATTCCAGCCTCACTTGTTCAATGCAGGCCGGCCAACCTTCAGGGAAAGTGCTAGGGGGACACTCATTAACAATGTGGCCCCCCAGTCACAAGACTTCATGTGCCATACCCCATTTTAATTTCCAATAATTGCACCTTCCCACCTCATGCGATAGTGATTGAGTAAAGCCCACTGCTTCCGAGGAAGGTTAATTCTACCTACCGCTGAAGTAGGGTCAGATATCAAGAAGCTATTCTGACCGTTGAAAGATTCCCAGGAGGAAAACCAGTCAGCTTGAAGACTAAAGTTTGTTGTCCTCAAGTGGGAGGCTGTAGGGGTGGTTTTCAGGACTTCAATCGACTTACTTCCTGAGGGTAGCTGTGGGTCGGATAATATCTTATTGAATTTGGTCCTATGTAGTTGGACGTCAATCTTTCGAACATGCACGCTGTTCAACCACATGGGAGCGCACTATTCAGTCGTCGAGTAGACCAGGGACAACGCTGTAGTGCGCAGAACTTGTACGCTGGTTCCCCATGTAGACCCAGCAAGGTGGTCGATGTAAAACATTAGCCCTGGTTCTTACCTTCCTATGCAGTCTTTTTTAAGTGCCTTTTATTGGTGAGAGATCAATCTAGTGACACCCAGGTACTTCAGTTGGTGATTGTGCTTGAGCTTTAAACCGTCAAATACTTTTTTTTAAGTATTAACCTGTTATTCAAGTGAAAGCATGAGACTTCAGTTTTTGGATTTAGCTTCCAGGTTCTAAAATATTCTTTGAGGGTTGCAAGGCCATTGTTAGAACAAAATTATAGTAGGTTTAGAAGGCAAGTAAAAAGCTTACTAATTGATAAGGCTTTTAGTGTGCAAGATTTTTTAGCTGATAGGAAACCGCATTAACCTGTATAATATAGAATTAGTTGTTGTGTACCTTTTGCCCATTGTAACCAAATATTTTATTTTATGATTTGTAACCATGACTTGGCGTATGCATTGTAATATTTGTCAACAGGCTAAATAAAGAACTTGAACTTGAACTTAGTGCCAACTCAGCCTGCTGCATTTCCTTGTGCTGATATGCCAAGGCAATATCATCGGCATATGTGAATTCCTGGACCGAGTAAGTGGAATATCGTCAGTGTACACTTTGGGGGAGGGGCAAGCACTGATCCCTGCAGCAGACCTTCCTTGAGTTGCCCATAACTACTTTCCCTGCTCCCTAGATATAGGCTACTTTTTTTGTATTTAAACACTAGTGGTATTTTTGTTAAGAGTGCATTACAAACGCTTTTAAGGGAACGTGGTCCAACCCCCCAAATTTTTCACTTTGACTAACCTACTAGATAGCATTGAGTTGAGAAGACGCAATAGGGAAGGGCATGGGATTAAACTATAAAACTTGATCAGAATGCCTTGTCTCCAGGCAGTGTCTTAAGCTGCGGTCACTGTCTGGAGACAGGGCATTCTGGTTAACCCATTGGCCTAGACTTACGAGCTGGTTCCGTTCCTAAAATGTCTTTATAAAAACCTATAAATTAGAATCAAAATTCTGTTTTAAATGGATTAATGGCGTATTTCAATTAAAATGTTGTTTTCTTTTAGTTTAAAGAATCGTAGTGGCACACACACAGTAAACATAAGTAAAAAGTAGCAAAATCAGTGCTGACCATGTGCAACTCGCAAAAAATTAACCAACGCTGTCAACTTCCAAACAAACCTGTCACTGTTTATCTTACTTGGACCCTCCCACCAACGGTGCCACAGTTCGGTTTTAACTCATTGAGAGTTGCACGACTGGTCAGTTTTGGTCGTGTGTGGGAATTAAACCCACAAACTTCATAAGAACACCTGGCCAAGGTCTTTCTACGATTTAGACCATACAGCCACCACGACTAGTGGCCCAGTGGCATAAGATAGGTTAATAGGTAGGCCACGCTCCAAGTGGAGAGAACAAGTGGCTGCCCGCAGTCATTAGTTACAAATTTTGCTGCTAGATTGCAGTACCAATCGGAGCCTGTTGTAGATTATAGTGAATAGAATAAAATTACTAGGCCATTGGGTTAAGTTTTATAGTCTAATCCATAGCTCTTCCCTATTGTGACTCCTCAACTCAATGCTATCTAGTAGGTGATTATTAGGGGTGTGCGAGTAGTGATTTTTTTGGATTGAGTCAAGTCGAGTTGAGTAGTGCTGAATATTCTCGAGTTTTGAGTATTTGCCATTATCAATACAAAGCCCCGTCACCATTTTCGCCGATATTATGTATACTGTTATAATTTTTGGCCTTTATTACGTGATCCAGTCGTAATTTTTGGCCGGTAATAAGTTTTCCATCGTCATTTACGGTTGATGATACACGATAGGATCATTATTTTTGGATGATATTATGTGTCGCGTCTACAATTACGGCCAAAATTACATGGTCCAGTCGTCATTTACACTTGTTGAGTTGTTTTTTAAGACCAGTTCATGTTTCTAGTTGTCATTTTCAGCCGACTTTACGTTAAGCGATCGCCTTTTGCGCCCGTTACTACACAATTTGGCTGGTCGCAATCGTTAGCTCTGGAAATCAACAGGAAATACTCACTCAAACTTTCAAGTATTTTTCAAAACTTCCGAGTCTAGCCCGATATTGAAATACTCGGCAAAAAACTTGGTTTTGAGTACTCGCACACCCCTAGGATTATGTAAACATGTCTAAGCAAGTTGTAAATGTTCCATCTTTTTCTCCACATAATGCAGCGCCAAGTTATTTGCTTTTCAGGAATCTTTCCGTTGTAACTGAAATCGTCAGGCCTAGCAATATTAAAAGTTATATTTAAAATTAATTTACTATAAATTCTAAATAAACTGAGCAAAGTTGTGTGATCATCAATTTGTTCTCTTAGATGGTATTAAATTTACCATGTTATTACAAACTTATCATGACAAATACCCCCGTAGCAGCAAACCTGCGTACTTAGCGAATTTCCAATGCATATATATTTATCTTAATGCCACATAAAGCTACATACCATGTTTCATCAATATACATTCATAAATAAACAATTTATGACATTTTAATTATTCTCCATAAGAATAACATGGCAGCTGAGTATGCAGGTTTGCTGAAGCAAGGAACACAAACAAATGGGGTTTTATGCTAATATCAATATAACTCAACTAGGTGAAGTCACTTACCAAATTTCATTAATTTATTTTCATAATTAAGGGAGATAACACTTACTTATTCTCCATAAGAATAACATGGGGCTGAGTACGCAGGTTTGCTGCTACGGGAGCCTTTGTCAAAAAATTGTTTTTTGAGGAAATATCAATGGTCCACAACCAGATAAAGCCGTATACCAAGTTTCGTCAGTATATGTTCATAAATAAGCGAGATATAAAATTTTTATTTTCCTCCATAAGAATAACATTAGACAACGTACTGTGTTTAGCACTTTCAATATCTCGGTAACCAATTGACGTAGAGAAATGATCAAAATACCAAATTGTGTGTTTTTTTAAGCTGAATCCAATGGGAAAAAATAAAATCTGACTATTTCCAAAATTATATGTAAAAAATTCAAAAAACCCATTTTTGGGGTACAAAACCCCCCAAAAATACCCCTTCGGATAGAGCGATCTGGCTGGTTTTCGAACTTAAAGTCATAAATGTTGCTTTACACGTTTATACCAAATTTCATCAAAATCGGATAATTTTTACGAGAGTTATCGTGCTCACGGACACATATATATATATATATATATATATACAGTTTCGAACGAATGGTGTTTTTGGGGTCTGGGGACCTCAAAACGAAAAGTTATCATGGTCCCGGGCCTAGGTCTTACCATACCGACTACGGTAATAGCTTCTTCCCTATAGGGGAAATTCGCTAAAACTGTTTACAAGTACACAGGCATAAAGAACCAAACAAATTAAATATGCAATCCCAAACTATAAAAAACTATGTAGGTCCATTAAAAATCTCCAATCAAATTCCAAATAATATTTTTTTAATAAGTCTCCTTCAGTAAGATATTACTTAAAATAAATATTAAGTACATAAGCATATGGGGCATATAAGCATTATGCCACTAAGGATTCACTAAAATCCATGTGTTTAAGAATACTTGCCTTTTACCAGTTTTTGGGCAGTAAAACATGTGTTGTCTTAATCAGCTGATTAAGGCAATGAAAAGAAAATGCTGAAATAGAATAAATCAATAGGCACTAGCATATGGGGTATATAAGCATTATGCCACTAAGGATTCACTAAAATCCATGTGTTTAAGAATACTTGCCTTTTACCAGTTTTTGGGCAGTAAAACATGTGTTGTCTTAATCAGCTGATTAAGGCAATGAAAAGAAAATGCTGAAATAGAATAAATCAATAGGCACTATTTTAATTGAATGTCATTGTGCAGGCTTAACCCTTTCAGTGCTATGGACCGATATATCGTCTTTTGAATCTGTTATCAATAAACACTGTTACTGCTTCATAAGCGATTGTACCGTTAGGCGCTCAGTCTGCAGTCTGACATGTGGTGAAACCTAATAGACACAAACTGAACTACCTCGACCAGGGCCTAGGCTCTAATACCACCTGGTCCGCTACAGCTGCTAATCTCATCAGTGGCTGTGCAGTCTAAGGCGTTACCTTCCCGGCCGGGGGTAATACTTGGATCGAGGGTTTGAATCCCATCACAGTCAGTGGTTTTTGTGTGCAACTCATGGAGAGTTCACCTGTCTGTGGCAGAGTTGAAGGGGAGGGCAGACCTTAAGCAAACAGTGGACGGCTCGGGTCAAAGCTGACGGGATGGGTGGATTCTTTGTGAGTTACACATCTGATTAGGTGTTTTGCTACTTTTTACCTATCATTTACTGTGTGTGTGTCCAGCGGAAGCACGTTTTTATCAATTCTAACTGTTCAGGCGTTCAAGACATTTAAAATATCAACAAAACATCACAGATTCAACTACTCCTTTCAGAAGCTTAGTACTCAAAGGTTAACAAAAAATACACCAAATAATGAAGTAAGATTTATTCAGTTAAGGATCTTGGGCAAGGAATACCACACTATGCTGCACCTGTAACAGATAATTTTTTTTAATACTTTTAGGACTTAGTTTTATTCAGGCCCAGGAATGAAACAGATTCTGTAGAGGTTAGTGTTGATCAGGAAAATGTATGTTCAACTGACAAATGTAAAATTGTAGGTCTGCATATTGACAATAGTTTGTCTTGGAAGAATCATAAAGAATGTCTGTGTAATAAACTTGGAAGAATCATATAGAATTTCTTTGTAATAAACTATCATCTGGTTTGTACCTAATGGAAAGATTTTGAGGACAGTTTATTTTGGAGTGATTCATCCTTTTTTTTATAATGTGGGCTGATGTTATGGGGTTGGATATTGTTTGTACGTACTAGGGTTTTCACTTTACAGAAAAGAGCAGTCCGAATAATCGCTAATGTAAACGTCAAAACTACCTCTAAAGAACTATTCCCGAAGTATAATTTACTTACTTTATACAGGTTATTTATAAATGAAACTGTAATGCTGGTTAAAGATGACAAAACATTATCTATACAAAATTAAGAAATTCACAACTATAATACCTGTCAAAAAGATTTTATTCATGGAATTGAGCGTAAAATAAATTTTAGGCCATCAGCAAACAGCCCCTTAATCAAAGGGGCACTATTTTTCAATATTTTGCCAAATAACTAGTTGTTGAATGGTAATGAATTTGAAAACAGATTGAAAACACTCCTAGTACAAAAAGCTCCTTATAATTTACAATTTTATATTAAAAGATTTTGTGGCATACTTTTATTTATTTAAAATAAAAGATTGATTATGAATTTGAATTTTACAATGTCTATGCACTCCTTGTATTCATGTTTTCTGTACAGTAAAACTTTTTTTATCATTATTACTATCAAGTTTCATGATATTTATTACATGATGGGGATAAAATGGTATCACATTATTAGACTTGTCAAATTATCCTATATACTCGCCAACTTCAAAAGCCTGTGCACATCGAGCATTCCACCGGGT
The DNA here is from genome assembly GCA_963675035.1 of Allygus modestus. Lineage (NCBI taxonomy): Eukaryota > Metazoa > Arthropoda > Insecta > Hemiptera > Cicadellidae > Allygus > Allygus modestus. Next base: position 298,683,170 of record OY776111.1, on the reverse strand, counting down.
CATGTTTTGACTAAGTTCAATACCGGGAGTGTTCTTGATGGCCGACCATGCAGCGACATCAGCCACAGATGCCTTCTCACCTCTGAGCCAGGGTGCGCGGCCCAGCAAAGCATTCAGTGCACGCACATTGATCTGTCTGTCTCGCTGGGTACGCGCATGTGCCTGAAACGTGTAGTTACACGACTTCAGTACATGAGAATATAGTCAAGTGATCGATGCAATTTTTGAATAGTAATATACTCTTTAAGTGATCGCTTCTGAAAACCTAGAAATACCTCTCCTCACATTTTCAACAACTGGAATCTTGGCTACTAGAAAAAAAGGAAGCTGCTGGGATGTGAAGAAAGGACAAGATGGGCAATTTTTACCCAAGGTAGGCTTCTTAATCAGCCCTTTTTCCCCAGGGTTCTTGGTTAATCAAGATCGTGGTTAATCAAGAACCCCAGGGTTCTTCCTTAACAAAAAAGTTAAGGAAGCTTTACGGATAGCCATCTTCTTTTGTCGTTTCTGATTTAACCCCTTTTTGTTATATTCAATTAATTGTTTTTTGCTGACGACCTATGAACTAGCATAGCCCAGGCATAGGAACTATTCTTCAATACATTTGTTGTTGTAAGGGTACTGATGTCGAACATGACAGCTCTTAACAATCATTTGGAAATTTGATAATAATAACGATGCAATGTAACCCTAAACATTTGTTAAGACATATTTTGTTACATCCAGTAATAATGTAAATCACTGTACACAAACTACCTATTAGTGTATTAATTAAAATTGGGAATATTTAAAAATTTTTTAAACGGTGCGTGGCATTGTTTCGAAAATGCATACCTCCGAAAGGCAGTACTCCAAAATAAATATATAATTCCGATGGCATTAGTCCGAAATCTCCAACTCCGAGAAGAATTACTCCGAAAATGCACTACTCTGAAAGCAGAGTTCTGAAAAACATTCCAAAAATTTCATTTCGGTTCGGTTCGGTACAGTAACAGATTTTGTACCTCGGTCCTTGGTACTAATTCGGTATGGTTCAATGTTTCGTCATATATACTAATTTGTATTTTTTCATTAAAAAAATCAAGTAATACATAAGGTCATAAACAATCGTTAATATTTATTTCATCAAAAGAAAAAATATATACTATAGATGTAAATATTTTTAAAAACCTGCCACTTTGACGTATTGCGTTTTAATGTTTTGATTAATATTATTAAGACAAGTTCTTGAAATAGTCATGATAAATAAATTAAAAAACTACTTGAGGATCAATCAAGTTGCTTAAGTGATTAAAATTATATTGATTTCAATTGCAACTATTGATCTAAAACATACAAACAGCAAAAACTAAAATGTTATAAATACCATTCTTTGATGTATTGGGAAGATATACTAGGAGTACGCTCTTATATCGCGTATGAGGATTGAGATCACAGTTAACAATACAAACAAAAATGTTTCAATTGACAATATACCTCATGGGCCCCCCCCATTATAACTGCAGCTTGACAATGACATACAAATCCAGAACATGACAAACAATGAGGCCTGAAATCTGTCAATCAGTCAGTCAGACAAAGTGCATATGAAGTAGTTATACTCACCCCTCAGTCTCACTGAGGGGTGTATCATCTAGGCCCTCACAATAATATTAGCTGAAGATTTTGATAAAATATAATATGTTGGCGACAATAAAGGCCCCCAATCAGTGAGAGCATGTGGTTTAAAAGTAGTTATTTACACTTTGGTCTCACTAGAGGACCCATTAGGATTGTTATTTTATTGTAGCTTAATATTGCTGTAAAAATATATACGTATAAATACAGAACTTGATGAACAATACATTTTAAAATCAGTCAATTAGTTTTGAATTCCTAAATATTTTAAACTCCAATCCAGCGGTTTTAATGTAACACATTAGCCTTACTGGGGGGGGGGGGGGGGGCTATGCCCCCCAGGCCTCCGATTGTTATTGTAGCAGCTTGATACTGTTGTTCAAATACATAGCCTATAAATGCAGAACTTAAAGAACAATGAGGCTTAAATCAGTCAATTTGTGTTTAAGAAGAATAAATTGCCTTATTTTAAAAAGAAAGGAAAAGTAGTATCTAATGTTAAATATAATCTAGTAATTAAAACTCTTTGACCCACTTCTTAGAACCCACCAGTCATTATTTCAAGGTCCAACATTTTGTATACATCTTAATATATACAAATGGATCCCTATTTCCCTAGGTCACACCATCACTTGAGAATTAGTGGACCAAATTGAATAATTATTTTTTGTTGTGTTCGTTTATGTCAGGACAATGTTCTTATAAAAGACAATTTTTAATCCGACCTAAGGGCTCTACCCCACTTGGGCCTTCAAAGTTCCCACTGATCTGATCTAAGTTCAGTTAGTTACACCAAGCAGCTGTAAACATACTTGAAAGGCCTAAACATTTGTTGATTATGAAAATAAAAAACTACTTGAATGGAAACTCTCATTTTTGGAAATAAAAAAAGTACTTGAATGGCAACTCAAACTCTTTTTTCGATATTCAAGTGAGCATAGCGAATGAGCTGATCCGGGAGGTGAGTGAGCGAAGCGAACAAGCTCATCTTGAGAATGACGAGTATTTTAAATAAAACAAATTCAATTTACGTCTGTTGGGCCAGCTAGTTATACATATTGATGATTACATTTATCGTTCAGTTTTAATAGACACTGTGTAGCATTTAAATTTCCAAAACCATTATGATCACATTCTCTTTAAGTAACGGAGTATTATGATCCCACTTATGTTTTATATTATTGACTATCTTAAGTTTAATTTATGCAAAATTTGTTTTCTGTAAAAAATAATACGGGGACTTCTGCTTGAACAATAGTTATTTGTGTACTAAGGGAGTAAAGTGCAACTTTGTTGCCTGAGGGAAATTGTTGGCGCCCGACGCCGTAGACGAGGTCAACAAATTTACACACAACATTTTTCCCACACCCCAAAAGCACAAGTATTGATAAGTATTCACATTCACAATCGCTGTCCATTTTGATTACGTAATGCGTAGTAACTAAACATGGAACGTTAATTGCTGGAGCTGGAGCGAAATATTAATCAGCTGATCCGATTCCCTTATAGCTGCAGCATTACTGATTGCACGAAATGTCAGCTGATTCTGTTCCGCGGGAGACAAAGTAGCACTATACTCCTTCATTACAAGGGGTAAAATTTGACTTTACCAAGTAGGTTGGGGGAAACAAAATTTATCACACAAGATAGGAACGACGTTTCCTTCCATTTTTAAAATGTATTGTATTAGTTCACACATACGCAAAAAGTTAGAGAAAACTTAGTAAACAAATTTCATAATCGGCCTGGAAGGACGAGTCCTGCACAGTTCATTAACACATCTATAATTACAATTTCTGGTAAATAGTTCAACTAAATTCGATCAAAATGTTAAACAGGAGCATCTCTTTTACTTGTTAAATATTAGAAGTAATTTTTCACTGAGAAAAAAATGTTTTTCTGAAAATAAAAGTACAAATCTCTGTAGGACAGGAGCTTCAATTTCAGATCAAAACTATTTAAATCGGTCCTTTAGTTGTTGTTAGTGGATTTACAAAAGGAATGTTGTTGATAATTGAACATGGGCACTTATGAGAGCTAAAAATTCAAATTAATTTCTCATTAGAAACAACACATCTAAACTAAACAAAGATATTGATAACATTAGTGTATGTCAAAACCTTCAATTTAATACAAAAACTATTTAATAGTTTTTGCTAGTAATGTAAGTGATTTATTGAAAGTTGAACAATATTTGTTGTGGGAGTAATAAACGCAAACACTGTGCGTTAAAAAACACATAAAAAGAAAAGAAATGTAATTATGACATAACTGCAGGCCAAAACCTTTAATTTAATACTAAAACAGTTACAATTGGAACAGTAGTTTTTGCTAGTAGATTTACATAAAGAATTTTGTAAAAATGTTAATCGGGCTGTTTTGGTTTGTATTGAGAAAAATCTATATTTATAATGGTTGTGCATGTGCGTGTGTGTCCCAGGTGATTTTGAAAACGCCTACTCAAAACTGCTCCGGACCATAATGTTGTAGAGGACCAACAAATTGTAGATAGGTACTTTTTTGCTTTTCCTCCAGACATCAGGACTCTGCCCCACGGGCGGATCCAAGGGGGGGTCGCCCCCCCCAAACCTGTGAATTTTTGTGTTTTATTTTATTATTCAGGCATACGATAAATGTTTGAATAAATCCGAATGAAAATGTAAGCATTAAAAGCCTCCCGAAACCCCGTTTTTCGGTTCCGAGAGTCAAATTTTGCTTCTCCGTCTACAAGGTTACATTAAAATTCAAACTAACGAACCTAAACGTTTCTTTAAATAATGAAATAAAATGCACACCATTAGACAGGTGAAATTTTAAACTTCCAGTTTAGAATATAAAACATTACTTAGATCCATGTATTTAACCTAAAAGTGTCTTATAAAAACATGGACATTCCCGAGTACCGCGAAGTTGCTGCAGTTTTGCCAGTTGACAGACCGAAAATGCAGTGTTTTCAACATGGTCTTGGAGGTAAATTTTAGCAGCAAAGGTTGCTACAATTGTATTCGGTGATTATTTTTTACTGGATTTCGCCCGCCTACCGTCGTTTGCTGTAAGTGGTTTTTTGTTTACAGGTTAGGTTTGATTTTTGTTTAAAACCGCGTAATCCGTTGCTAGGCAATAAATATCCAGTGGCTAGGCTAGAAGCAAAAAGTGCCTCAAATTATATGTAATGAAATAATAGGAAATAAAGATTAAATTGCGTGCAAACAGAAACTCATACACCAAGTATTTTATTTTGTAAAAATGTGGTACGACATTTTCATTTTTCAAGTGGTTGACCTTGGCTGTCAGCCTCATTCCTAATTGTATCTTCGAGTAGTATAGTTCAGTATTGCAGATATCAATTACGTTTTTAAATAGTTTTTCGCGTGGGTAAATACTAAAATAAATTGTTTATTTAGGCATCTTACTTGTTCTTAGACGCCTACAGATGACGTAGAAAAACGTGTAATGCCTAAATATTTTATTTTTATTTACAGTCGGGCGCAGTAGAACTAAAGTTAATTTTTGTTTAGATTGTTTTTTTCTTGGGTACAAGGTTATTGATATATTATGTTAACTTACTTTAATTCGTTGCATAATTTCATATAGTTAAAAACAATAATGGGGGTGCCAGGGACGTGCTACCGGGAAGGGGGAGGGGTAACTTTCGGTGACCGCCCCCCCCAAACATGACCTCTGGATCCGCCCTTGCTCTGCCCCAATGGCATCAAAAGCCGCCATGTTATTCTTATTGAGAAAAGGTTTTTGTATAACGGCTCCTCAAACTTGCTTCTGGACCTTAACACATTGTTGGTGGACTAAAAGACTGGATATTTTTTTCAGTGCTTAGTGCGATTTCCATAAATCCCTTACAATGGTGGTTCCCGGCAATAGATGTTTAAGTATTAGTGGAATCAATATTTCTTATCTGGACAAATTATAAGACAGTATCTTTTGAGACCGGATATAACTGAAATCTAAATAACCAAAACCAGGTTAGTCTTTCATAAGTGGAACAATATAAAAAACCGAATTAAATTGTTCGATAGGGTATAACGAATATTTAGGTTATTCGGTTATGGTTTCGGTTACGCCTATTAAGTTTTCGGTTATTAAGGTTTCAGTTAGGCCTACCGTAAAACAGGATTGACCTGGACAGGTTTTTTACTATTTTTAGGTTATAGTGCCTTCCCATTAATGATGTTACCAATAAAAACAAGACCATTGTAAAGTGTGTGTACTATTCACTATATCCATTTACCTTTAGCCTAACTTATATATTATTATGTTGGATGTTATTATAACAAAAATAAAAGATAAATAAAAGTGTCCGGGTTAACCTCCACAAAGGGTCTTGAACCGGACACCCGTCTAACTAACATTATAACATATAAACTAACCTCTCCTGTCCGTAGTTGACGGTGTTTTGAGGTCTGCAGATGCCGTTGAACTAGGGGTGTGCGAATAGTGACTTCTGACTCGAGCCGAGCTTTTTTTATGGAAATTTTCTCTAGGGGTGTGCAATATATCGGTAGTGATTTTATGACCCGAGCCGAATTTTGCTATGTTTAATTTTATACTTTCAATATTCTACATCTTTCATTCACTTCTCCTATATTCACTAGCCCTACTTTTAATAGGCCTAAATACTACAGTGCAAAAATAACAAAATAAGTACTGAAAAGGAACATTTATTGAGATCAATTGTTGCTAGTAATGAACAGTTTTCTTTTAATAAAAAGTAGAAACATAGGAAAAAAATAACATAAAGGAAGAGAACTACAAATTTTAAACTAGACCGATAAGCCCGAATGTAGTTATTACCGTTTTTATAACAGCCATAATAAACAGACTATATTTCAAGATGTACCCTCCATGTAACCAAACATTTAGGCCCTATTCTAGGGAATTGCCAAAACACAGTAAGCCTATCTATTCAACTGATGGTAAATAGTAAATTTAAGGTTATCCTTTTAATATAAGTTAGTTAAATCAGGACACTCAGCAGCTAACCATATTGTAAATATGATCACTGTAAACTATCATTATATCTTATTGTACTCACAGAAATAAATTATCCAATAATCGTAGGCCTGGCTTACGTTGTAAGGTTACTCTACCACCTAATAGACTTAACCTATTATATCTGCTTTTGAAACAGAAGTTCCTGGTGGAAGAGGATTGTCAATGCAGTCTTCTTCCATCACTGATTTAACAACTTGATAGCCTACAGTTGAAAAATAAAAATGATTTCTACTGACGTATATTCACAGATTCAAATAATCCCGCGGCGTTAACAATATATGATTTTAATCGCACAGCTATAGCTAAACAAAACACTGCGCCAATTTGATTGTGTCTTGCTCTTGTTAGGCGATCATGGAGTATAATAAAGTATAACCTTGTAAATAATAATATGACCACCAGTATTGTAACGTGTGTGACGAAACCATTTAGAATTTTGATAAAATCCTTTGATCTTGTGTATCTCGCAATTAGTGATTTTGATTTTTAAAGTATTACCACAGCGATGTGACAATATCTGTTAACTTTAATAACTACAGTATAGTTACAGTTGTATTTCTATTCGCTTTATTTCTTAAGAACTTTAGATTCTACATCAATTGAAGATTTTTAAACAATACAATTTTTGGAGAGTACTATTTCGGCAGCACACCAAAACGCCGTCATGATTTGTTGTTCATCACCTACAACCTTGTCCCTGGTTATTGGTCACGCTAAATCATTATTACATTATAACTATCTTCCCTCAACGTCTTAAGACACTTTTCCAATCAACAGTGTTGCCAGACGTAATTTCACTTAAGACACTTTTCCAATCAACAGTGTTGCCAGACGTAATTTCAAACGCCAGGAAATTATTATTGTGTAATGTACGAAATTTTAAGTTGCAGTAAAGACCGTTGCAACAGTTAGAAAATGTGTTTTCATGGATTTTAGTTTTTTGCTGGGGTACTTTTTCTGGAGCAGTAGGGTTGTTGAATTAATTATTATTAACCATGAAATATTGCACAACTAAACTGGGCAACGGAATTGTGCAAACAGAATTGTGTGGATGTCCACTTAATATGATTGACAAGCGTAGAGAAAGTAGATCCATTGCATTGGTTGATCAGATCGACAGTTTAAAACATTTGTACTTTTATATTTCGTTATTTTTTTAATACAAAGGACCGAAAGCACAGCATTGCTGGATTATATCTGTTATGGAGCTCTACCGATGCAAACTACGAGAATTCTATTATCGATTATTGAAAGTTTTTGCTTCAAATTTACTTTTGACTCTTTTCACTAGTTGGCGATTTAAATATTCGGCTCGAACTTCGAGCTTTTTTGCAAATCTCGAGCCAAGCCGAATACTGTAATATTCGGCTCGAAAAAGCTCGAAGCTCGAATACTCGCACACCCCTACTTTGAACCAATAAAAGGCTTAAAAGTAAAATAAATAAAAAATTGTTATGATTGGGTATTTTATTCTTTGCAACCAAAATGAAACTAAACAAAGAACCATACGGGGAAAAGACGTTTAAAATACAGTTTGAAACATGGGGCTCATTATATTTTCCACAGACATGATCACGTTTGGTAGATTTAGGCAAAGAATACTTTTTTGCCGCTGCTCTTATAAACAATACCGTATCAGAGCTAAAAACCACAATGTTGTTTGTTGTTATTAGTTATGGCGGGAACACCGTGTTTACGGCAGGGACGAGTCGTAACGGTTGACAAGAGTCACATCCACGGAGAATAATTAAAGTGTCTGGGTCAAAACTAGAATAGGCCTGTCGTAAATGTGAAACTTTTTTTACATATAAGTTGTTTATCGCTTTAAATAGCATGGCATTATGCATGCTTAAATTTTGAATAAAAATATGCCTTATTCACGAAAACAATCGGATAAACGTGAAAAAATTACATGTCTTAGTTAGACATAATATTTTATTTTTGCGAAAAGTCGTCAGTTATAAACGATTAGAGCATGCCTCGTTTAAAACAAATGTAGGCCTACCTATAACGAACGAGTGCTCAAATTTGCAGGTTAGTTTAGAAATATTTAAGTTTACAAATATGTATGTGTCCGGGTCTAGCCGGTTTTACTATACAGTATGTTATGTTTCAGTTTAGGTGTCTTGAAATTTGTCCAGATAACAAACGTTGGTTACAATATTACTTTTAAACATGCATTGTCAGGAACATTATCATGTTATGTTTGTTTATTTCATTTTTATTTGAAGTTTAATTGAATAACAAACTAAACTAAACAAACATGATGTAGGTACGGTAATTACAAACATAAAAGCTATTAAATATTAATCAGTGTTAAAAATATCAACCTAATTAATATATCATAGCCTACTGAACAATTTCATTTGGTTCTTTATTTTGTTCCACTTATGAAAGTATACCCGAGCCGAGTAAGATCAAAATCATATTGGATTCGTCTGGTAAATTAAATGCAAGTTAAACCAAAGTCATAGCTCATTTTGGATTTAAAATTTGTATCACTTTACCCTTGTGTCTGGCAAAAACAAATGGGATTTCCAAACTCTAGAGGTAAATTTAAATGAGGTTAGTTCAATGAAATTGATCATTTTCAATCAAAAAGTAGACCTAGGACGAACTTGTGCCAAAAGGCACAATTATCCAGGGACTTAAGTTTGACCTTACGGAACAATTTTGGAAAATGTTTATTTTAGATAAAAATGAAGAAATTTAGACAAAAATTTGATTAAAACAGTGGTGTACGGACATCATAAATTATGCCTAGAAAATTAAAGTCGATAGGCATACTTTACAAATATTAACCTCCAAAAAGGATCTAACTAATTGAGTCTGCCTTATTGAGTTTGAATAAACACTTAATTAAGTAGGGCAGTTCTAGTAATGCAATTTTCATTTTTGTAGGAAAAGAAATTTATATTAAACTTAACCCTCTAGGTGCCCTGTCATAATTGTCTAAATGCCACGTGATTTTTAGCTCTCTTACAGGGTTTTATTTGAAAATGAACAAAAAATTTAAATTATAACTAAATGGTATACTGTTATACATTTTTGTAAACTAGATAAAATCGACTATCTTACAGTACATACCTTTATGTCCTTATTTTATACACAAAACATCCAGTATAGGGCCAAATCCAGAAATTGCAAAATAAAATTTACTTTTCTTATGTATCCATATATGTACAAAAAAGGTTGTGCACCAGGTACAAAATTCAAGATATACATTTTGTTCAAAATGTAATTAGAGACAAGAATATATATATACTCATTATTAGTAAAATACATAAGATAAATATCTATGACGATAAAACCAAATATGATCACCATGGTACTAACCTAAATCCCATAAAGATGCATGTAAAACCAACCAAGACACACAATATCACTTATCGCTAATACTTTTACTAATAACCTTATTCAAACACTTTATTTGGCAATAATAAATGCACTTTAATGATAATAAACAACATTTTCAATTGAATATAACCTAAAAAGCAATAATAAATTACGAAAACGTAAACAAAACAGAAGGCAGAAAACAACAGTGACGTAACAGATCTTGGCGCAGATGTTTTCTTTCCAACATAGAGTAGAACCTCTCGAGACAGACATTGGAGTAAAGCTTGAAATCTGCCTTTTACAGTGATACCAAATTCCATGCAGTTCAGTACAACTAGAGTGTATTCAGACCGTTGTAACTGAACGCCTGCAAAGTCGCCCGAATAATAATAGCAAATAATAATTGGGAAAAACTGAAAATTACTCTGAAAATGCACTACTCCAGAATAGTCCGAAATGCACTGATCCAAAAATATTTTTGGAGTAATGCCTTTTGGAGCTTTGCATTTTCAGAGCAATACATGGCTCTCAGATTTATACTGAATAAGTTATTTAATTGCGACACAAATTATGAAGTTTGTTGTTTCCTAGCAGCCAAAAAATACCTATTCCTACAGTTTGACCCCTGTTACTAATAATAAACACCTGGTTCTCACCAGTCTATGACAGATATCCAACATATGATCTAGCTGAGTGTCAGCTATCGGGTCGCTGAAACCATCAATCGATCGATGCAAGAATCGTAGTACATTCACTTCACCTCGAATTGGACTATGACTCACTGGAGTAACCACCAACTCGCAATCAGGACCCACTGAAACATGCAGTAACATCTGTTCAGATAACAAACATTTACAATACATTAATTATAAACATTGTTTGTTTTCTGTAAAACCGTTACCAAAATAGTGTACTATTATCTTCTATCCTTACTAATCTGTAATATTATAAAGAAGAGGTAGTATCTGTCTGTGTGTCTGATGTTCCGGGTAAACGCAAAACTACAGAACCGACTGGGCTGAAACTTTACACAAAAGTAGATCTTGATCCATGCAACACATAGGCCTATTCACTTCCTTAAAATCCCCTCGGGCTACGCCCCGTGAACGTCCTAAGTTTCCATGTTTACATTTCAGAAGAAAGTAAACATTCGAAACTGTAATGTGAACAGCTGAGGACACTACATTTGACAGCTTAAAGAGCAAAAGCAAGAACAACAGCTGTTTCAAGCTAACTGAAATGCAAATTGCATTGACCAGGGGTGCCCAGAAGGGGGGGAGATGGCGCCAGAGCGCCATCAAACCAAATTTTGGGGGGATTTACAGTTTTGGGGGGTTTTTTAGACTATAAATAAATGTGACACTTCTAGCGATTTTCCCCTATAGGAAAGAAGCTATTACCGTAGGTCTCATGGTAAGACTTAAGCCTGAGACCATGATAACTTTTTGTTTTGAGGTCCCCAGATGTCAAAAACACTATTCGTTCAAATTTATATATATGTATATATATATATATATATACATGTGTGTCCGTGAATGTGATAACCTGAGTAAAAAACGTCCTTTTTCAATGAAATTTGGCTCAAATGTGTAAAGTGACATTCATACCTTTAAGTTCAAAAACCAGAAAAATCGGACCATGGGAAAGGGGGTTTATGGGAGTTTTAAATTTTCCAAAAATCAGTTTTTTGCATTTTTCTCCCTATAATTTTAAAAAAACTTAATCTTGGTTTTGACCATGTTATAGAGCTTAAAAATACCCCCGTCGTAGCAAACCTGCGTACTCAGCGAATTTTCAATGCATAATATTTGTCTGAATTCCACATAAAGCCACCTAAAAAGTTTCATTAAAATATATTCACATATAAGCGATTTTAATTATTCTCCATAAGAATAACATTGGTAATGAGTACGTAGGTTTACTGAAACAAGGAACACAAACAATTGATTTTTATGCTAATATAAATATAATTTAACTAGGCGAAGCCACATACCAAGTTTCATCAATATTCAATCATAAATAAGCGCTATATAACATTTTAGTTATTCTCCATAAGAATAACATGGGGGTTGAGTAAGCAGGTTTGCTGCAACAAGGAACAGAAAAATGGGTTTTTATGCAATTATGAATATAACTCGACCAAGTGAAGCTACATACCAAGTTTTATTAATTTATGTTCAAAATTAAGGGAGTCATTACATTTTACTTATTCTCCATAAGAATAATATGGGGGCTGAGTACGCAGGTATGCTGCTACGGGAATAACCAACAAAAAATCAATTTTTTGTGCAAATATCAATATACCAGTACTACGTGAAGTCACATACCAAGTTTCATCAACATACATTCATAAATAATCGAGATATCCTTATTTATTCTCCATAAGGATAACATTGGACAACGTACTGTGTTAAGCACTTTGAATATCTCAGCAACGGTTGGGCGTAGAATCAGAATTTAAACACCAAAATGATTGTTTTGTGGAACTGAACAGATTTCTAAAAGCAAATGTGAAGTTTAAATTAAAATCAACTGAGGAAATGCCAAAAACCTTTTTCCCATAAGATTAACATGGGAGATTTTATGAGTCGGTTTTTTTGGATTTTCTCCGCAACCATTTAACCGAGGTTAATGATTCAAAATACCATATTATTTGTTTTTTAAGCTCTATAAAAACCAAGCATGGTCAAAACCAAAATTAAGTTATAAAAAATTGTAAGGTGATAAATGCAAAAAACTGATTTTTGTAAAATTTAAAACCCCTATAAACCCCCCTCCCATGGTCTGATTTTTCTGGTTTTCGAACTTAAAGTCATGAATGTCATTTTACACATTTGAGTTAAATTTCATCTAAATCGGACGTTTTTTACTCAAGTTATCGCATTCACGGACACATATTATCTATATATATATATAAATTTGAAAGAATATTGTTTTTGTCATCTGGGGACCTCAAAACAAAAAATTATCATGTTTATGTTTATGTGTTGTTGAAGGGACGGATTCAGAGATCCAAAGATTCAAAGATCCTCACACGTCAACCGAAGCTTATTGTGTGTCCCTAGTACGTTAGTTTGACAAACCAATGCCCGTACCCTTTACGAGGTCTAGGAGTTTTAGCGAATTTCCCCTATAGGGAAGAAGCTATTACCGTAGGTCTCATGGTAAGACTTAAGCCCGAGACCATGATAAATTTTTGTTTTGAGGTCCCCAGATGCCAAAAACACTATTCGTTCAAATTTATATATATGTATATATATATCTATATATCTATATATATATATCTATTAGCGAATTTCCCCTATAGGGAAGAAGCTATTACCGTAGTCGGCATGGTAAGACCTAGGCCCGGGACCATGATAACTTTTCGTTTTGAGGTCCCCAGACCCCAAAAACACCATTCGTTCGAAACTGTATATATATATATATGTGTCCGTGAGCACGATAACTCTCGTAAAAATTATCCGATTTTGATGAAATTTGGTATAAACGTGTAAAGCAACATTTATGACTTTAAGTTCGAAAACCAGCCAGATCGCTCTATCCGAAGGGGTATTTTTGGGGGGTTTTGTACCCCAAAAATGGGTTTTTTGAATTTTTTACATATAATTTTGGAAATAGTCAAATTTTATTTTTTCCCATTGGATTCAGCTTAAAAAAACACACAATTTGGTATTTTGATCATTTCTCTACGTCAATTGGTTACCGAGATATTGAAAGTGCTAAACACAGTACGTTGTCTAATGTTATTCTTATGGAGAAAAATAAAAATTTTATATCTCGCTTATTTATGAACCTATACTGACGAAACTTGGTATACGGCTTCATCTGGTTGTGGACCATTGATATTTGCTCAAAAAGACACTTTTTTACCCAAGGCTCCCATAGCAGCAAACCTGCGTACTCAGCCCCATGTTATTCTTATGGAGAATAAGTAACGTGTTATCTGCCTTCATTATGAAAATAAATTAATGAAATTTGGTATGTGGCTTTACCTACATGAGTTATATTGATATTTGTATAAAACCCCATTTTTTGTGTTCCTTGCTTCAGCAAACCTGCATACTCAGCTGCCATGTTATTCTTATGGAGAATAATTAAAATGTCATAAATCGTTTATTTATGAATGTATATTGATGAAACTTCGTATGTGGCTTTATGTGGTATTAAGATACATATATATGCATTGGAAATTCGCTGAGTACGCAGGTTTGCTGCTACGGGGGTATTTATGTGTCCGTGAATGCGATAACTTGAGTAAAAAACGTCCGATTTCGATGAAATTTGGCTCAAATGTGTAAAGTGACATTCATGACTAAGTTCGAAAACCAGAAATATCGGACCACGGGAAGGGGGGTTTATGGGGGTTTTAAATTTTCCAAAAATCAGTTTTTTACATTTTTCACCCTAAAATTTTTAAAACACTTAATTTTGGTTTTGACCATGTTATAGAGCTTAAAAAAACAAATAATATGGTATTTTGAATTATTAACCTAGGTTAAGTGGTTGCGGAGAAAATCCAAAAAAACCTGCTCATAAAATCTCCCATGTTAATCTTATGGGAAAAAGGTTTTTGGCTTTTCCTCAGTTCATTTCAATGTAAACTTCACATTTGCTTTTACCAATCAGTTTAGCTCTACAAAAAAATCATTTTAGTGTTTAAATTATGATTCTACGTCCAACCGTTGCCGAGATATTCAAAGTGCTAAACACAGTACGTTGCCCTTATGGAGAATAAATAAAATTTGATATCTCGATTTTTTATGAATGTATATTAATGAAACTTGGTATGTGGCTTCACCTAGTACTGGTATATTGATATTTGCAAAAAAAATTGATTTTTTGTTGATTATCTTCTTAGCAGCAAACCTGCATACTCATCCCTAATGTTATTCTTATGCAGAATACGTAAAGCTTTATATCTCCCTTAATTATGAACATAAATCATTAAAACTTGGTATGTAGCTTCACCTGGTTGAGTTATATTGATAATTGCAAAAAAAACATATTTTTATCGTCCTTGTTGCAGCAAACCTGCGTTCTCAGTCTTAATGTTATTCTTATGGAGAATAAATAAAATGCTATATATCAGTTATTTATTTAAATATTTTTATGAAACTTAGTAAGTGGCTTTATGTGATAGTAAGAAATATATTCATGCATAGGAAATTCGCTGAGTACGCAGGTTTGCTGCGACGGGGGTATTTTACCAATACTAGCGTCCCTTTCATCACCTGGTTGCTTACAACCAAACAGAGCCCTTCTCCTTGCCCCGAGTCTCTGGCAGTCCAGTATGATGTGCTTGGCAGTCTCTTCAGACTGACTGCAAAGCCTACACACCTGACTTTCATTTCTGAGTCCGAGAGTGTGGAGATGTTTCCTGAAATGGCCATGTCCAAAAATTATCATGGTCTCGGACTTAAGTCTTACCATGAGATCTACACGGTAATAGCTTCTTCCCTATAGGGGAAATTCGCTAAAACAAATAATATAGTTTTTTCAGCGAATTTCCCCTAGGGAAGAACCTATTACCGTAGTCAGTATGGTGAGACCTAGGCCCGAGACCATGATAACTTTTCGTTTTGAGGTCCCCAGACCCCAAAAACACCATTCGTTCAAAACTGTATATATATATAGATGGATAGATAAATATATCTATATACATACATATATATATATATATATATATATATATATATATATATATATATATAT
Organism: Allygus modestus; assembly: GCA_963675035.1. Taxonomy (NCBI): domain Eukaryota; kingdom Metazoa; phylum Arthropoda; class Insecta; order Hemiptera; family Cicadellidae; genus Allygus; species Allygus modestus. Next base: position 298,667,489 of record OY776111.1, on the reverse strand, counting down.
ATATATATATATATATCTTTATGTGTCTGTGGATGCGATAAGTCTCATAAAAAAGGTCAGATTTTGATGAAATTTGGTACAAACGTGTAAAGCAGCAGGTTCGAAAACCAGACAGATCGACCTATCCGAAGGGGTATTTTGGGGGGGTTTTGTACCCCAAAAATGGGTTTTTTGAGTTTTTTACATATAAAATTTTTGAAAAAGTTAAATTTTATTTTTTTACCAATGGAATCAGCTTAAAAAGACGGACAATTTGGTGTTTTAATCATTGCTCTACGTCAATTGGTTACTGAGATATTGAAAGTGCTAAACACAGTACATTGTCCAATGTTATTCTTATGGAGGATAAGAAAAATTTTATATCTCGCTTATTTATCAACTTATCCTGACGCAACTTGGTATATTGCTTCATTTCATTGTGGTCTATTGATATTTGCACAAAAACCCATTTTTAGTGTTCCTTATTTCAGCAAACCTGCATACTCAGCCGCCATGTTATTGTTATGAAGAATAATTAAAATGTCATAAATCGTTTATTTATAAATGTATATTGATAAAACTTGGTATGTGTCTTTATTTTTTGTTCCTTCTTGCAGCAAACCTGCATACTCAGCCCCATGTTATTCTTATGGAGAATAAGTAACGTGTTATCTCCTTTAATTATGAACATAAATTAACATAACTTAGTATGTGGCTTTACCTAGTTGAGTTATTTTGATATTTATATAAAAACCCATGTTTAGTGTTCCTTATTTCAGCAAACCTGCATACTCAGCCGCCATGTTATTCTTATGGAGAATAATTAAAATGTCATAAATCGTTTATTTATGAATGTATATTGATGAAATTTGGTATGTGTCTTTATGAGGTATTAAGATAAATATGAATATAATGAGATAAATATTAATATGAATTGGAAATTCGCTGAGTATGCGGTTTCGCTGCTACGGGGGTATTTAATTATTAACCTAGGTTGAGTGGTTGCGGAGAAAATCCAAAAAACCTACTTATAAAATCTCCCATGTTAATCTTATGGTAAAAAGGTTTTTGGTTTTCCTCAGTTCATTTCAATGTAAACTTCACATTTGGTTTTACCAATCAGTTCAGCTCCACAAAACGATAATTTTGATGTTTAAATTGTGATTCTACGTCCAACCGTTACAGAGATATTCAAAGTGCTAAACACAGTACGTTGTCCAATGTTATCCTTATGGAGAATAAATCAAATTTGATATCTCGATTATTTATGAATGTATATTGATGAAAGTTGGTATGTGGCTTCACTTAGTTCTGGTATATTGATATTTGCACAAAAAATTGATTTTTTTGTTGATTATCCCCGTAGCAGCAAACCTGCGTACTCAGCCCCCATGTTATTCTTATGGAGAATAAGTCAAATGTAATCACTCCCTTATGAACATAAATTAATAAAACTTGGTATGTGGCTTCGCCTAGTTAAATTCTATTTATATTTGCATAAAAACTAATTGTTTGTGTTCCTTTTTTCAGCAATCCTACGTACTCATCACCAATGTTATTCTTATGGAGAATAATTAAAGTTGTATATATTGCTTATATGTAAATATATTTTGATGAAACTTGGTATGCGGCTTTACGTGGTATTAAGACATATATTTTGCATTGGAAATTCGCTGAGTATGCAGGTTTTGCTGCGACGGGGGTATTTTAATCACAACTAAAAATTTGTATTTGTACGGGATGATAACAATAATAAATAAAATTATTGCCAAAGTATTGTTATAGTAGAGAACGTGTCAAATAACCTTTCTTTTGAGAGATGGCAAGCGTTCCTGTACTACAAAAATCCTAGACATTTATGCTTCTGATTATAGGACCGGATTGGATTGAAACATTAACCTAAAAAATCACTTGAAACTGTTTTCTCTTTAGGCCCGGTGCACATCAGGTGTTTGCGGCAGCGGCGGCGAGAAAGGTAGTGCACATCAGCGGCGGCGGTGGCGCGGCAGCGGCGACTATATAGTATTACCATTGATTATATATAAGATCAATAATGAATGGTATTAATCACTCTTTTACTCTATAACAACAACTTTGGTAACAAAATAAATAATAAACAACAATTTTAAGAAATTGATAGGTTTTCCAACTCGTTATTAATTTGTTTCTTAAAATATAATCGTACGAATCTAAAGTAAATACTATACTTAATTGAATATTCAATCAGTGCTATTATTAATTTACAATAATATATATGAATGATTGTAAACTTTGTTTTTGTTGTTATGGTATAAGGTATTTATTTATTGCTGGCATGTTTAATACAAACTAGAGACCACCCAATGGTCGAAATTCGACCAAATATATTTTGAATAAAAAGACGTCGAATACATATGAAAACAAGTTTAATATCTAGTGGGCTCATCTTTACCTCCCCTTCCCCCAACCTCACTTCCAGATAATTTTTTTACGTGGAGTTAAAACGGATAGCAGAAGGCGTAAGATCAGTGGCCTTTTTATTTTTGACTGAAAAATCTACACATTATCATCTCCCCGCCCCTCTTACCACCCTCACAAACAGGTTTTTTATGTAGAGTTAAAACGGAGAAGGAGTTAAGAGAAAGGTGTTACCATTCCAGCACTCAGTAAAATTTGTACTTATGAATCATCTGTTCTTGCTGATGTGCTACATATTTATTTGAATAACGCAGCTTTTTATTAAATGAAAAACAAACAAAAAGCGGAACGCAAGTTCCCATAAGGATAATATGTTAACTTTTAAAGCCAAAAACACACCCAAACACAACATTATTTTTATTTCGACATATCCCCTAATAGTACTAAATAAGTGTGCCAAGTTTCATAATCCTACGATGCCGCACATCCGAGAAATCGGTACCACAAAAAGTCTTTAACCTATTATATAGATTAACTTAAAATATACTATAACATGTGTTTTATGTTTTATCTAATGATAAATTTTGTATCTGCAATAATACATGGCTAGACCAGTCGGCCCACGGTTATTTCCGGGTAGCGTCACTTCCTCCCAGTACAATAGATAGACTACTCCGGATGTAAAATTCTAGTTTATGCCCGTCAGAATAAAATAATTTAAACAAGTAAGACCAAGAAAAGTTCTTTAATTCTACAAAAATATTATTAATGTAAAACAAACGGTATGTAATATGCATGCAAACTACGCTTGTGTTTTCTCTCAAAAAGCTTTAGCTACAGAGATGATTATGCAATGCAGTATAAGAACTGAATGGGCATGCGAGAAAATAAAGAGAATTTGAATTACTATTATTGAATGGATTATTTTATAAATTCCATAACACAATTTAGTTTTGTACGATATTACATAGTTAAAGTTAGTTTAAGAATATTATTATAGTTTAATAAACCAGTTGTGTAAAAATAACGGGGCTCCCGAATTTTACTAATATAAACATCTGAGTTGAAGACGTTTTCCATCACTACTGGAGTGGTCCGAAGCCTGCGGCGAACTCGCCGCCGCCGCGAGTGTGCACTGCTCCATTTGATTCCATGCCTCGATAGACAGCGCGGCGGGGATGCGGCAGGACAAAACTGCGGCCAAGATTTCGCCGTCGCTGCGCCGCCGCCGCAAACCGTTGGTGTGCACTGCTCGGCAATTCTCCATTTGCTCCCATGTATCTAAGAACGGGCCGCCACCACAAACCGCTGGTGTGCACCGGGCCTTATGCTCGCAACCTAAGCACACTTTCTGAGCTTTAACTAAGTGGACTTAGATTTAAAAACAATAATTTTGTTGTGAACAAAACAGATTGATATAAATGTAGTCGCTTATATTATGTTTTTACCTTATTAAAAAACTAAGCCTACTGAATGCAGGTCCACTTTGATTATTAATAACCATACAGAAAAATAAAGGTTTTATTTCTAGCTAATATAAAAGATAGGGTATTGTTCAACTAAATGATTGTGTTTTATACGATTTAAATTGTTTTTGGATTTTGGCCCATACTAATATATAAGTGTGTTGATAACCTGCTCATTTCCTAATAATTTATCCTAACTACTTACAATATTCATAATAATTAAATGTGGCAAAAACACGTAGCAAATTCTGTAGTATAAACTAAATAAGTTAGTAAATTACTGGCCTACAAACAATTAATAAAGGAAAATAAACTAGAACAACTACAACAAAATAAGTATATATGAACATTTAAATGTGGACACTTGACGTATTGACTGTTTTTAAAGTATATTCATGGGAAAACGGCTTAGTTAAACGGCCTAGGACTTTCTTCATCAGTCTCTAGTGAGTTCATTATCACTGTCAGTGAAATCCAAGGAGTTCTATTAGTAATATTGGAGGCAACACTGAAAAAAATTACGAGCCTTTTTTTGCCAAATTTGGTGAGGCAAAGTACTACTCGCTGAAATCGAGTTGACAAAGTGATTCAAACAAATACCTACTCATGATTTGAACATTAATAAACTTGTATTTGTTTATTTGCTCATAACTTATCATATTTCACGACAAGAGTTGATACATAAATAAAACAAAAAAATTAATTTGTTCCAACTTGTATGACTTTTACTCCAGTGATTTTTATGAGTAGATTCACTTATAGGAATAAAACAACGAATCAGGATAGTTCAGAGAACGATAAATTTGCCTCACCAGTGTAACAACCTGACAAAATCACCGGCTCGCTTTTTTGACAAAAATATTGAAGCAGTGTTCGTGTTACCTTCAACTATACAATAAACCTCCTTGGTGAAATCATTCAACTATCTAGTAGCTCCGGCCTAACAATAATCATTCCTCTTAAACTGTCTACTTCCACCAAGAAATATGTTCTTTATGTGGTATTAATTCTATTCTGCCACCTCAAACAGAATACTTATATCATCAGCATATAGCTGCAATTCTACTCCAGTATCTTTGGGTTCTTCTAATATGCAGTTTGAGAGGCCTCCTAAATAAACTATAAAGAGAAAAGGCCCTAAAATTGAGCCTTGGGGAACAGAATATTTTTTTCAACAGAAGACCTTGCTTTTATAATATACCGGCTTTTAACCAAATGTTTTACTTCAACATACTGCTGGCGCTCACTCAGGTATGACTCTAGCCATCTAAGTTCTCTGTCTCTGATTCCATAAGTTTGAAGCTTTGTTAGTAATTTGGTATGACACACACTGTCGAAGGCCTGTGTCAAGTCGAGAAAAGCACCAATAGCAAGTTTACTATTATCGAGGGGTTCAATGATTTTTTCTACGAGATTTATCAGTGCAGTGGTTGTTGAACGGCCAGTACGGTATCCATGCTGTCCATCGTCCAATAGATGATTGTTTTCAAAAAAATGTATTAATTGTAACAACATGCACTTTTCAAAGACTTTTGATATGGATGGCTGCACTGCGACAGGGATCTGTTAATTTACCTTTTTTATGAATGGGAAGGATTTTAGAAATTTTTAACTCTTTTGGATAAATCCCAGATATTAAAGAACTGTTTATAACATGAAGTAATGACTTTAAGAGAACCCATTGTGCTTCTTTTATGATTGTTGTAGGTATATCATCATAACCTGCAGATGTTTTAGATTTCAATGAATTAATAACTTTTAAAAGATCAGATTCAGATACTGCCTGAGAGTGAAACAATTTTGTAGTTGGAGGAATTTTTTTACCTTTTGGTTTGCCGGATACTGATGTTTTAATTTAGTAACAACTTTAGATTCAACAACATTCACAAAGTAATTGTTAAATAAATTTGCTACTTTATCGGGATTGGATATTATTCTGTTTCCCTGCTCCAATACAATTCTAGGAATAGAAATCTCTTTTTATTTTTTATTTCTAAATTTACCAATTTCCAAGCTGTTCTATTTACATTTGATGAAGACATTATTTTTCCATTAAAATATTTTGTCTTTTTGCTACAAATAATTTTACGATAAATTTTGTTCTTATTCTTTAACTATGTATATGTATGTACATATACATAGGGTAGTGGCATGTTATAGGAGATAACATGTGCGGTCAATAGATAACACACAATTTTTATAAACACACTTCACTTCTTTTTTTATCACTCTTCAGTAATATTTATGCATAATAAAATGCATAAAGATTACTGTTTTAACTCACAAACACTTCACTAACACTAAAACTCCGAAATACTAAATTATTTAGTAATAACACACGGATAGAAATATCACAACGTACATAAAATAATACTCAAAATGGCTGATACAAGCTGTTGACAGAAAAAATATAACGCAATGAAATAATGAAACGTTTATTCTATCGAGTGTGGCTACAAACAGTGCTGCCAATGGCAAAACTAAATTACTCTACATTTCTTCCTCTTCAAAATAACATATTATTTGACTAGTAACTGTAACTTACACTAGATATAAATCCTATTTTCCTGATCGACCTCTTTCGGCCATATGCCTGTACTAAGAAACAGAAAACACCTGTTTTAAAAAAATCATATGATCTGTCTAATCAATATTTCTTTCAAAAAATCAATACCAAAATAAAGCGCAACTCTTTAGCAGTGCACTGGTACCAACCCCAACTTCCCACGACAAAAATTACCCGAGCTGGGTAATTTCAAAAAAGTCGTGTTTTGACATTTTCCTAGCATCGGCTGCGATCATTTGATTTCTAATCGTCGTGACATTGTTGTATAGCTGCAACAAGGTTTGTTTATGTAATAAAATGAAAGTTCAGAATATTATCTTTCAAACGATATATATATATATTGTTCACTTTTGAGTTGATTATTAGTGGTTTTTTTATGTTGCAAAATTTTCGGTCCCGAATGGCCGATTCTCGGCCCCTGCCACAGTAGGCTGCACAGAAAAGGGCCGAATCTTGGCCATTGGCCACTGCTAGGGTTAACCGGGAAAGTGAAACGAATAAAAATATTATAATTTTCTTTTTGAAATTTTAAAAGCAGCCTCGGTAAAATTTGTTCTACAGATTTGTTATGGAAGATTCTGTATATACATCTTGTAGACAATTCAATTCCCTACATATAAATATATAACATGTTAGGGAAAGATTTTTTGTATAAGTGTTAGGGGCCTAATAGAATAATAAACGGAAAACAAAAAAATGTGTAAAGTGTTAGTTTGTGTTGTAAATAATTAATGTAATATATATATATACTGATAATGATTTATATATATTTGTAAAGCTAAAGCAGTAAGGAATATAGAAAGTCATAACGTTGATGGTAACAAATTATTATCACTTATAAATGATTATAAACTAGTGGCTTGATAGCCCCTAATGTTCTGATATTTTTACTCTTTACATGTTGCAAGTTGGAACACATGCGTCATTTCATAAACAAAGTAGACACTTAATCACATTTTTTAATGTAAACAAAGCAGACGTTTTTAAATCCCCATGCTTTTCTTACGGGGGATGTATCTCTTGTTTGCTGGTAACTTTTTAGAAATACTGCAATTTTTCCTGAGTCCCTGGGTTCAAGAGCTTTAATTTGAGCCGCATCCCATCATTCTGCAATTTGCCAAACTGCCACAATTTGACTTAAAAATTTTGCTTACAGAATCCTATACTCTAATATGAGTAAGGTTTGCTTGTATGCTTGCTTGCGACACTGATCTCAAAAACGGCTCCAACGATTTCCTTCAAATGTTCAAAATAACTGATTTCTGGGATAAAAATAAGTTATAGACAGGCCTCATCCCCAGAAAAAATCAAATAATGTAAAAAAAACAAAATGAAAAGTTAAAAAAAAAATTAACATGGGGATTATGGAGTTTCAAATCAAAACGAGTTCGCACGCAGCACGCTGACGTGAGGGAAGTGAATTTCCACATAAAAACTTGTAAAACTCAAGATAAGTGTAAAAACATACATTTGTCCAATTTTTATAGAAATCTGAAAACATTAATTTTTTGGCTGTTCTGATACTCCTGGTTTCATTTACTTGCAAAGCTGGGAATACAATTTTGCGCATTATAAGGTTAGGAGGAGCTCCAGACAGGCTTGAAAGTAGGCGTGAGGTTGCTGGGGATGATAAAAGTACTCTAACAAAGGAATAACAGGCTTTTCTAGTGTAAAACCCCCATAAAGACAACGTACTGTATTTGGTCGATACACATTTTCTTTAATAACTCGGTAAATATTTAAGCTAGAATGACGAGAGAGGGCTTAAAACTTTCGCCTCTCTAACTCCCATCTTTTTACATGTATTGATTTTACATCTGGGGCTTTTATGACCCTTTTTGGGCCCAAAAACTCGAAATTTGAAAGATTAATCACCCAAAAAAGGGGTTTAGAGTTTTCCGATTGTTTTGCCCAAAAAACTTGTCCAACTGATTACAGAAAGGAACGTCCCTACCAAATTTGAAGTAAATCGGACAAAACATGTGACCGCTAGAGTGCAAACACACACACACATATATATATATATATATAAATATATATATATATATATATATATAATTTTGAACGACCCCCCAAAACGTGTTCAGGGGGTCACGTTAGGAACTTCTATGGTGGTCCCGGGCTTAAGTTTCACCGTGGGGGTCATGCTAATAGTTCACTTTCCAAAGGAAATTCACTAACAAAAGAATTGCAACAGCTGCTCATAATCAACCAGGGAACTATCAAAGTAATACTCATGTTGTTTATGAGTATCTAGGGGGCCGAGCTTTGCTCGGAGAAGGCTCAGTTTGTTTAGATGGCGGAGTAATATTTCACTACTTCCCCCAACTGATTATTAGATTTTTAACGATCATTTGCCTATTTTCTGTGTTTTTAAGGTCACTCCCGTTGTTATTTATAGCTCAACTCAGACAGCACATAATATTCTAGGGACATTCTCAGAAAGTTCTGAATGTGCCCTCAATGTGCTGGAATTATGAGAATATTCTACGAACATTCCCAGAACAAATATTTAGAACATTCTTTTCAAATATCCCAGTGAATATTCTCAGAATATCCTTTTTTACACTTTATGGAATGTTCATAACTAATAAATTTCAAATGTGCCGAGAATATTCTCAGAATATTCTGAAATGAATATTCTCAGAATATTCTGAAATGAATATTCTCAGAATATTCTGAAATGAATATTCTCTGAATAGGCAGACGGCACTTTCAGTTAAAACAGCGCTCGTCGCGCTCCCCATAGATCACGTGACAGAGGACGTTTATGAAACTATTGTTCAACTGTCAACTAACTCGCCACCATTTGCATTTATTTTCTAGATTTGTTATTTATCTTCTTTCGGCTGTTATAAAAGTACTCAAGAAATCTGTTTTGGAAGTTTTCATAACGATGGATAAAGGTAAATAATCAGTTTTATAATAGTTATAATTAGTTTTAATACTTCTTTTTATTGTCAGTATTCTACTGGACTCTGCATTAGTTCACTTTTCTTTGGCATAAACTAGGTTACTGTTAGTTAACTTTACAAATATTTTAAAGCTTTCCAACTTGTTCTAATTTCCTAATTTCACACGGCAGTCACAAACTTAATTTAATCAAGTTATTTGAAGCTTAACATGCCCATATTCATAATTAAAAATCAAATAACTTGGCCTATTTACTACAAGTCAGAGATATTTGTAAAAATGTGTATAAGTTACTTTAAAACTTAAAGAACATGCAGGTAGCAATTAATTGTGGTTAATCCATAATCAGTCCATGCTTTGAAGTGCAATTCTTCAGGCTTCTTTCACAACCATAACAGTTAACTTAAGTTACTAACTTACAACTAGGACTACCTACCGGTACCTAGTTAAAATAGGATACTAGTTACATATCATTTTTGTGTGGTTACAATAGTTATGAATTAAGACATTGAAGGGTTAATTATGGTAGGGTTATTAATTGGTATTAATTAAGCGGTTAAATTATTTTCATCACATTTTTTATACTCTATTAAAACTAACTTACATTAGAATGAGTTTCAAGTCGCTATTTTTTCTATAACCCTACCTATTTCTTGTGTATCGATTTTTTTCCTAGGAATGAAAGGTAAGAGTACAGCAAACAATCAAATATTATTGATTTGTATTAGAATGAGTTTCAAGTCGCTATTTTTTTCTATAGCCCTACCTATTTCTTATGTATCGATTTTTTTCCTAGGAGTGAAAGGTAAGAGTACAGCAAATAATCAAATATTATTGATTTGTGTGGGCTACCACTTGTTGCACAGGGCGCTGAGGTGATTAGGTTAAAAATGTTATGTTACATGACTAACATAACCTTATTTCAACAGCGCAGCGTGCCATTGCATATACTTGTGTTAAAACTACAGGCCTAACAGCTTTTAACTGCTGAAAATTCATTACTGATAAAGGCTATCTAATGTAGCAATTGCCATTTTTAAACATTGTTTCGATAGTAACGTCACATTCGGTTAAAATATTCATAGTACGTTACCAAAAAATATGGGTTGAAAATAATCAAACCACTTATGAATCTATACCGTTTATTCAAATACCAATAATACCTAAGTTTAATACATAAATAGAGTGTTATAATACGGTAACTTACTTCATATTTATATACCTAAAACACAACTATTTTGTGAAATAACTTTTAAAACTTCAAACTATTTTTGAAGATAAGCTTCTTTTTTGTTGAGGAATTCTTAAGTTACACACAGTATGGTAATAACAATATTTATATATTATATATATATATATATATATATTTATATGTTTACCTAATAACTATGTAGGCTTAGACATATTTGAATCTACCAACAGAAATCTAAACATTAGATAGAGATCATCTAACTTATATCCGGATAAATGTAGAGTTAAGCTTAATTACCTCTTGTTAATCTATTTCAGATGAAACTTATATCGGAACACTTTCACTCGTCACAACAAGCAAGTCTGACAGACCGAGGAGCTTACCATTGGTTAATGACTGCCCAGCATCGATCAATTTGAAAAGTACCATATTTTGATAAGGGAATTAAATTTAAGTCATGACAGTGCCCCTCGTCAGGATTATAAAAGTAGCTTATAATATGTTTATTTTGAGTAGGTAATAGTCTTACCACTGTGCAATGATGATAATGTTAATAACCTAATAAACTTAACTGGTATTGGTATTAATTTACTTAGGCCATATCACACACATACTTTTCTAAATAGGTACCGTAACTTAGTATATATGCACGGGATTACAATATTTTTGTTCTGGGGTGGTATACCCAGCTACGCTCGATATTAAATTATTACTTTGGTTTTAAAATTCTGTTCATGGAAGTTAGGCTAAATTTTCTTTGCTCTTCACCATCCTTATAGGCCTACATGGTTCACGCTTTCTAAAAAGTCAGGGAATTTGAAAAAGTCAGGGAAAATACTGGATATTTTATACTAGTCAGGGAAAGTTTTTAATATAATAATAAATGCAAAGCGATAGGCCCACTTTGCTAAACACATTCGGTGCGACGCGAGTTTTCGGCGGTTGCTTGGCAAGAAAACAAATGCAATTATCTTGATTAAACAAGGTTAACGCATTGAACGGGTTAAAACACTTTTTTATAGTGCAATGAAGACTAAATGAACCTTAAATAAAAGGTAGGGCCTGATGAATGCAAGACAATAAATGTTTTGGACTACAGCCAACTGTAGCCTATACATTATAATAAAAATAAATAAACACGAGAATTTTGTACAGTTATGAGAAATGTGGAGGCCAATACACAAATAATTGATGTAATTGATGTACAGTTTTTTTATTATTTGACTTTAAAAACTTTAAATGGCCGCCATTGTGAAAATAAAAATGCAAATCAAACAAAAAAATTTCTAAATTTTCTTTGATGTTTAATAAACGTCCGTGCAAGGTTTGGTTATTTTAGCTAAAGTAGTTTTTTAGATATAATTTTTTTGTAAAAAATACAAAATGGCGGCTAGCGGCTAAACGAAGGATTTTTCGACATATGTTAGGAGGACATTTTTTGTTCAAATTGATGAGTACTATTGGCCCACGAAGTTTGTGATATTCTTTAATGACCACCCTGTATATATATATATATATATATATATATATATATATATATATATATATATATATATATATATATATATATATATATATATATATATACGGGTGTCCAGCCTAAAGTGTTACAATAGCTAACTTTTTTATTTTATGTCTGACAGTAAACTTCTTATGGAGGACCCCCTTTATTTTTTTATGCTGCTTCTAAGTATGTATTTCAATTATCAAAATTTCCCGCCATTTTTCCAATATGGCCGACAATTTTGGTTTTTCTTATGGAATACCCTGTATTTTATTATGATTTTAGATAGCAAACGAGATTTTAAAAAGTTTTTATTCTTGGTATTTTTTTCCTAAACCTAATCAATGAGGCTCTAGAGCATTTTTAAGGTTTAATTTCACTGTAACTTCAAGAATCATACGGTCGAAAGTTACAGCTGTGTAACAATGGTAATTACACATGTTCAAGTAAATCAAAAGTATGAGGTTTCCTGTTCCTGTTTATTCGTTGTTGTGTTTATGCACTGTCTTAAGAGTACAATTTAATGTGACTGTGTATTGTAATAGTGTTTTTTTATTGTTACAATGACTTTTAACGAACAAGTGGATATGTTATTAATCTTAGGGGAATGCCACAAAAACACAAGATCCGCAGCTGAACTGTATGCCACTCGTTTTCCTAACAGGCGGCATCCATCAGGTATGAGCTTTTTACGCCTTGAAAAAAAAGCTCGTTTAACAGGTAACTTGGGTCCTAGAAAACGGAATCGAACACATCCTATCACCGATTTTGATACAGAAGCAGATGTTTTGGCCTCAGTTATGGTTGACCCGCACCTCTCTACTCGAGAAATTGAGAGGTATACAAACATAAGTAAGAGTTCAGTTTCAGTAATATTACGGAAACATAAATTTCACCCATATCATGTCATTCTTAACCAAGAGATACGAGAAACTGATTACCCTAGAAGGTTGGCATTTTGCACATGGTTGACAGAACAAATCCAGTTGCAACCTCGTTTTTTGTCAACGGTTTTATTTTCAGACGAGGCAACGTTCCTCAGTACTGGACATTTGAACAGACATAATATGCATTATTGGTCTACTGACAACCCTCACTGGATGCAGACCATTGATAACCAAAGAAAATGGTCATTAAATGTTTGGTGTGGTATTTTCGAAGGCAAAATTGTCGGGCCTCACTTTATTGATGGCCCGCTAAACGGGATCGACTACGCTAACTTTATAGAAAACCATCTTCCTGTTCTTCTAGACAATTTTCCCCTTCAGGCCAGAATGGATATGTGGTTCCAGCAGGACGGTGCTCCACCACACTTCTCCAGAGTGGCCAGAGAAACCGTCAATGACGTGTTTGAAGGATGTTGGATAGGGAAAGGAGGCCCAGTTGCATGGCCACCGAGATCACCAGATCTCACACCACTGGACTTTTTTCTTTGGGGTGCGATTAAGGACAAAGTGTTTAAAACCCGACCAACGACACCTGCAGACATGAAGTGCAGGATCCAAGCCGCCTGCAGTGACATAAATGAAAAAACTATTATTATTTCGCAAAGAGCTCATGAAGAGCGCTTGGCCATGTGTATTGAGCAACATGGACAGTTGTTTGAGCATCTTATGTAGAACTAGGATAATTGAGCTCTCTTGTTGTGAACGTGTACATAATTTAATCTAAGTGTTTTAAACTGTAAATAAATAAAGATAAGCAATATCATTCACATTTAAAAGCTGTGTTTTACTATTAATTTTAACTTAACTATTTTTCAGAACTAAAAACTAATAAAAACTACTAAAACTGAATTTACTTAAAAATGGTATTTTAGTGTCTCTAGAGCCTCATTGATTAGGTTTAGGAAAAAAATACCAAGAATAAAAACTTTTTAAAATCTTGTTTGCTATCTAAAATCATAATAAAATACAGGGTATTCCATAAGAAAAAACAAAGTTGTCCGCCATATTGGAAAAATGGCGGGAAATTTTGATAATTGAAATACATACTTAGAAGCAGCATAAAAAAATAAAGGGGGTCCTCCATAAGAAGTTTACTGTCAGACATAAAATAAAAAAGTTAGCTATTGTAACACTTTAGGCTGGACACCCGGTATGTGTCCGTGAATGCGATAACTTGAGTAAAAAACGCCCGATTTCAATGAAATTTGGCTCAAATGTGTAAAATGACATTCATGACTCTAAGTTCGGAAACCAGAAAAATCGGACCATGGGAAGGGGGGTTTATGGAGTTTTTAAATTTTCCAAAAATCAGTTTTTTGCATTTTTCACCATAAAATTTAAATACCCCCCGTCGCAGCAAACCTGCGTACTCAGCGAATTTCCAATGCATTAATATGTTTCTCACTAGTACATAAAGCCACTCACCAAGTTTGACAAAAATACATTCATAAATAAGTGATTTATTACATTTTAGCGAATTTCCCCTATAGGGAAGAAGCTATTACCGTAGGTCTCATGGTAAGACTTAAGCCCGAGACCATGATAACTTTTTGTTTTGAGGTCCCCAGATGCCAAAAACACTATTCGTTCAAATTTATATATACGTATATATATATATATATCTTGTAATACACCCTTTCTATTTCTATTATTAAAGAATAATTAATTATTAGACGTTAAGGTGTTTATCTCACAAACAATATTTATTTCAAAATTACATAAAAACAGATGATACGAGTTTTGGGGCTAACAATGAAATACAGGCAGATGAGAAATTTAAAATGTTAAAAAATTAATACAATTAAAATGGCGGCTATGAGCTTCTTTTAAATCTCAGGGGTGGTTGATCGAGCTGGCTCAAAGATTTTCGAACATTTGATAAATTAAAATACATAAAAATGAATACCAATTATTTAAGATTTGTGCTGAATAAAACTTTACCAATATGGATCTCTGAATGAAGTTAATTTACGTTAAAAAGTCCACTTAATTCACTGTCTAGTAATCTAGGCCAGACACAGAAATTGTTCTTTGGAAATTACTCTTGACTTACTATGATAAATAGCTTGCTTCTATTGAAATTAATTTGTATAATTATATTGAAATTTGATCTTGATGAATTTGTTTAAAAAAAAATTGTCCAATAAATTTAGCTCTTCTTTGAAGTTCTTAGTTGTAAGGCCGAAAGTTTATGGAAAGTTCTTACCAACTGGATACTATTATGTTCTTCACTCAGTAATAAATTTTAGCTTGAGGTGGCAAAAAGGGATGGATAATCTACTGAGCACTAGTGGCCTATTAAAAATTAGGTTTTGGTACCTAATATACTGATTTTTATTGGGAAGGGGAGAAAAATAATGAGCAATGCTCTTACTGGGGTGCTTTCACTGCCATGGTTGGATTCAGAAGAAAGAGGAAGAGGTCTCTGGGCTTGGTGATGGATCTTCAACAATGCTGACCACATGTTTTTGAAGCGTTTCACTGTTGTACACTGCACTTTGGTTTTTGGAATAAAATTTTAATAGAGATCAATTTTGAAAATTATTATATATAAAATTATTTATCTGAGACAACCTTTTACATTAGTGTTATATCTAGGTATTTGATTAAATGACTAAATCTAATAAATTATGTTTGAGTAGGTGATTAAAATTGATAAATTGTATTATTTGAGATAGTGGCAGATCTGAGGGGTGGTGATATGGGCCTATTATATTAAATGGTCCTTTGAGGAAAAGTAAGTATTCAGGTATAGCCTATTTTACACAATTAACATTTAAGGAACAAATTATAGAAAGATTATTAAGAAGTTATAAAACTAAATGAAAATGAATGTATAGTCATGTTTATGTGACATTGCAATCTATATATGTGTCCGTTAACACGATAACTTGAGTAAAAAACGTCCGATTTTGATTAAATTTGGCTCAAATGTGTAAAATGACATTCATGACTTTAAGCTCGAAAACCAGAAAAATCGGACTATGGGAAGGGGGGTTTATGGGGGTTTTAAATTTTCCAAAAATCAGTTTTTTGCATTTTTCACCCTACAATTTTTAAAAAACTTAATTTTGGTTTTGACCATGCCATAGAGCTTAAAAAAACAAATAATTCAGTATTTTGAATTATTAACCTAGGTTAAGTTGTTGCGGAGAAAATCCAAAAAAACCTGCTCATAAAATCTCCCATGTTAATCTTATGGGAAAAAGGTTTTTGGCTTTTCCTCAGTTTATTTTAATGTAAACTTCACATTTGCTTTTACCAATATGTTCAGTTCCACAAAGCAATCATTTTGGTGTTTAAATTGTGATTCTACGCCCAACTGTTGCGGAGATATTCAAAGTGCTAAACACAGTACGTTGTCCAATGTTATCCTTATGGAGAATAAATAAAATTTGATATCTCAATTATTTATGAATGTATGTTGATAAAACTTGGTATGTGGCTTCACGTAGTACTAGTATATTGATATTTGCACAAAAAATTGATTTTTTGTTGATTTTTCCCGTAGCAGCAAACCTGCGTACTCAACCCCCATGTTATTCTTGTGGAGAATAAGTAAAATGTATAGACTCCCTTAATTATGAACATAAACTAATAAAACTTGGTATGTAGCTTCAAGTGGTTGAGTTATATTGATAATTATATAAAAACCCATTTTTCTGTTCCTTGTTGCAGCAAACCTGCTTTCTCCAGCCCCCATGTTATTCTTATGGAGAATAACTAGAATGTTATATAGCGCTTATTTATGTTTGAATATTGATGAAACTTAGTATGTGGCTTCGCCTAGTTAAATTCTATTTATATTTGCATAAAAACCAATTGTTTCTGTTCCTTGTTTCAGCAAACCTACGTAATCATTACCAATGTTATTCTTATAGAGAATAATTAAAATCGGTTATATGTGAATATATTTTTATGAAACTTAGTTTGCGGCTTTATCTGGTATCTAAAATATATACAGCCGCTTGTGTAACTGACTGACTCACTGTGGATTCTAGACCACTTCTAGACGAGCTAAAAACCTGATATTTTGCATGCAGTTAGATTTAACCTTGTAACCCCCAGAAAAATTGCCAAAACTCACAATTTTTAATTATTAAATCTTTTAAACAAATAGTTTAAAATATATTAGTTACGTAGACTACGTTACCGACATGCATTATTTCGATATTGTAACCGTTTTGGTAATGTAGTTTACAAAAATCTAAATCGGCATTCTCGTGTAAGCGTTATGTGACAATCCAGTCACAAAAAATGTTTTTCTTATTAAATATTAGTAATTTTAAACTTAACTAAATATGTTTACTTAAACTCATGATTGCTTATTGCTCAACATCTAAACATATAATTTTAGGTTCTCGCTGGTAAGAAAACTTGAGTTTCAACCACACCTTTTGATGATTCATTACACAATTTCTCTTGAACCCTTCGGTGTATTGTCCAGTTTTTACGTATTTTTGGTAGCAATAACATTTTCTTGCGTTGCCCGTGGATCAGTTTACTAGGCTTTGCGTTATTCTCAGCTTGCTACCACTAACTAGGAATCCTCATTTGCAACTAGCAACTAACTAGGGACGTGGCATATTGTACACTTTTGCCTTGGACACTTACGGATGAACTAGGAACGTGATTTTTGGCATACAGTGTAGCTTGGAACTATAAACCATCGGGAAAATTTCAAAAACTCCTAATGTTTAATTATTTACCTTAATTTTCAAAATCTACGAGTACGTAAACTACGTTATTTAAATGCATTATTTGGATTTCAAAATATTTTCGGTAATATCGGTAATGAAGTATGCAGCTTACGCTGTAGTAACATTTTAACTATTTTAATATTTAACCTATTTATTTTTAAACATTTCAAAGGAATTGGTAGTCGCTAAACTATGTTCTAACGTAAGGTTGTAAATGGTGGTTTTATCCTTTAAGACCATTAGTTCTATTTCATTATACATTTTTTTATTTTCATTATTCACAATCCCTTAATGATATATGGGTGCATATACCTATACACACAATACGTCTGCATGCCAGGGCCAACAGCAGTCATAGGAACAACTTTATTTATTAAATACCCCCGTCGCAGCGAACCTGCGGACTCAGCGAATTTCCAATGCATAATATTTGTCTGAATTCCACATAAAGCCGCAAACCAAGTTTTATAGAAATATATTCACATACAAGCGATTTTAATTATTCTCCATAAGAATAACATTGGTAATGAGTATGTAGGTTTGCTGAAACAAGGAACAGAAACAATTGGTTTTTATGCAAATATAAATAGAATTTAACTAGGCGAAGCTACATACTAAGTTTCATCGATATTCAATCATAAATAAGCGATATATGACATTCTAGTTACTCTCCATAAGAATAACATGGGGGCTGAGAAAGCAGGTTTGCTGCAACAAGGAACAGAAAAATGGGTTTTTATATAATTATCAATATAACTCAACCAAGTGAAGCTACATACCAAGTTTTATTAATTTATGTTCATATTCATAATTAAGGGAGTCAGTACATTTTACTTATTCTCCATAAGAATAACATGGGGGCTGAGTACGGAGGTTTGCTGCTACGGGAATAATCAATAAAAAATCAATTTTTTGTGCAAATATCAATATACCAGTACTACTTGAAGCCACATACCAAGTTTCATCAACATACATTAATAAATAATCGAGATATCAAATTTTATTTATTCTCCATAAGGATAACATTGGACAACGTACTGTGTTTAGCACTTCGAATATCTCTGCAACGGTTGGGCGTAGAATCACAATGTAAACACCAAAACGATTGTTTTGTGGAACTGAACAGATTGGTAAAAGCAAATGTGAAGTTTACATTAAAATAAACTGAGGAAAAGCCAAAAACCTTTTTCCCATAAGATTAACATGGGAGATTTTATGAGCAGGTTTTTTTCGGATTTTCTCCGCAACCACTGAGCCTAGGTTAATAATTCAAAATACTAAATTATTTGTTTTTTTAAGCTCTATAACATGATCAAAACCAAAGTTAAGTTTTTTTAAATTTTTAGGGTGAAAAATCCAAAAAACTGATTTTTGGAAAATTTAAAACCCCCATAAACCCCCCTTCCCATGGTCCGATTTTTCTGGTTTTCGAACTTAAAGTCATGAATGTCATTTTACACATTTGAGCCAAATTTCATCAAAATCGGACGTTTTTTACTCAAGTTATCGTGTTAACGGACACATATATATATATATATATAAATTTGAACGAATAGTGTTTTTGGCATCTGGGGACCTCAAAACAAAAAGTTATCATGGTCTCGGGCTTAAGTCTTACCATGAGACCTACGGTAATAGCTTCTTCCCTATATGGGAAATTCGCTAAAACCCATAAGAAATGTCTAAATTGTTGTGGATTTTTTGGTCTTTTGGTCATAATAGGTGGGAAAAGCCCCACTTGAATTAGGTTATATTTGTTACAGATTACTTTCATTCGGTACGAACATAATATTTTATGTTATTATAGTGTTTTTTCCCTTTAACAATACAAATGTTGTCAAATAAGGACAGTTAAAAGTAAGGATTTAAATTATTTCACGCACTTACATAGTCTGGCGGCGTAAAAAATTGCATACATATAGCATTAAATCATATAGCCTATAACTGGAATATCATCATTTCGTATCCGATTTCAGAATACTATGACCTGTACGTAGTATGCAGCATGCATATCACCAATTTGTATTATTTAACCCTCTATAAAAAAAGCTAAGCCTTAAAATTTGTGTACTTTTGATATATTTGTCTAAATTAAATAGATCCTTGAGGAACTCTGTATTTTATTTATTCAAGTTGTATGACGATTTTACGAATTTTTACTGGTTATTTATTTGTTTTATTTCCACATATTCTGCATGATTATCAGGATTGGTTTTGACCGAATTTGGAGAATTTTCAAGGTTTCAGGTTTTGAAATCGTGTTCTACTTCAATATTGTTCTGAGAGACCTACTTTTTGCACATATTATGGATATCGTATAATATCTGCAGATTTCATTATATGAACTACAGATTAAAGATTTTTGTATGCTTTTAGCGAATTTCCCCTATAGGGAAGAAGCTATTACCATAGGTCTCATGGTGAGACTTAAGCCCGATACCATGATAATTTTTTGTCTTGAGGTCCTCAGAAGCCAAAAACACTATTCGTTCAAATTTATATATAACTATATATATATATATATATATATATATATATATATATATATATATATATAGTGTCCGTGAATGCGATAACTTGAGCAAAAATTATTAACCTAGGTAAGTGGTTGCGGAAAAAATCCAAAAAAACCTGCTCATAAAATCTCCCATGTTAATCTTATGGGAAAAAGGTTTTTGGCTTTTCCTCAGTTAATTTTACTTTAATCTTAACATTTGCTTTTACCAATCACTTCAGCTCCACAAAACAATCATTTTGGTGTTTAAATTGTGATTATACGTCTAACCGTTGCAGAGATATTCAAAGTGCTAAACACAGTACATTGTCAAATGTTATCCTTATGAAGAATAAATAAAATTTGATATCTCGATTATTTATGAATGTATATTGATGAAACTTGGTATATGGCTTCATGTTGTACTGGTATATTGATATTTGCACCAAAAATAAATTTGTTGTTGATTGTCCCCCTAGCAGCTAACCTGCATACTACTCAGCCCTAATGTTATTCTTATGGAGAATAAATAAAATGTTATAAATCACTTCTTATTTATAAATGTATTTTTGTGAAACTTTGTAAGTGGCTTTATGTAGGAGTGAGAAACATATAAATGCATTGGAAATTCGCTGAGTACGCAGGTTTGCTGCGACGGGGGTATTTTAATTACGTTACGTAAACTACAAATTATCGATGGTTACCACATTTCCTAGGTTTTTAGTTGTTTGGGATGATTTTAATGATTTTAACCCTTGGAACATATATACAGTAGAACGCCAATTATCCGAATTAATTGGGGATCGGGCCGATTCGGATATGCAGAAATTCGGATAATCAGATATACCTCTGGAATTAAGCAAAAAACATCACCATACATAAGAATTTTATTGAAAAAGTCATAAAATGTAATGAACAGAAAGTGAGCGAACTGTATCAAGAATATACGTCACACAAATTAAATTACAGGAGTTAAATTGAATACAGTATATACAGTTGCTCTTTTCAATGCATACTGTACGTATTTCACTGTTCAATGTTGGTTATTTCACTTGAACATCTCGAGCAAAGTGAGTTTATCACTTAGCGAAAGGACAACACGTTTACTTTTTGTACTCATTTCGAAAGCGAAAGGACAACACGTTTACATTTTGTACTCATTTCGAACGATAATCTCGGTGAAAGAACAGTAGCAAATGATGATGAGCAGGGCGGGAAGGGGGTATGACTCATTGTTCCCGGCGAAAATATCGTCCGGCAGGTAACAGCGCGGGCTTTTATTTTAGCGCTCACGGCGCATTATCGCTACACACGCTCGTGCTGTTATTTTCTTGGTTTTTATGTTTCTATTTTTTCACTCAAAATCGATTCGGATAATTGGATATTCGGATAATTGGGGTTCGGATAATTGGATTTCTACTGTATATATATATATATATATATATATTAGTTGTAAGCATAATTTTAAAAACAGAGTACCCTTTTTGGTTTTAACATAATATGTTTTATTAGACGACTAGTTTTAAACCTTTAGGTCATAGTCATGTCTTACATTATTTTTGTAACCTAGTCGTCTAATAAAACATATTATGTTAAAACCAAAAAGGGTACTCTGTTTTTAAAATTATGCTTACAACTAACATATTAGTAGCCCTAATCACTTTGTTATTCTTAAATATATATATATATATATATATATACTTGAAAAAATATATTTTATTTTATAAATTTTGACAGAAGAGTTGTATTTTGGTACAACTAGATTTTTCAGATTTCGGCATATTTTCGAGATTTTGTGGTGGTATTTTATTTTTAAACATGTTCATAAATTGATGAAGGCCTAATATTGGGCACGTTGTATGTCTATGAAATATGTCTTGGTATATAACAGCAGTAATTTGACTAGTTTTGATTACTTAAACCTGTCGGAAAATCAATACCCGAAAGAAAAAAAAGACTTTGAACGTTTGTAAATTTATTTGTTTTTATTAGGTGTATTTTTTATGTAGCAACCTTAGATAGCTCTAGATTTGTTCAAATTTTGAGATTTTGTGGAAATTTTTTATTTCCCATCACGTTAATATACTTGATGGAGGCCTAATATTGGGCACACAGTATGTCTACATCACACTTAGTAAATAGCAGCAGAAATATGACCAGTTTTTATTAATTAAACCTTTCGGAAAAACAAAAACTCTTAAAATCTATAGATTTGGTTTGTCTATTTTTTTTCTTTTTCTAAGTATAAGTAGTAAGGAAATGCCGATTCTGGAGCAATTGTTATTAATTAGAATACACGCATCACTATTTTACTTATACTTTAACTAGGATCGTGAGATATGGAATGCGTGTGCGATGCACCTTTTATTCCCAAATCCTACTATTTTTAGTTTGAACTATCTCAAAAAAATAGATAATTGTGAATACAAAAATCATAATGTAGACTTTTTTTATTGGAGCTCTAGCGGCCGAACGGGTTGTCCTATCGAAAAGCGAAGACCACCACGTGCCACGGATTTTAGACAAACTAAAACATTGGTCCTATGACATTTTGCCGTACCTCCCCCCCTTCACCCTTATGTAGCGCTAGATTTTTTAAATTAAAATTTTTTTCTAAGATTTGTTTGTTGTTTTTAATGTTTTGTCGCTCTAATATAGAACTTAGAGGCCTAATATTTATAACACAGTATTCCTTCATTACAATTAGTACCAAGCAACACTCCCACGCCCAGATTAAATATTTTAAACACCAAACAAAATTAATGTCTTTGAGCTTTTGTAGACTTTTTCGTGTTTTTCGGGTGTATTTTTTATGTTGCGCTCTGTCTAAGGTAAAATCCCTTATAAATCATGTCATATTTGTTGCAGAAGGCTTGTAGTTACCCAAAGGCATACTATTTCAGGTTGTTAACGGTGGTCGTATTCCCCATCAGGTTCAAAAGACGCCTTATAAAGGCTCCATTATACATCAGATAAGGGTATTATTTTTTCAAGTAGTTAGGTAATGCATGGAGGCTTAAAATCTAACATACTACGTCTCCATGCAAACTAGTATTGATCAACAGGCATATGACCAGATTTTATATATTGAACCCTTATAAATAATCAAAGCCTTGGAATAGTTGTAGAATTCAGGTCTTAAATAGAATTTGGACCAATTTACATTAAACTGTGGCCAAACAGCGACCTGGGGGCGAAGCCCCCCACAGGGGTCTGGGGGCAGAGCCCCCAGCGAGCGAAGCGAGTTAAGACATATATTATGCATTGGAAATTCGCTGAGTACGCAGGTTTGCTGCGACGGGGGTATTATTTATTCCCCATAAGAATAACATAAGGACTGAGTACGCAGGTTTGCTGCAACGAGGAAGATAAGAAATGAGTTTTTATGCAATTATCAATATAACTGAACCAGGTGAAGTTACTTACCATGTTTTATTAATTTATGTTCATAATTAAGGGAGATATAATACCCCCGTAGCAGCAAACCTGCGTACTCAGCGAATTTCCAATGCATATATATGTATCTTAATACCACATAAAGCCACATACAAAGTTTCATCAATATACATTCATAAATAAACGATTTATGACATTTTAATTATTTTCCATAAGAATAACATGGCGGCTGAGTATGCAGGTTTGCTGAAGCAAGGAACACAAAATACCCCCGTAGCAGCAAACCTGCATACTCAGCGAATTTCCAATGCATATATATATGTATCTTAATACCACATAAAGCCACATACCAAGTTTCATCAATATACATTCATAAATAAACGATTTATGACATTTTAATTATTCTCCATAAGAATAACATGGCGGCTGAGTATGCAGGTTCGCTGAAAGAAGGAAAACAAAAAATGGAGTTTTATACAGATATCAATATAACTCATTTAGGTAAAGCCACGTACCAAATTTCATTAATTTATTTTCATAATTAAGGGAGATAACACGTTACTTATTCTCCATAAGAATAACATGGGGCTGAGTACGCAGGTTTGCTGCTACGGGAGACTTTGGCAAAAAATTGTTTTTTTGAGCAAATATCAATGGTCCACAACCAGATGAAGCCGTATACCAAGTTTTGTCAGTATACGTTCATAAATAAGCGAGATATAAAATTTTTCTTTTCCTCCATAAGAATAACATTAGACAACGTACTGTGTTTAGCACTTTCAATATCTCGGTAACCAATTGACGTAGAGAAATGATCAAAATACCAAATTGTGTGTTTTTTTAAGCTGAATCCAATGGTAAAAACTAAAATTTGACTATTTCCAAAATTATATGTAAAAAATTTAAAAAAAACATTTTTGGGGTACAAAACCCCCCCAAAATACCCCTTCGGATAAAGAGATCTGGCTGGTTTTCGAACTTAAAGTCATAAATGTTACTTTACACGTTTATACCAAATTTCATCAAAATCGGATAATCTTTACGAGAGTTATCGTGCTCACGGACACATATATATATAGATATATATATATACAGTTTTGAACGAATGGTGTTTTTGGGGTCTGGGGACCTCAAAACGAAAAGTTATCATGGTCCCGGGCCTAGGTCTTACCATGCCGACTACGGTAATAGCTTCTTCCCTATAGGGGAAATTCGCTAAAGTGGGGTTTTATACAAATATCAATATAACTCATGTAGGTAGACCCACATACTAAATTTCATTAATTTATTTTCATAATGAAGGGAGATAACACGTTACTTATTCTCCATTAGAATAACATGGGGCTGAGTATGCAGGTTTGCTGCTACGGGAGCCTTTGGTAAAAAATTGTTTTTTTGAGCAAATATCAATGGTCCAAAACCAGATGAAGCTGTATACCAAGTTTCGTCAGTATACGTTTATAAATAAGCGAGATATAAAATTTTTCTTATCCTCCATAAGAATAACATTAGGCAACGTACTGTGTTTAGCACTTTCAATATCTCGGTAACCAATTGACGTAGAGAAATGATCAAAATACCAAATTGTGTGTTTTTTTAAGCTGAATTCAATGGGGAAAACTAAAATTTGACTATTTAAAAAATTATATGTAAAAAATTCAAAAAACCCATTTTTGGGGTACAAAACCCCCCAAAAATACCCCTTAGGATAAAGTGATCTGGCTGGTTTTCGAATTTAAAGTCATAAATGATGCTTTACACGTTTATACCAAATTTCATCAAAATCGGATAATTTTTACGAGAGTTATCGTGCTCACGGACACACATATATATATATATATATATCTACAGTTTCGAACGAATGGTGTTTTTGGGGTCTGGGGACCTCAAAACGAAAAGTTATCATGGTCCCGGGCCTAGGTCTTACCATGCCGCCGACTACGGTAATAGCTTCTTCCCTATAGGGGAAATTCGCTAAAACTTTACTTATTCTCCATAAGAATAACATTAGGGCTGAGTATGCAGGTTAGCTGCTACGGGGACAACCAACAAAACATTTATTTTTTGTGGAATTATCAATATACCAGTACAACATGAAGCCACATACCAAATTTCATCAATATACATTCATAAATAATCAAGATATCAAATTTTATTTATTCTCTATAAGGATAACATTGGACAACGTACTGTGTTTAGCACTTTGAATATCTCTGCAACGGTTTGACGTAGAATCACAATTTAAACACCAAAATGATTGTTTTGTGGAGCTGAAGTGATTGGTAAAAGAAAATGTGAAGTTTAAAGTAAAATTAACTGAGGAAAAGCCAAAAACCTTTTTCCCATAAGATTAACATGGGAGATTTTATGAGCAGGTTTTTTGGATTTTTTCCGCAACCACTTAACCTAGGATAATAATTCAAAATACCATATTATTAGCGAATTTCCCCTATAGGGAAGAAGCTATTACCGTAGTCGGCATGGTAAGACCTAGGCCCGGGACCATGATAACTTTTCGTTTTGAGGTCCCCAGACCCCAAAAATACCATTCGTTCGAAACTGTAGATATATATATATATATATATGTGTGTCCGTGAGCACGATAACTCTCGTAAAAATTATCCGATTTTGATGAAATTTGGTATAAACGTGTAAAGCATCATTTATGACTTTAAATTCGAAAACCAGCCAGATCACTTTATCCTAAGGGGTATTTTTGGGGGGTTTTGTACCCCAAAAATGGGTTTTTTGAATTTTTTACATATAATTTTTTAAATAGTCAAATTTTAGTTTTCCCCATTGAATTCAGCTTAAAAAAACACACAATTTGGTATTTTGATCATTTCTCTACGTCAATTGGTTACCGAGATATTGAAAGTGCTAAACACAGTACGTTGTCTAATGTTATTCTTATGGAGGAAAATTAAAAATTTTATATCTCGCTTATTTATGAACATATACTGACGAAACTTGGTATACGGCTTTATCTGGTTGTGGACCATTGATATTTCCTCAAAAAAACAATTTTTTGACAAAGGCTCCCATAGCAGCAAACCTGCGTACTCAGCCCCATGTTATCCTTATGGAGAATAAGTAACGTGTTATCTCCCTTAATTATGAAAATAAATTAATGAAATTTGGTAAGTGACTTCACCTAGTTGAGTTATATTGATATAAGCATAAAACCCCATTTTTTGTGTTCCTTGCTTTAGCAAACCTGCATACTCAGCCGCCATGTTATTCTTATGGATAATAATTAAAATGTCATAAATTGTTTATTTATGAATGTATATTGATGAAACTTGGTATGTAGCTTTATGTGGCATTAAGATAAATATATATGCAATGGGAATTCGCTAAGTATGCAGGTTTGCTGCTACGGGGGTATTTGTTTTTTTTAAGCACTATAACATGGTCAAAACCAAAATTAAGTGTTTTAAAAATTTTAGGGTAAAAAATGCAAAAAACTGATTTTTGGAAAATTTAAAACCCCCATAAATCCCTCTTCCCATGGTCAGATTTTTCTGGTTTTCGAACTTTAAGTCATAAATGTCAGTTTACACATTTGAGCCAAATTTCATTGAAATCGGACATTTTTTACTCAAGTTATCGCATTCACGGACACATATATATATATATATATATATATATATATATATATATATATATATATAAATTTGAACGAATAGTGTTTTGGACATCTGGGGACCTCAAAACAAAAAGTTATCATGGTCTCGGGCTTAAGTCTTACCATGAGACCTACGGTAATAGCTTCTCCTCTATAGGGGAAATTCGCTAAAATACCCCCGTCGCAGCAAACCTGCGTACTCAGCGAATTTCCAATGCATATATATGTGACTCACTACTACATAGAGCTATTTACCAAATTTCACAAAAATACATACATAAATAAGTGATATATAGCATTTTATTTATTCTCCATAAGAATAACATTAGGGTTGAGGACGCAGGTTTGCTTCAACGAGGAAGATAAGTAATGTGTTTTTTTTTGCAATTATCAATACAACTGAAGCAGGTGAAGCTACATACCAAGTTCTCTTAATGTTGGTTCATAATTAAGGGAGATATACAACTTTACTTATTCTCCATATGAGTAAAATGGGGGCCGAGTATGCAGGTTTGCTGCTACGGAGACTATCAACAAAAAACTTGTTTTTTGTGCTAATATCAATACACCACAACTAGTTGAAGCCACATACCAAGTTTCATCAATATACATTCATAATATAATCATCATAATATATACATTCATATATATAAATTTGAACGAATAGTGTTTTTGGCATCTGGGGACCTCAAAACGAAAAATTATCATGGTCTCGGGCTTAAGTCTTACCATGCCACCTACAGTAACAGCTTCTTCCCAATAGGGGAAATTCGCTAAAAACTTAATTTTGGTTTTGACCATGTTATAGAGCTTGAAAAAACAAATAATATAATTTTTTGAATTATTAACCTAGGTTGAGTGGTGTCGGAGAAAATCCAAAAAACCTACTCATAAAATCTCCCATGTTAATCTTATGGGAAAAAGGTTTTTGGTTTTTCCTCAGTTCAATGTAAACTTCACATTTGCTTTTACCAATCTGTACAGTTCCACAAAACAATCATTTTGGTATTTAAATTTTGATTCTACGCCCAACCATTGCAGAGTTTTTCAAAGTGCTAAACACAGTACTTTGTCCAATGTTATCCTTATGGAGAATAAATAAAATTTTATATCTCGATTATTTATAAATGTATGTTGATGAAACTTGGTATGTGGCTTCATGTAGTACTGGTATATTGATATTTGCACGAAAAATTGAGTTTTTGTTAATTATTCCCTTAACAGCAAACCTGCGTACTCAGCCCCTATGTTATTCTTATGGAGAACAAGTAAAATGTAAAGACTCCCTTAATTATGAACATAAATTAATAATACCCCGTAGCAGCAAACCTGCATACTCAGCGAATTTCCAATGCATATTAATTGATCTTAATACCACACAAAGCCACATACCAAGTTTCATCAATATACATTCATAAATAAACATTTATGACATTTTAATTATTCTCTATAAGAATAACATGGCGGATGAGTATGCAGGTTTGCTGAAATAAGGAACGCTAAAAATGGGTTTTTATACAAATATCAATATAACTCAACTAGGTAAAGCCACATACCAAGTTCTATTAATTTATGTTCATAATTAAAGGAGATAACACGTTACTTATTCTCTATAAGAATAACATGGGGCTGAGTATGCAGGTTTGCTGCTACGGGAACTATCAGCCAAAAAATGGGTTTTTGTGCAAATATCAATAGACCACAGTGAAATGAAGCAATATACCAAGTTTCGTCAGGATAAGTTGATAAATAAGCGAGATATAGAATTTTTCTTATCCTCCATAAGAATAACATTGGACAACGTACTGTGTTTAGCACTTTCAATATCTCAGTAACCAATTGACGTAGAGCAATGATTAAAACACCAAATTGTTCGTCTTTTTAAGCTAATTCCAATGGAAAAAAATAAAATTGTACTTTTTCAAAAATTATATGTAAAAAACTCAAAAAAACCATTTTTGGGGTACAAAACCCCCCCCAAAATACCCCTTTAGATAGGTCGATCTGTCTGGTTTTCGAACTTAAAGTCATAAATGCTGCTTTACACGTTTTTACAAAATTTCATCAAAATCGGACCTTTTTTACGAGAGTTATCGCACCCACGGACACATATGTATATATATATATACAGTTTCGAACGAATGGTGTTTTTGGGGTCTGGGGACCTCAAAACGAAAAGTTATCATGGTCCCAGGCCTAGGTCTTACCATGCCGACTATGGTAATAGCTTCTTCCCTATACGGGAAATTCGCTAAAACTTGGTAAGTAGCTTCACTTGGTTGAATTATATTGATAATTGCATAAAAACCCAATTTTTTGCTCCCCGTTGCAGCAAACCTGCTTACTCAGCCCCCATGTTATTCTTATGGAGAATCACTAAAATTTTATATAGCGCTTATTTATGATTGAATATTGATGAAACTTGGTATGTGGCTTCGCCTAGTTAAATTATATTTATATTTGCATAAAAACCAATTGTTTGTGTTCCTTATTTCAGCAAACCTACGTACTCATTACCAATGTTATTCTTATAGAGAATAATTAATACCCCCGTCGCAGCAAACCTGCGTACTCAGCGAATTTCAAATGCAAATAATTGGTATCACTACTACCTAGAGCCACTTACCAAGTTTCACAAAAATACATTCATTAATAAGTGATGTATAGCATTTTATTTATTCTCCATAAGAATAACATTATAAATGAGTACGCAAGTTTGCTGCAACAAGGAAGATATGTGTTTTTTTTGTAATTATCAATATAACTCAACCAGGTGAAGCTACATACCAAGTTTTATTAATTTAGGTTCATAACTAAGGGAGATATAAAACTTTACTTATTCTCCACATGAATAACATGGGGGCCGAGTGTGCAGGTTTGCTGCTACCGGGAAAAATCAACAAAAAACTTTTTTTGTGCTATTATCAATATACCACAACTAGTTGAAGCCACATACCAAGTTTCATCAATATACATACATAAATAATCAAATTATAACATTCTATTTATTCTCCATAAGGATAACATTGGACAACGTACTGTGTTTAGCACTTTGAATATCTCTGCAACGGTTGGACGTAAAACAACAATTAAAACGCCAAAATGATTGTTTTGCAGAGCTAAACTGATTGGTAGAAAGAAATGTGGAGTTTTTAGTGAAATTATCTGAGGAAAATCTAAAAACCGTATTCCCATAAGATTAACATAGGAAATTTTATGGACACATTTTTTTACTTTTCTCCACAACCACTAAACCTAGCTTAATGATTCAAAATACTAAATTGTTTGTTTTTTAAGCTCTACAAAATGGTTATAACCAAAATCTAGTGTTTTTAAAATTTTAGGGTAAAAAGTTCAAAAAACTGATTTTTGGAAAATTTTAAACCCCCATAAAACCCCCTTCCCATAAACCGATCGATCTGGTTTTCGAACTTAAAGTCATAAATGTTACTCTCCACACTTGTGCCAAATTTCATAAAAATTGGGCGCTTCTTTCAAAAGTTATCGCGGTAACGGACACATATATATCCCCCGTCGCAGTAAACCTGCATACTCAGCGAATTTCCAATGCATAATATATGTCTTGATACCACATGAAGCCGCATACCAAGTTTCATAAAAATATATTCACATATAAGTGATTTTAGCGAATTTCCCCTATAGGGAAGAAGCTATTACCGTAGGTGGCATGGTAAGACTTAAGCCCGAGACCATGATAACTTTTTGTTTTGAGGTCCCCAGATGCCAAAAACACTATTCGTTCAAATTTATATATATATATGTGTGTCCGTTACCGCGATAACTTTTGAAAGAAGCGCACAATTTTTATGAAATTTGGCACAAATGTGGAGAGTAACATTTATGACTTTAAGTTCGAAAACCAGATCGATCGGTTTATGGGAAGGGGGTTTTATGGGGGTTTAAAATTTTCCAAAAATCAGTTTTTTGAACTTTTTACCCTAAAATTTTAAAAACACTAGATTTTGGTTATAACCATTTTGTAGAGCTTAAAAAACAAACAATTTAGTATTTTGAATCATTAAGCTAGGTTTAGTGGTTGTGGAGAAAAGTAAAAAAATGTGTCCATAAAATTTCCTATGTTAATCTTATGGGAATACGGTTTTTAGATTTTCCTCAGATAATTTCACTAAAAACTCCACATTTCTTTCTACCAATCAGTTTAGCTCTGCAAAACAATCATTTTGGCGTTTTAATTGTTGTTTTACGTCCAACCGTTGCAGAGATATTCAAAGTGCTAAACACAGTACGTTGTCCAATGTTATCCTTATGGAGAATAAATAGAATGTTATAATTTGATTATTTATGTATGTATATTGATGAAACTTGGTATGTGGCTTCAACTAGTTGTGGTATATTGATAATAGCACAAAAAAAGTTTTTTGTTGATTTTTCCCGGTAGCAGCAAACCTGCACACTCGGCCCCCATGTTATTCATATGGAGATTAAGTAAAGTTTTATATCTCCCTTAGTTATGAACCTAAATTAATAATACCCCCGTAGCAGCAAACCTGCATACTCAGCGAATTTCCAATCATATTAATTTATCTTAATACCACATAAAGCCACATACCAAGTTTTATCAATAGACATTCATAAATAAACGATTTATGACATTTTAATTATTCTCCATAAGAATAACATGGCGGCTGAGTATGCAGGTTTGCTGAAATAAGGAACACTAAAAATGGGCTTTTATACAAATATCAATATAACTCAACTAGGTAAAGCCACATACCAAGTTCTATTAATTTATGTTCATAATTAAAGGAGATAACACGTTACTTATTCTCCATAAGAATAACATAGGCTGAGTATGCAGGTTTGCTGCTACGGGGACTATCGGCCAAAAGATGGGTTTTTGTGCAAATATCAATAGACCACAACGAAATGAAGCAATATACCAAGTTTCGTCAGTATAAGTTGATAAATAAGCGAGATATACAATTTTTCTTATCCTCCATAAGAATAACATTGGACAACGTACTGTGTTTAGCACTTTCAATATCTCAGTAACCAATTGACGTAGAGCAATGATTAAAACACCAAAATTTTGTGTCTTTTTAAGCTGATTCCAATGGAAAAAAATAAAATTGTACTTTTTCAAAAATTGTATGTAATAAACTCAAAAAACCCATTTTTGGGGTACAATACCCCCCAAAATACCCCTTCGGATAGGTCGATCTGTCTGGTTTTCGAACTTAAAGTCATAAATGCTGCTTTACACGTTTGTACCAAATTTCTTCAAAATCTAACCATTTTTACGAGAGTTATCGCACCACACACACACACACACACACACACACACACACACACACACACACACACACACACGCAAACACACACGCACGCACGCACGCACACACACACACATATATATATACATATATATATATATATATATATATATATATATATAGAGTTTCGAACGAATGGTGTTTTTGGGGTCTGGGAACCTCAAAACGAAAAGTTATCATGGTCCCGGGCCTAGGTCTTACCATGCCGACCATGCTTCGGTAATAGCTTCTTCCCTATATGGGAAATTCGCTAAAAAACACCTGTTTTCATAAAATCATATTATCTGTCCAATCAATATTTCATTCTAAAACCAATACCAAAATGAAGCACATTATTTAGCAGTGCATTGGTACCAACCGCAACATTCTGCGACAAAAATTACCCGAGCTGGGTAATTTCAAAAAAGTCGTGTTTTGA
The DNA here is from genome assembly GCA_963675035.1 of Allygus modestus. Lineage (NCBI taxonomy): Eukaryota > Metazoa > Arthropoda > Insecta > Hemiptera > Cicadellidae > Allygus > Allygus modestus. The sequence continues at coordinate 298,634,574 of OY776111.1, read as the reverse complement.
CATTGTCGGAGCGTCGGCTGCAGGAATCATGTAGCGCCTAAAATTTATTAGATTTATAATCGTTGTGACAAAGTTATACAGCTGCTACACGGTTCATTTATGTAATAAAATGAAAGGTCAGAATATGATCTTTCGAATAATATACGGTACCAGTATGTACTGTTCACTTTTGAGATGATTATTAGTGGTTTTTTAACGTTACAACATTTTCTGTCCCAAACCATCGGATTCCGATGGCTGGCACACTATGGCAACTCAGCAAACCATTGGAATCCAATGGTTGGCCACTGCTAGGGTTAAGAACTATTTTGTATCAGCTTGGAGGATCAAGAAACCGGAAGGATCAAATGTAGTGTGAAACTTAGAAAATGGATAGTAATCAAAATAATAATATAAGATTTTGATCATCGGAAAGTAAATAACTGAGTTGTGATTTTTAAAAGCTAAAACATGATTTTTCATGTTATGTTACTCAATACCTAGAAGCGATAGGTAAAGTCCAAATAAATAAAAAAATAAATTCAAATCCATCGCTATTATGAGTTTCCAAAAATACAGATGATTTTTCTGCCCAAAAATTGGCAAAAAAGCATGTTTTAACTTATTAAAATCACAACTCAGTTATTTACTATCCGTTAATCAAAATCTGTATACTATTATTTTTGGAAAAAAGACAAAACTTTTTCGATTCCCATGGTTTTTGGCTTAACTAACTTTTGAAGCAGAGAACTCAATATATTTGGTTTTAATTGGGTTTGGCAATAAATTTAACTTGTGTAAATACTGCATAGTATTAGAAAGATTTACCAAAGCAGAAATTTCGACGTCAGGTTCAGAAATCCCTGACATTTTTTAACTTATATCATCAGCAAATAAACAAATATTATTAGGTTCTTTTATTATGGTTGGAAACCCTGTAATGTATATTAGAAATAGAAATGGCCCCAATATAGACCCTTGTGGTACTCCGTACCTGACAGTATTAGTTGATGAAGTATAAGTAGTCAATTGATTAAAATTATTTATATTATCAATTGCAACATACTGCTTTCTTCCTATGAGGTATGATCGAAACCAACATAGGGCTCTTTCTTCCAGCCCAATGCAATGCAACTTTTGAAGCAGCAATTCATGAGAAACACTGTCAAATGCTTTTGTAAGATCCATAAAAATTCCAACTACCCGTTCTTTGTTGTCTATAGCATCAATGATTGATTCACAGAAATTAATCGACACCAGCATTAATGACAGATTTTCCTTCCCTGAAACTAAATTTCTGTTTATCTAATAAATTATTACGTGATATTACTCACAGGTAATAAAAGACCGTCTAACAATAATTAAAAATATATTTACACTTATAATGTATTTACATAATAGATGGTAAAAATATATATATATATATATATAATGGTACAAGGCTATCAATAACGACTGTTCGCACCAGTTATCAATAGGCCCAAGGCGAAAAGACAAAATCAAAATAACCTTAATATTAATTAACCTTTCAGATTTGGCAAATGATACTACTTATTCTGAGTAACAACTCAGTTATGCTTCGATGGCTATGAAAAACTATTATTGCGAGTGTTACTCAACATTAACCCAACATGCTGAAAGAATTTAGAACGTGACATACTCACTGTTATTCCAGATGAGGCGAGCGTGCACATTAGGGTTAGCTGTGAGAGAGAGAGTAGAGAAGAGTAATAAATGGGGGGGAAGAGAGACGATAGATGAGTGGGTGTGGCAGACAACGTGTAGCCTCAAGACATCTGGCCACAACCTGTTCACAGCCACCAGAGAGTATGGAGGGTGTTCGGGACTGGCACTAATCACAATCTCCGCTGCTACACCATTCTACAACAATATTGGAAAAACTCAAATCAAAAATCAAAAATATTTTGATTTGTTTTGGAAATTTCCCCTATTGGGAAGAAGCTATTACCGTAGTTGGCATGGTAATATCTAGGCCCAGCACCATAATAACTTTTCGTTTAGAGGTCCCCAGATGCCAAACACACCATTCGTTCAAAACTCTTATGTGTATATGTGTCTGTAGGTGCGATAACTTTCGTAAAAATGGTCCGATTTGATGAAATTTTGTACAAACCTGTAAAGCAACATTTATGACTTTAAATCCAAAAACGAGACAGAGTGCACCATTTTAAGGGGTATTTTAGGGGGGGGGGGTTTCTTTTGTACCCCAAAAATGGGGTTTTTGAGTTTTATATAAAACCTTACACAAAATCGAATTTCAGCTTCCACCAATAGATTCAGCTTAAAAAAATTGGTGTTTTGATAATTGCTCTGTGTCAATTGGTTACCAAATATTGAAAGTGCTAAACACAGTATATCATCCAATGTTATTTTTATAGAGAAAAATAATACCCCCGTTGCAGCAAACCTGCATATTCAGCGAATTTCAAACCCCACTACGTCATGAAGTCACTTACCAACTTTCATCAAAGCATATTCATAAATAAGTGAGATATTTTATTTATTCTCCATAAGAAAAACATTAGAAGTAGGTAAGCAGGTTTGCTTCATCAATCACCACAAAAATCGGGTTTTCATTTAAATATCAATGGATCACCACCAGATGAAGCAACATACCAAGTTTTACCAATTTTTTTTTAACGAGAGATATCACATGTTTATTATTCTCCATAAGAACATTATTACTGCTGAGTACGCAGGTTTGCTGCCATGGGGACAAAAAAAATGGGTTTTGTGTACAAATTCCAGTAAACCCCAACCATATGAAGCAACATACCAAGTTTAATTTATATATTCATTAATAAGTGAGCTATCAAATTTTACTAATTCTCTATAAGATTAACATTGGACAACGTACTGTATTTAGCACATTCAATATCTCAGTAACCGATTAACATAGAGCATAATTCAAGATACTAATTTTTTTTAAGCTGAATTCGGTGGTGTATTCCAAAATTTGGATTTAAAAAGAATTATATATAAAAAGTTACTCACCATGTTTTGTAACAGCTAAACAAACCTCATGAGAGCAAATTATCGCCGACACGGGAGGCTTATTTTAAATCAGCTGATACAAACATATGGTACTAGCCAAAGATAGTGTGCTTTGATAAAACAGCTTTCCAAAACTTTATAAACATTTAAATGGGCCAAAACACTCAAAATTACTCCTTTTATGATGAATAGCGGCTAAACGGATGATCGGATCTTAAATCTGATAAAAAATCGTTAGTTGGCAATTAACATTTCTATAACTTTTGGCAATTTACCTGAGGATTTCTCGTCAAGAGCTTTAATTAAAGATTGGGGTCGAGGGAGCTTCGATTACGGGAAGTAAGTGCCTCATACTTTGTAGTGAATGAGTGAGTGAACTTGTCTATCTTTATATAAGTAGATATATATATGTGTGTCCGTGTGCGTAATAACTCTCATAAAAAAGGTCCGATTTTGATGAAATTTGGCACAAACGTGTAAAGTAACATTTATGACTTAAAGTTCAAAAACCAGACAGATTTACCCATCTGAAGTGGTATTTTGGGGGGGGGGGTTTGCACCCCAAAAATGGGTTTTTGAGTTTTTTTGGAAATTTGTTACAAAGTTTTTTAATATTTTAGTAAATCAAACTTTATTTTTCACCATCGAATTCAGCTTAAAAAAACAAACAATTTGGAGTTTTGATCATTGCTCTACGTCAATTGGTTACGGAAATATTGAAAGTGCTAAATACAGTACTTTTTCCAATGTTATTCTTATGGAGAACAATAAAAATTGTATATCTCACTTATTTATCAACTTATACTGAAACTTGGTATATTGCTTCATATTGTTGTGGTCTATTGGTATTTGCAACAAAAATATATATTTTTGCCAATAGTTCCGGTAGCAGCAAACCTTCGTACTCAGCCCCCATGTTATTCTTATAGAGAATAAGTAAAAGGTTGTCTTCATTAACTATGAACATAAATGAATAAAACTTGGTATTTGGCTTTACCTAGTTGAGTTATATTGATGTTTGTATAAAAACCCATTTTTGTGTTTCTTGTTTCAGCAAACCTTTATACTCAGCCGCCATGTTATTCTTATAGAGAATAATTAAAATGTTGTACCTAAATTGTTTATTTATGAATGTATATTGATGAAACTTGGTAATGAGGCTTTATGTGGTATTAAGATACATTTATATATATATATATATATATATATATATATATATGCATTGGAAATTGGTTGAGTAAGCAGGTTTGCTGCTATGGGGGTATTTTCAATGTAATATTTATAAAGGTAAAATTATAGTTTTCACCATTGGATTCAGCTTTAAAATTCATCTAGTTTGGTGTTTTGATCATTTCCCTAAGTCAATTGGTTACAGAGATATTGAAAGTGGTAAACACAGTACGTTGACCAATGTTATTCTTATGGAGAATCAGAACAATTTTATATCTCGCTTATTTATGAACGTATACTAACGAAAATTAGTATAGGTACGGCTTCATCTAGTTGTGGTGTATTGTTATTTGCTCAAAAAAATCTATTTTTACCGATGATTCCCGTAGCAGCAAACCTGCGTGCTCAGCCCCCATATCATTCTTATGGCGAATAAGTGAAATGTATGTCTCTTTTAATTATGAACATAAATTAATAAATCTTGGTATGTGGCTTCATCTTATTGAGTTATATTGATATTTGCATAAAAGACAATTTTTGTGTTCCTTCTGGCAGCAAACCTTCTTACTCAGCCCCCATTTTATTCTTATGGGGAATAATTAAAATATAGTAGAAACTCGCTACGACGACCCTCGATAATGAGTCTGATTTTTTAATCCCCGTGAATCTCCCATAACTCTCAATGTTATACATACCTCTATAACATGACTCATTTTCAAATAAATACCTCGATAGCACGTACTTTTGTAATTTCATATTACTAATAAATAAACCTCTATAGCGCGTCTTTTCAAATAACTGAACCTCTATAGCACAACACCCACCTCAATTACACGCTTCTTTGGGTAAGTGAACCTTTATTACACGATTCTAACCTCAATAGCGCGCCGTTTTGCGTTACGGAACCTTTATAGCACGACTAAACCTTTCTTACGCATAGTTCCCACGGTTAGAACGGATGTTTTGAAGTAAACAACAACGTCTTGGGCTCAGGTCTCAACAGGAAAACCCCACTCCCTTACCATTTCGGCCTTTCCTTGTCTATCACGGGTCAGTCGCATCATCGCATGCTCTCCAATATAAAAAACGTATCGTTTAAGTAGAACACTGTCTATACAGTGTATACAAGTTTATGAAAAAAACTATTGTATTTTTAGTTGAAACAATATGTAGATTTTCATTTTTTAACATTACAGTATTTTATTGCGTATTTCACAATAGGTTAAGGTTTACTGTATTTCGAGCTTATTAACTCTATACAGTACTTTAGTGAACTGAGTCTGTTGATTTTTTTCTTACTGTCACAATAATAAAGAAGTTTGTTTTACTTGTACGTTTGTTCTTTTATTTATGACTGATTTATACAGTACTTTTCTACTTAAAACACAACTTATTAGAAATGTTTCATAAAAAATGTGCTTGGTGTAGCAGAAAGTCTGTGACCTCGATAATACGTCTTGTTGTGAAAACCACCTTGATAGCACGACCCTCAATTACAAGTGCACCTCGATAAGAAGACTATTTTAGAGATCCCCTTAAGAGTCATGTTATCAAGGTTCTACTGTATATCACTTATTTATGAATGAATATTGATGATACTTGGTATGTGGCATCACCTAGTTGAATTCTATTTATATTTGCATAAAACATTTGTTTGTGTTCCTTGTTTCAGCAAACCTACATTCTCATTCCCAATGTTATTCTTATGGAGAATAATTAAAATTGTATATAACCCTTATTTGTGAATATTTTTTTTGAAACTTGGTATCCGGCTCTATGTGGTATTAAGACATATATTATGCATAGGAATTTTGCTGAGTACACAGGTTTGCTGTGACGGGGATATTTTGAAGTCAGCTAGATTAAATCCTCTGGATGTCAAAATGCAATTTGTTAACAATCTGTAAAATAAATAAACTTGTAAAATACTTAAACTTGTGATTTTTCATAGGAACCCATCAACTTCTTCAAACAAACTTCCAATTATTGTAGGCTATATTTCTATATTTTCATGACTTACCCACTGTGGTTTAACAGTAATATTTTGATGAGGGGAGGTTACTGCTGTTAAATTGTTAAACAATTCATCAGATGGATTTTTATTCGTAGCACCTTTGGTAAGTTCTTCCCTTAGTGAGAGCATTTGTTCTTTTAAGAAATTCAGTTGTTTCAGAATACCCTCTTGTCGCTTTTTAAGATCTTCTACATCTGATGTCGATTTCTAAAAAAAAAAGTAAATTTATTTATTTTCAGGCTATATGAAAACACTGCATGATTATCATCACAAATTAGATTTTATTTATAATATACAAGGCCTGACGACTTCAGTTACAGCGTGAAGATCAATGGGCAGCATAACAATATTTATTTGTACTGCATTCTATGAATAAACTGATGATACACGACTAAGATATACGTGTTTATGTAATTACCTAAACAAATAATATCTGTCATAGATTAAGATTGAATACACAGACATAATATTGACATTTAAATATACATTCTCTATATTTATCCTGTCAGTGTAACTCGCCGTAAATTGTTGGAAAAAAAGCATTTTAACATAATTAAGTAGGTAATCAACTGTTTCATAGCAAATTTGGTGTTCGTAAGATTAACATTGTAACGTTAAAGGACAATGGGGCGGAGCCCTAATCAAGGTGATTTTTGTCACTATAGGAAACATTTCCCGAAAGGAAAAATTTGTAATTAAAATAACCGAAACAACAAAAAATTGCACATTAACCAATTACAAATTACCACAATTACCACAAATTTTCTGCAGAGTTAGGTTAGGTTAGGTTATCTATACGTCTAAAAGGCTAACTTAAACCTTCACTCATTCGTCAGTCAAACTCCAATTTCACAGCATGCTAGAGTGGTGAAAAATTTGGTACAATGATTACATTGATTCTTTAGGTCTAAAATAGGAAACGGAAGTTGAAGTGTTTTCATACCGATTCAAGTACCCTATAGGACTTTGCCCCATAGGACTTCAAAGTTACAATGTACTCCTTATGGACATTCACTTTGGTTTGAGCTGATGAAAATTCAAACAGCTGATCTTGATTAGTAGTAATTCCATACTATTACCATTACCAGCTCGTTTGTCGTTGACCAGCATTTGTTGGATAGACTGTGTCAAATGTTTATTAAAATGTAAAATTACTACATAGGCTTAGGGGCCATACACAAGTAACATAACACACTTAAAGGGGGAGGGGGTATGGCGTATTGTTATGTGGGGCCTGTGGGAGGGGGGTTGGATCATCGTAACTCACACATATTAAGCCTAAGAGCTAGCACACTCCCGTATAAATCTTTCAAAATTAAAATATAATCAACTTGATATCTAAATCAAGGTTACAGTTAAAACTTATTATAAAAAAATTACTTCCGTCATACTAGGTATTTTAATAACAGTAAAATTAAAAATAAATACATAAGGTGTTATGAGTTTCAAACTTCAAAGTTTAGTTCCAAAGTTTAGTTACGAGTTTCAAAGAATGTTCCAACTTTCTTTGTTGCTGTGCTCATTTGAACCAGTTTCTTCAGGTGAGTTAGCTGTGTATCCCTCCTTTTCTCAATGAAACTCCCAAGCCAAGTGCTTTTCCTTTGCAAACCATACGATGTTATGAGTAACTTCTGTATTGCTTAACACTTTTGTGTTGTTTTAGAGTGTATAATCATAATTTGCTACAGTATACTGCGCAGTGCCACCTACATCTTTAGTTTTTTAAGTTGTTTTGTATTTGTTAAGTTATAAATTAAATTTGTAACGTTTTGGCTGAGATAGTTTAATTTGTTGTTTCTATTAGTAACAGTCTTGTTTGTTTGTATACATTTTGCTTTGAAAAAAGTTATTACAAAAATATTGTTATAAGAGAAAGTCATTTAAAGTTTAAAGATTTATTGAAATCCACGTTCCAAATTGCTAATAACGATGTTAAAAAGGTTTAAGATGTTTAAAGCCCACTACAATTGAGTTACGTAACACATCGGGGGGGGGGGGGTATGGCCAAGCGTTATGGTGTTTACATGGGCGGGACGTCTGAAATAGTGATGTGACGAGTCGAGTTGAGTTAATCCGAGTCAAGGCCGAACTCGAGTTGACTCGAGGCAATTCTTTTTTAACTCAAGTACAACACAAACTCATCCGGAAAATGCCGAACCTACACGAACTCGGAACTAACCGACTCACAAAATTTCTACGCTATTGGCTGGAAGCGAGACGACACAAACTCATACGGAGAATGCCGAACCTACACGGACTGGGAACGAGTCTACTCGTCTACTAGCAAAACTTTAACGCTATTGGCTGAAAGCGAGTCAACTTGAACTCATATGGAGAATGCCGAACCGACACGAACTCGGAATGATCTGACTCTCAAAACTGCCACGCTATTGGCTGGAAGCGAGTAAGCGACTCGACACGTACTCAAACGGTGAATGCCGAACCTACTAACTACGGATCGAGTCGAGTCTGACTCAACTCGCAACTCGAGTTGGCGGCAGTTCACAGGTCGAGTCACGAAAGTACTCGACTCGTCACATCACTAGTCTGTAATGACAAAAAATGTATCACGTAATATGTGTTTGGCCCCTAACCACAGAATGCAGCACACATTAATAATTGTCACAGTATATACGGGCGAAGTCGCAACAGGTCTGCTAGTGATAGGCCTAAATAAGATTAAAATGTTCTGTATCTGGTGAATTATTTGTATTTATTTATAACCTAACCCTGCAGAGCGCTGTATGGCAGTAAACTGCAATTTATTTATGTACCAATACTAAATTTATTTAATTTTAAAAATTCCCCTATTGGGGAAAATTTCCCTTGTTTTGGAAAGTTTTCCTATAAGCTATTTGTTAATTGTAAATTAAGTACTTGACAGTTTCGTTTGTCTGATATAGAGCCAATTGTGAGTATTTAGTGGTTTGTGGGTGCTTATCGTACTGTACCCTTACTATATCTATAATAATCATAAGTGATATAGCAGCTGATCTAGATTAGGTGCTGCACAGAAGATTAAGTGACTTTACTCTGGAAGGCTGGAAGTGACAGAGCGTTTGGTGGGGCAGATGTGCTGTTTCATCATGTAAGTAAACACTACCCGCTAACTGCTTGTACAGCGTTTATGCTGTGCGATCATACAGGCAACATCATACCACTGCAATTCATAGGCGGCAATATTCTTTAGAGAGAGTATTGAAAAGCTGGTGCAAAGGTATGACAAATGCTTCAATCGTTACAAAAAAAGTTAGTGACTATATAAAAAAAGTAAGCATAACCTAAGTGTACCTATACTTTGGAAATAAAATCGTGTTTTTATATAACTTGTCTTTTATTTATGGACTATCGAGATTGATAGCAAAACGACCCTGGTATGTAAAAGGTAGTGAAATATAAAATTAGTATACCTATCAATATATAAAATATGTAGCTAGTTTAAATTGTTAAACACTGTTTCTGATATAGGTAAACCAAACAACTTTCAAAAATGTATTGTTTACGCCTAAAACTAAGAAACTGTGGGACGTGTGTCACGGCGTTCTTGGAATGATGAACGTGAGGTAGTGTCGGCTGGCAAACACAAAATATATTACCGATATCTTTTTACATCAAATTACAAACCAGGTCTTTTATACCGCTGTTAATTAGTTACCGTTACCGATACTGATTAGATAACCTATACATCAACAGTACTTTATCAATTTAATTGGTAAACCTCCGGATAAATATTAGGAAAATTGGCCTAGGATTAGCCAGGATCTTATTTGTTTAACAAAATCACTCCAACTGAACCTTGACGGTATGGTTTCGCAGATGCTAAAAACTTTATTCACGTAGTTCAATTAATTTCCCGGGTAAACAATAGAATAGGCCTATGGAAATTAAATTTTGATGTAAAAAGAAAAGAAAAAAGGAGGCAGCCACTTTAATGCCCGATCGCGCATGGCAACATCAGGCATGTGACAGATCGGTAGTGTGGCAGAAGCAGACTACGAAAAAATAATATAAACTGATAAAAATAACTTACAAGTTAGTCAATATATAATTATTACAAGATGTGTGCATTTGGTAATATAAGAATATTACATAGGTATACAAAGATGTATTAAAGATGTATTATCTAGGCTATGTGTTAACCAACTGAAGTAACAAGAAAAAATTGTTGATCTCCGAAATTCTTACGACACTCGGTTGATGTATGCAGGCAATCCTGACATAGAAACGAGGATAATAGCTCTGTCGAGTGTTTCCGAAACAGTAGCACCTAATCAGGAATCATCCCATACCCCTTGGCAGCAGTGAATGGATAAAAATAGCAGATAGGTAATAGGCCCTAAGGTAGGCTTAAAACTTAAGATTATTTTGGCAATAAGAGGGAAGTTAGGCTCATAGTGTTAGAATGTTACGTGATTAAACTCAAGTATAATTTTTAAAGAACCCTGCAATAAGAATAAAATATGTTAATCTCTAATTACAAGGTACAGATCATCAAAACTAGATTATGTTACATTTGGAATGAAATGATAAACCTTTAATAGCTTGTTAACCTGTTCCAAAATGTTAGGAAGACTCGGAGGTCGACGAGAAACGTCTGATGAACTGAAATTAGTACTATAAATATTCTTCATTCCATACATGGTTGGAGTTAAAACTACGGGATCTCGAAAGTGAACTAGGGGTTTCAGGTTATACATCGTTATCGGACCATTCATGATTGGACGGATTTGACCAACTAGATAAAAATTCTGCGCGAGAAAAATTAATATTTGTAGAATGAATGAAGTATTTCCCTGGAATTAAAGTAAAAAATTTAAAACATATTGCAGATACTATTTCAACGTAAGCTATTCACAACTTCAACTAGGGTTAGGTTAGGTACTTAGGTTAAGTTAGGGTATTTTTTTCTCTTTGCCTTGCCACTATTGCCAGTGTTGTCAGGCCAGACGACCAAGAGAGACTGGATAGATCTAGAGCTCAGTGGCTCAATGGAGACTAAGACTGTAGACAATGTATGTATTTTTCTATGCCAGGTTGCTGCTACAGCCACTGACACAAAACGGCACCATCATCGATCAGCTGCTTGCGGAAAACATTTTTACTTTCAACCCTTATACATATTAGTACCTGGGGGCCAAGCTTTGCTCGGGGGAGGGCCAGTCAGTTTGTTTAGGTGACTTGGAGTAATATTTCACCACTTCCCCCTACTCAGATTTGTAAAACTCGTTTGCCTCTTTTACATTTTTACGTTCACTCCAATTGTTATTTATAGCTCAATGTCCCTTTGATATATTTTACTAATGTTTACTACTTTATATGTAATCTTCACAAAATCTTTTAGTCTCTGCTCTCAAGTATTGCTTTGGGTGGCCATGTGTTCAGTGTCGAGTGTGAATGCAGAATTAATTATGTGAGTTTTTAGGAGAATTATCTTTGGTTTAAATCTAAAGGAACTATATAATTCTGTTACGAAGTACTCATATTTTTGCTTATTTTAAATATCCACATTAATACTCAGTTTTATTGGGTTTTAATTTTGTTTTTCTGTTTTTAAGTTACATAACCTTACTCTGGTTTTATTCTTCTGTTTGTTTATCTTTTTGTTTACAATCCCTAATCTTTGTTAAAAAGGAATTTACTATGACTGGCTGTTCCAGTAATATGTCTGACCATGACTATTGTTCGTTTTCTAATCCTAAACAACAACAAAATGTTAACGAAAGCGTTGACAATCAGAGCCAATTAAAGATAATTCCTAAATTTGATTTTGGCGCGGATAAACAACTTGATGGTGTCTGGCAGACTGTGCCTGGTACTAAAAGAAATCAACTAATTGTCAACCTTCCAATTTCAAAGAAAGCCCGTCAATTATCTTCTGCTACCACAGTTGAAACACAAAATATGTTCCAACCCCTCAATGAGACACAAAACATGGATGAATCTAATCCTGATCTATCGGATAAAAAGGAGGTTAAGCCTCCACCGATATTTATACCTGATATAACAAATATTAAACAAATGATCTCATCAATCGAATCTGTAATTTCAAAGAACGAGTACACATATAAATGCCTTAGTGAAAATAAAGTAAAAATCTGTCCTTCGACTATAAGCTCATACCGACTTTTAGTTCACAAACTGACTGAACTTAAAGTTAGTTTTCATACTTTCCAAGTCAAACAGGACAGAGCTTATAGAGTTGTTCTTAAAAATATGCATTTTTCGACGGACTTGAATGACTTAAAACTGTCTATAGAGGAAAGTGGTCATAAAGTGCGTAACATTGCAAACATTAAGCACTTTAAAACCAAAGCCCCTCTGTCAATGTTTTTTGTGGATCTTGAACCTAGTGACAACAACAAAGAGATATATAAGATCCAATGCCTATTAAACGCCAAGATTGTCTTTGAACCCCCTAGGAAAAAATCTGAAATCGTCCAGTGCAAAAAATGTCAAAAGTATGGACACACGAAATCTTATTGCTGGTATCAGTTTCGATGTGTAAAATGCGGCCAGAATCATGACACGCTGGCCTGTAAAAAATCCCCTTCGGAACCGCCAAAATGTGCCTTATGTGAGGGAAATCACCCCGCAAACTATAAGGGATGTGTCGTATATAAAGAAATAAAAATCAAATCGTACCCTCCCTTGCGTCAAAAATCTTTTGACAATCCAGAATCAAGTCTTACTGAGAATGTCCGAGATAGACGTCCATCTATACCTGGCTCTCGTTATCCCGATGGCCCTAAGGAAGAAAACAACACAATGTACCCTCCTTTGTATCAGAAATCACTTAACAAGTCAGCTCCTACTGAATGTGTCCAAAGTGAACGTCTGACCATACGTACCCCATGTGATCAAAATGACAGACCTCAAACATACGCTCAAGCTACAACTCGCAAAAATCACACACAAACGACGGACAATTGTAATCCAAGCAACCTAGAACAAACAATACAATGTTTCATCGATAAATTTGAAAAATTGTTGCTACAACAGACTCAACAAATAGGTACTCTGATGAACCTACTAACCACTGTTATAAATAAATTAACATGAACTCTTTTCTAAGAATAGCTCTTTGGAATGCCAACGGCTTGGTAAATCATTGCCAAGAACTTAAATTGTTTATTGCTCAACAGAAAATAGATGTATGCCTAATTTCCGAGACTCATTTCACTGATAGAAGTTTTTTCAATATTTCAGATTTTAATGTTTACTGTTCTAACCACCCTGGTAATAGGGGGCATGGAGGTACAGCTGTGTTGGTTCACAAAAAAATCAAACAATATGAACTTCCTAAAATCCAAAATAACTTTTTGCAAGCTAGCTCTGTTGTTTTAGAAGATGAAAATAACAGTTCTCTGACATTGTCGGCGGTCTACTGTCCTCCACCCCATATCATTGATAAAGATCAATTCAAAGATTATTTTTCGTCTCTCGGCTCAAAGTTTATCGCAGGGGGTGATTACAATGCCAAACATACGTATTGGGGCTCAAGGCTAATAAATCCTAGAGGAAGGACGCTTTTAAGAGCCGTATCAGAAGGTGGACTCGATTGTATTTCATCAGGACAACCTACATATTGGCCTACAGACCGAAACAAGATTCCAGATTTATTGGACTTCTTCGTTTTAAAAGGTATTTCACAAAACTATGTTCATGTTGAATCTTCTCTTGACCTCTCGTCTGATCACTCTCCTGTACTCATGACATTCAGTAGTTCAGTTTGCTTAAAAGAAAAGCCCCCATCTCTTTATAACAAATTCACTGATTGGGAATGCTTTAGGAGAACAATTAGCAACAACGTTGACTTAAAAATACCACTAAAATCCCCAAATGACTTGGAGGAATCAATTAACTACTTTAACACTACTATTCAGACAGCAGCTTGGGAGGCAACTCCGAAATCGGAGGCTTTCAAGACAAAATGTTTCAACTATCCTATCTTCATAAAAAAGAAAATTGCAGAAAAGCGAAGACTACGGAGGATTTGGCAAAATACCAGAAGTCCAATCGACAAGAATAGATTTAACAATGCAGCTCAAACATTAAAAAGGAGTTTGATGAAGCTAAAAAACGAATGGTTTGATGATTATACTAAAAACCTGTCTCCTACCGAAGCCACTGATTATTCGCTGTGGAAGTCTACAAAGTATTTGAAACGCCCTATACAACATATTCCACCTTTACAAGCAGGAAATGGTGCTTGGGCTAAGACAAACACCGAAAAGGCATCTATCTTTTCAGATTATTTCTCCGAAGTATTTCAGCCTTTAACGCCAAATCCCCCAAATGATGATAGTGAAATTCTTGAGTTTTTGGACTCACCTCTTCAATTATCTCTACCAATTGTGTCATTTACCCCTACTGAAGTTTCAAATACAATAACTAAAGAAGTAAACTTAAATAAAGCTCCGGGTTACGATCTCATTACTGGGAAGATTCTTAAGGAATTACCAAGAAAGGGTATATTATTACTAACATTTATATTAAATGCAATATTACGTCTACAATACTTTCCAATACAACTTAAAGTAGCACAAATAATTGTTATTCCCAAACCAGGCAAGCCACCAAATGAAGCTTCATCATATAGGCCTATTAGTCTGCTACCCATGGTATCTAAATTGTTTGAAAAGTTGATTCTAAAAAGATTAAATACTGCTATTAGTGAGCAAAATTTGATTCCTGATCATCAGTTTGGTTTCCGCAAGCAACACTCTACCATTGAACAAACTCATAGACTTGTAGATGAGATAAAAAATACATTTGAGTCCAAAAATGTCTGTTCTGCCGCTTTTCTGGATGTACAACAAGCGTTTGACAAAGTTTGGCACACAGGACTTTTTTATAAATTGAAGAAGGTTCTTCCTCATTCTTATTTTAGTTTGTTACAATCATACTTATCTGAAAGGTTTTTCCAAATTAAATTTGATAATGTATTGACCGAACTAAAGCCAATTCAATCTGGAGTTCCCCAAGGTAGTGTTCTTGGCCCTATCTTGTATTTGATATATACTTCTGATATTCCCTCAGGTGAAGACGTCACAGTCGCTACATTTGCGGATGATACTGCAATATTGTGTAGCCATGAAAACCCCCAAACTGCCTCCGATAATTTACAAAATTATCTGAATGACTTTCAAGCTTGGCTAAAGATTTGGAGGGTTCGGGTTAACGAAGCTAAATCCACCCATATCACCTTTACTCTTAGACGAGTAGACTGTCCCCCCGTATTTATAAACAACGTTGCCTTGACTGAAGTTGAAAGTGTTAAATATTTAGGAATTCACATTGATAAAAGACTAAATTGGAAAAATCATTTATGGTGTAAAAGACAACAAATGGAACTAAAAATTAGAAAACTCAATTGGCTAATCTGTGGAAAATCTAAATTATCATTGAATAACAAAATTACATTGTACAAAAGTATGATAAAGCCTATGTGGACATATGGTATACAGCTGTGGGGAACAGCAAGCCAATCTAATATTGAAATTTTGCAAAGATTCCAGTCAAAAACATTGAGAAAAATTATCTGTGCTCCTTGGTTCGTTTCAAATAAGACTATTCATGAAGATCTGAAAATTCCAACCATAAAAGAAGAAATTACACGATACAGCCAGATTTACCAAAGAAAATTAGAACAACATCCAAATTATTTAGCTGTTAACCTCCTTGACAATAGCGAGTTTACTAACAGGCTCAAGAAAAATGTTAAAGTGCTTGAACTGCCATACAGATTTACTTAATATTTTAAATTGGAAGAATGTTTGATGCAAGATCTGTTATTGGACAGCAACTTGCCCATGTTATGTAATTTATTTTATCTTTTTTGCTGATTGTTCCATCCTTTTTGAACAGATTGTAAAATATCAAATAAAGTTATAACAAAAAAAAAAAAAAAAAGTCTCTGCTCTCAGGAAACCACATGTTAATAATCATCTACAACATGAGAATTACTTTGACAGTTCCCTGGTTGATTATGAACAGCTGTTACAACTCTTTTGTTTTGATTTTTAACTCCTTAAGCCCGGTCAGCTGAGGATATTTTTACAGTGAGTTGGTCCAAGTTTTCTCTCGCATATATACTTGTTTTTACTACTTTTTGTTCCGTTTTCTATCCTTTTTTTGTGTGAATTGTATAGTTTAATTACCATTTGTGTGTTTTTCAGTATTATTTTACTCTAATACGACGCTTAATCATTGTAAAATGCGTTAAAACTTCCTTGTTCAAACGTAAACATAACCTTGTTAACATGTCATCTCCAATAAAAAAACAAACAACACCCAGCGCAGCCCTGTCAACCAGTGACTGTCAAAACAAAGAGGATGAATTTATAACACCTAACAAGCGAAAAATTGCAAATAATCAAGTTGTTCAACCGAAAAAATATGTTCTTGATGCTTCTGATCTGTGTAAGCAGAACAACTTTCGGATCCTCTTAGAGCACGACTATGCTGGTGTGAGCAATAGCACCGAACCAAATGAAGAAATGGATGACTGCAATAACTCTGATACTCCTAAGCCAGAGAAGCTCCCCCCTATATTCATACATGACGTGAATAACCACCAAGAAATAATAAAAGACATAAAGCAAGTTGTGAAAAGCGATTTTTCTACTGAACTCAAGGGTACATCTCTGAAAGTTAATTTACAAAACATTGATGATTTCCGAAAGTTGACAGCGTTTTATGACCAATCAAACGTGAAATACCACACTTTACAGACACGTCACGATAAGAAACTCGATGTAGTAATACGGAACGTCCCTTGCTCTCTTTCAGATGCTGAAATAAAAACAGAACTAATTTCTCATGGGTTCCCAGTTCTAAATGTTGTTCGTTTGCTCAACAAAGATAAATTTTCCATTCCTCTGTGCGCTGTGTCCTTAGAAAACAACGAAAAAGCTGTTGAAATCTTCAAACTAGATAAACTTTTCTTTACTATTGTACGTGTAGAAGCTAAGAGAAAATCAAGAGAAATACCACAGTGCACTCGTTGTCAACGCTTTGGACACACCAAAAACTTTTGCAAACTAGACCCTAGGTGCGTTAAATGCACAGGGCAACATCATTTTTCATTATGTCCAAATAAAAAGACCGACATCCCTACCTGTGTCAATTGCGGCGAACCCCATACAGCAAACTACAGAGGTTGTAAGTTTTACCAGGACATCAAGGAAAAGACGTTGAAGAAGACCAATCATCGTACGAACTCGAGTGCCTCTAACCAAAATATCCAACATTCTCAAGAAATGCCTATTTCAGCTCAGGAACAATCGACCAATGCTCCTCAACATCGCAACAGTTATCGTCTAGGCTCCCATGGTGGAAGATCATATGCTCAAGCTGTTACAAATTGTATACCCTCACAACGTGTCGACCATGGGACTTCATCTGTGGTTGAAGAAAATCCTTCTCAAAATAATGATCCATTGTTTTTGAATTTGGAAAAAATTGTTATTGATCTGGTGAAATCGCTAATGCCAACATTGAAAACAGTTTTAACTAATGTAATAAAAACTTTGTTGCAAAATGGCTCAATTTAATCAAATTACTATACAAAATTTAACAATCCTTAATTGGAATGCAGACGGTTTAAAGCAAAAGAAGAATATTTTTGCATCATTTTTAGTTAGGCATAATGTAGATATTGCTTGTGTTACTGAGACTCATTTTATACCTAATGAACCTTTTAAAATTCCTGGTTATAACATTTACAGAGAAGACAGAAATGTACCCAACGCAGCCGGTGGTGTTGCACTGTTTATAAAAAGAAGCGTTAATCACCATAGTATATTTTTACCACGACTTCTCTCTATTGAAGCTGTTGGTCTCAAACTTAGTTTACGAAATGGGCAATTTGTGAAAGTTATTTCTGTATACAAATCACCAAACCGACGACTCTGCCAGCAAGATTTATTAAACCTATTTCATGGTGACGATGCTATTCTCGTTTTAGGCGATTTAAATTGTAAAAATCAATTTTGGGGTTGCCGGGTAAACAACCCAAATGGAGTCCGTCTTCTTAATTTTATTAATGAATCTAATTTGAGTATATCGGCCCCTACTGAACCTACACATTATCCTTGGCAAAACAATTTTCAACCTGACATACTTGACATCACTATTCATAAGAATTTTACTCCTCCAATTTTTCAGCAAGTGTTAAGTGAACTTGACTCCGATCACCTCCCCGTTCTTGTGAACTTTTTTCTACAACCTGTGTTCTCCTCTCATCTACCAAGACTTATTAATGGTAAAGTGGACTGGAAAACGTTCAGAATTGAGCTTGATCATTGCCTAAGTGTCCCAAAACACTTGTTCTCAGTGGATGGAATTAATATTGCTGTTGAGGAATTCACTGAATGTTTGAAAATATCAACAAAAAATGCAATTGTTAAGAAATTTGGTTCAAAATCAAATGATTTTCTCCATCCTCCAATCAGAATCTTACGTTTAATTAGAGATAAAAATAGAATTAGACGTCAGTGGCAAAGGAATAGGCATCCCCATTTGAAGAGACAGTTGAATGAACTGACCCGTAGAGTAAGACGTGAACTTGATACATACCGTATAAATTCATATAGATCGTATGTTTCTGATATTGTCCCTGGCGATTCAAATATGTGGCAAGCAACAAAAAGACTTCTGCGGTCTCCAACCATTATTCCCCCACTTTTACAAAACAATCAGATTTTTGAAAGTGATGTTCAAAAAGGTAATGTTTTTGCTGATCATTTTGAAAATGCATTTAAACCTAATGAAGTTCATGACATGAAACGACCATAATCGTGGAGGATTTCCAGAGTGCTACTCCCAGTACTGTCGAACAGCCTATTAGGTACACATCACCATCCGAAATAAGTAACTTCATTAAAATGTTACCGAGCAAAAAAGCTCCTGGCCATGATCTGATTCCTAATGTTGTTTTAAAGAACCTGACTCGTAAAGCACTATCAATACTTGCATCAATATTCAATGCATGCATTTCTTTAGGTTATTTTCCCAAGGCCTGGAAGTATGCTGAAATAACTGTTCTCCATAAACCAAATAAACCTAAACATTCCCCAAGTAGCTACCGACCAATCAGCCTCCTTTCTTCAATCTCGAAGTTACTAGAAAAGGTGATTCAGAAAAGAGTATTACATTTCTTGGACTCCACCAATACTATCCCCCCTCACCAATTTGGATTCCGATCAAAACATTCCACGACTCATCAGATACTACGAATCAGTGAAACAATAAATCGCGGATTTGAAAATAAACTTCACTCCACTACTGCGTTCTTGGACGTTGCGCAAGCATTCGACAAAGTTTGGCATAATGGACTATTATATAAATTATACCAGTTTGGTTTCCCTCTCCATCTAAGAACTATTTTGAAATCATTCTTAACCAATCGAACTTTTTCGGTCAAAATAAATTCTACGTTATCCACAAGTCGCCCAGTACGAGCAGGCGTTCCTCAAGGCTCGATATTGGGGCCTATTCTTTTTAACATTTTCATGTCTGACATGCCAGATCTACCCCAAAGTACACTTGCTCTTTACGCCGACGACACCGCAATCATCTCTCAAAATGCTGATATTAACGAAGCAGTAATGTTATTGCAAACAAGTGTGACAACGGTGAATGATTGGTTTAAAAAGTGGAGAATCTCACTGAACCCTACAAAGTGTGAAACTAAGATTTTTTCCCTTAGAAAATATGATGTTCCCCCGGAAATTCGTATCGACAACACACTAGTTCACTGGAATCCTGATGACCAAGGCATCAAATATTTAGGCGTCTATCTGGATAAAAGGTTAACATGGAACTTGCATGTGAACACAAAATTAGCCCAAGCATATGCACGGTTATCAATTTTATTTCCATTGATAAATAAAAAGTCAACTTTAAAATCTTCGTGCACACTCCTCATCTATAAAACAATTCTTCGCCCCTTGATCATGTACGCATGTCCAGTGTGGGGGACGTGCATTTCACATGGAAAACTAAACAAAATTCAAATTTTACAAAATAAAATTTTAAGGATTGCCGTAAACAGTCCATGGTTTATCAGAAACAGCCACCTTCACGAAGAACTGGGAATCGACACAGTAGAACACTTTATAAGAAAAAGTACAAGAAAGTTTCTGTCAAATCTACACCATGTTCCTGGAGCCGTTTCATTCAACTTAGGAATACCAACCTTGGGAAGGCGTTTAAAAGCAAGGCTTCCTCAGGATTCTTTTGAGATGCAGGGTGATTTGGTTTAAGAACACTATCAATTTATGTTCGAGTTTTTATTTACATATATTTCTGTATTTAGTTTATCATTCTAACTAACGAGTTTTAAATAAGTTCCTGGGTATCTTCAAACGAAGCGAGCCTAATATTGTTATTTTGCCTCTCTGTTATAATTTCTGTGAATAATGTAAAGTATACATTGAACCAGAATAAAATTGTTTAAAAAAAAAAAAAAAACTCCTTAAGCCCAATGTTAATTTTTTCAACTTTTCTTTTAGCGAATTTCCCCTATAGGGAAGAAGCTATTACCGTAGGTCTCATGGTAAGACTTAAGCCCGAGACCATGATAACTTTTCGTTTTGAGGTCCCCAGATGCCAAAAACACCATTCGTTCAAATTTTTATATATGTATATATATATATATATATATAATATATATATATTATATATATATAATATATATATATATATATTATATATATATATATGTGTCCGTAAGCACGATAACTCTCGTAAAAGAGGTCCGATCTTAATGAAATTTGGTACAAACGTGTAAAGTACCATTTATTTGAACGAGTTCGAAAACCAGACAAATCACACCATCCGAAGGGGGGTTTTGGGGGGGTTTTGTACCCCAAAAATGGGTTTTTTGGAGTTTTCACATGTAATAATCATTTAAATCAAATTTTAATTTATACCATTGGATTCAGCTTAAAAAAACAAACAATTTGGTATTTTGATCATTGCTCTACATCAATTGGTTACTGAGATATTGAAAGTGCTAAACACAGTACGTTGTCCAATGTTATTCTTATGGAGAAAAAGAAAAATTTTATATCTCGGTTGTTTATGAACATAAACTGACGAAACTTGGTATATCGCTTCATCTGGTTGTGGTTTGTTGTTGTTTAAACAAAAAACTACTTTTTCGCCTATGGTACCCGTAGCAGCAAACCTAGGTATTCGGTCCCCATGTTATTCTTATGGAGAATAATAAATATGTTATATATCGCTTATTTATGAATGTATATGGATGAAACTTGGTATGTGACTTCACTTAGATGAGTTCTATTGATATTTGCATAAAACCCATTATTTTGTGTTCCTTGTTGCAGCAAACCTGCGTACTCATCCCTAATGTTATTCTAATGGAGAATAATGAATATTTTAAATATGGCTTATTTATGAATATATTTCTTATGAATTCTGGTAAGAGGCATATTGTGTTATTAAGACATATATATTCATTGGAAATTCGCTGAGTACGCAGGTTTGCTGCGACGGGGGTATTTAGTTTTTAGTGAATTTCCTTTGGAAAGTGAACTATTAGCATGACCCGCACGGTAAAATTTAAGCTCGGAACCACCATAGAAGTTCTTAATTTGACTCCCTGAACACGTTTTGGGGGGGTCGTTCAAAATTGTATATATATATATATATATATATATATATATATATGTATATATATATATGTATTCACTCTAGCGGTCGCATTTTTAACCGATTAACTTCAAATTTAGTAGAGACGTTCCTTTCTGTAATCAGTTGGACAAGTTTGTTGGGCGAAACAATCGGAAAACTGTAAACTCTTTTTTGGGGGATTAATCTTTCAAATTTCGAGTTTTTGGGCCCAAAAAGGGTCAGAAAAGCCCCGGATGTAAAATTAATGCATGTAAAAATATGGAAATTAGTGAGGCGAAAGTTTTAAGCCCTCTCTCATTATTCTAGCATAAATATTTACCGAGTTATTAAAGAAAATGTGTTTCGACTAAACACAGTACGTTTGTCTTAGGGAGTTTTACACTAGAAAAGCCTGTTATTCCTTTGTTAGAGTACTTTTATCATTCCCAGCAACTCACGCCTACTTTCAAGCCTGCCTGGACCTTCTCCTTACATTATAATGCGCAAAATTGTATTCCCAGCTTTGCAGGTAAATTAAACCAGGAGCATCAGAACAGCCAAAAAATCAATGTTTTCAGATTTCAATAATACCCCCGTCGCAGCAAACCTGCATACTCAGCGAATTTCCAATGAATTATAACATAACACACTAAGCCACTTAACAGGATTCATAAGAAATATATTAACAAACAAGCGATATTTAAAATATTAATTATTCTCCATAAGAATAACATTGGGGATGAGTACGCAGGTTTGCTGCAACAAGGAACACAAAATAATGGGGTTTTATGCAAAATATCAATAGAACTCAGCTAAGTGAAGTCACATACCAAGTTTCATCCATATACATTCATAAATAAGCGATATATAACACTTTAATTATTTTCCATAAGAGTAACATGGGGACCGAATACCTAGGTTTGCTGCTATGGGAACCATAGGTGAAAAATTGTTTTTTGGGGCAAACAACAATAAACCACAACCAGATGAAGCCATATACCAAATTTTGTCAGTTTATGTTAATAAATAAGCCAGATATACAATTTTTCTTTTTCTCCATAAGAATAACATTAGACAACGTACTGTGTTTAGCACTTTCAATATCTCGGTAACCAATTGACGTAGAGCAATGATCAAGATACCAAATTTTTTGTTTTTTTTATGCTGAATTCAATGGTGAAAATTAAAATTTGATTTTAATAAAAATTACATGTGGAAACCCCAAAAAATCCCATTTTTGGGGTACAAAACCCCCCAAAACCCCCCTTCGGATGGTGCGATTCGTCTGGTTTTCGAACTCGTTCAAATAAATGGTACTTTACACGTTTGTACCAAATTTCATTAAGATCGGACCTTTTTTACGAGAGTTATCGTGCTTACGGACATATATATATATATATATATATATATATATATATATATATATATTAGTTGTAAGCATAATTTTAAAAACAGAGTACCCTTTTTGGTACATATATACAAATTTGAACGAATGGTGTTTTTGGCATCTGGGGACCTCAAAATGAAAAGTTATCATGGTCTCGGGCTTAAGTCTTACCATGAGACCTACGGTAATAGCTTCTTCCCTATAGGGGAAATTCGCTAAAAATTGGAATACATGTATGTTTTTACACATATTTTGATTTTTAAAATTTTTTGGTGGAAATTCACTTCCCTCACTTCAGCATGCTGCGTGCGAACTCGTTTTACATTATTAGTGAATTTCCTTAGGAAAGTAAACTATTAGCATGACCCGCACGGTGAAACTTAAGCCCGGGACCACCATATAAGTTCCTAACGTGACCCCCTGAACACGTTTTGGGGGGTCGTTCAAAATTTTATTTATTTATATATATATATATATTCTAAACACACATAAACACACACACACACACACATATATATAATATATATATGTGTGTGTGTGTGTGTCTGTGTGTGTATGTGTGTGTGTGTGTGTGTGTGTGTGTGTGTATGTTTTTGCACTCTAGTGGTCGCATTTTTTGTCCGATTTACTTAAAATCTGGTAGAGACGTTCCTTTCTGTAATCAGTTGGACAAGTTCGTTGGGCAAAACAATCGGAAAACTCTAAACCCCTTTTTTGGTGATTGATCTATAAAATTTCGAGTTTTGGCGCCCAAAAAAAGGGTCAGAAAAACCCCAGATGTAAAATTAATGTAAGTAAAAAGATGGTAATTAGAGAGGCGAAGGTTTTAAGCCCTCTCTCGTCATTCTAGCATAAATATTTACCGAGTTATTAAAGAAAATGTGTATCGACTAAACACAGTACCCTACACATTGTCTTATGGGGGTTTTACACTAGAAAAACCTGTTATTCCTTTGTTAGATTACTTTTGTCATCCCCAGCAACCCCACACCTACTTTCAAGCCTGTCTGGACCTTCTCCTAACCTTATAATGCGCAAAATTGTGCTCCCAACTTTGCAAGTAAATGAAACCAGGAGTATCAGAACAGCCAAAAAATCAATGTTTTCAGATTTCAATAAAAATTGGACTAAATGTATGTTTTTACACTGATTTTGAGTTTTAAAAGTTTTTATGTGCATGGAAATTCACTTCACTCACGTCAGCGTGCTGCGTGCGAACTCAGTTTGATTTTTCCTGGGGATGAGGCCTGTCTAGAACTTATTTTTATCCCAGAAATTAGTTATTTCGAACATTCGAAGGAAATCGTTGGAGCCGTTTTTGAGATCAGTGTCGCAAGCAAGCAAGCAAACATACAAGCAAACCTTACTCATATTAGAGTATAGGATATGGAGAAAGTACTGTTTTCGTCAAAATTATTTTCGAATTTGAGTTTTTAGTGGAAATATTCGTTTTGGTGCTCCCTGAACCCAAAAAAGTGGTTTTTACGTGGTGTGTGTGTGTGTGTCAGTGAATGCGTAACTTGAATAAAAAAAGTCCAAAATTTCGATGAAATTTGGCCCAAATGTGTAAAGTGACATTTATGACTAAGTTCGAAAAACCAGAAAAATTTATATCCACCTGACATCTATCGAGATAAGTTTGAGGTTAGGAGGGAATACGGAAGACGGATCAAATATTAGTGGTCTGTTAGCAACATTGTAGTGTATGAAGAGGATCAAATAAGTATAGGTTTGCATGAGATGAGTGTGTAACTGTGTGTATAAAGCGACAGTGGCGCGGCCCTGGATTTTACATTCTGAATACACAGGACATGTTGAAGTACCACTATTATTGGTTCCAATAAAAAACGAGTTCGCACGCAGCACGCTGACGTGAGGGAAGTGAATTTCCGCATAAAAACTTGTAAAACTCAAAATCAGTGTAAAAACATACATTTGTCCAATTTTTATTGAAATCTGAAAACATTGATTTTTTGGCAGTTCTGATACTCCTGGTTTCATTTACTTGCAAAGCTGGGAATACAATTTTGCGCATTATAAGGTTAGGAGAAGGTCCAGACAGGCTTGAAAGAAGGCGTGATGTTGCTGGGGTTGATAAAAGTACTCTAACAAAGGAATAACAGGCTTTTCTAGTGTAAAACCCTCATAAGACAACGTACTGTGTTTTGTCGAAACACACTTTCTTTAATAACTCGGTAAATATTTATGCTAGAATGGCGAGAGAGGGCTTAAAACTTTCGCCTCACTAATTCCCATCTTTTTAAATGCATTGATTTTACACCTGGGGCTTTTCTGACCCTTTTTGGGCCCAAAAACTCGAAATTTGAAAGATTAATCCCCAAAAAATGGGTTTAGAGTTTTCCGATTGTTTTTTCCAACGAACTTGTCCAAGTGATTACGAAAAGGAACGTCCCTACCAAATTTGAAGTAAATCGGACAAAAAATGCGACCGCTAGAGTGCATATACATATATATGTGTATATATATATATATATATATATATATATATATATACATATATATATAATTTTGAACGACCCCCAAAACGTGTTCAGGGGGTCACGTTAGGAACTTCTATGGTGGTCCCGGGCTTAAGTTTCACCGTGCGGGTCATGCTAATAGTTCACTTTCCAAAGGAAATTCACTAAAAATGAGATTTTAGTCGGGTTTGACTAAATCGACCACCAGAATCACGAAAACGCCCTTATTTCACTGTTTGTTCCGGCCTTCGGAGCCAACAGTGAAATCGGATCAAATAGTTAGGGTGTGTATCCATATATCGGAGCAAATAAGGACTGGATTACACACACACACACACACACACACACACACACACACACACACACACACACACACACACACATATATACAAATTTGAACGAATAGTGTTTTTGTCATCTGGGGACCTCAAAAAAACGTTGTCATGGTCTCGGGCTTAAGTCTTATCATGAGACCTATGGTAAGGTAATAGCTTTCTTTATACCTATAGGGGAAATTCGCTAAAACGTGTTCGCACGCAGCACGCTGACGCGGGGGAAGTGAATTTCCACATAATAAACTTTTAAAACTCAAAATTAGTGTAAAAACATACATTTATGCCAATTTTTATTTAAATCTGAAAACATTGATTTTTTGCTGTTCTGATGCTTCTGGTTTCATTTACCTGCAATGCTGGTAATACAATTTTGCGCTTATAAGGTTAGGAGAAGGTCCAGTCAGGTTTGAAAGTAGGTGTGAGGTTGCTGGGGATGATAAACACCAACATATGAATAACAGGTTTTTCTAATGTAAAGTCCCATAAGACAACGTATTGTGTTTGGTCGATACACATTTTCTTTAATAAATCGGTAAATATTTATGCTAGAATGACGAGAGAGGGCTCAAAAGTTTCGCCTCACTAATGTACATATTTTTAAATGTAATAATTGTACATAGGGGGCTTTTCGGACCATTTTTTGGCCCAAAAATTTAAAATTTGAAAGACTAATCCCCAAGAAAGGGGTTTAGAGTTTTCCGATTGTTTTTCCCGCAACAAACTTGTGCAACTGATTATAGAAAGGAACGTCCCTACCAAATTTTAAGTAAATCGGACAAATAATGCGACCGCTAAAGTGCAAACACACACATATATATATATATATATATATATATATACAATTTTGAATGACCCCCAAAACGTGTTCAGGGGTCACGTTAGGGACTTCTAAGGTGGTTCCGGGCTTAAGTTTCACCGTGCGGGTCATGATAATAGTTCACCATAGGGAATTCACTAATAACAGGTTTTTCTGAGGGAACATCCCCATAAGGCAATGTACTGTGTTTAGTCAATACACATTTTCTTTAATAACTCGGCAAATGTTAATGATAGAATGACGAGAGATGGCTTAAAAGTTTTCCCTCACTAATTCCTATCTTTTTCCATGCATTAATGTTACATCCGGGGCTTTTCTGACTCTTTTAGGGCCCAAAAACTCGAAATTTGAAAGATTAATTCTCAAAAAAGGGGTTTAGAGTTTTCCGATTGTTTTGCCCAACGAACTTGGTCCAACTGATTATAGAAAGGAACGTCCCTACCAAATTTGAAGTACATCGGACAAAAAAGGCGACCGCTAGAGTGCACACACACACACACACACACACACACACACACACACACACACACACACACACACACACACACATATATATATCATATTGAACGACCCCCCAAAACGTATTCAGGGGGTCACGTTAGGAACTTCTATGGTGGTCCCGGGCTTAAGTTGCACCATGCGGGTCATGCTAATAGTCCACTTTCCATAGGAAATTCACTAATAAAAAACGTATGGTATATTACCAGAATTTGAGAAGATGAATTATATACTATATAGTTGTGCTGCCCTAGTGATAATTCACGTTGAACATTCAACAACAAGGCTCTAACATCGATATTTTCTTTTTAATTCGAGGGTTGAAATTAGGTACAGTTTAAATCCAATAGATTATTTGAGCTTATTCAACCTTTTATTGTAAATCTACATTTTTTAAATAAAAATAAATTTGGAATCAATTTATTTTAACAACTAGTGCTCTCTACTGTGGATGTGTCAATACGGTTAAGTATTTTTCTTTGCACAGCTTTGCTATTGGTTGATAGGTCGAAGAGCCTTCACTATGCGCAATTTGCATTTGGAATTATCTTTTAAGTGCGGTAGGAATGACCTACAGTAGTGTTAAAATCGTTGTTCAAGCTGTTCTTTTTTGAATTTATAAAATGTTTTAAGAAATTTGTGTGTTTTATTGTGAAATTTACTGAACAGTTGTATTGACATGGCGACATTGCTCTCAGCCAATGAAAAGCGTTGTTTCATCCCTGCTAGAACTAGCAGTTTCACCTCGTAATTCGCGTCAGTGAGTCCAATTTGTGCATACTTTTTATTCATATAGGTATTAAACTTGGAATTATGGACGTTATGTGGACAGACCGTTATTTATTGTTGTAAGTAGTGATATGTGTTAGAATAATGGGACTATTGTAGTTGTAATATCCAGGGAAAGGTCACGTGACCTGACTGGTAAAAATGGCGCAAAGAAGAGCTAGCAAACATGGACTCCGTCTTGATAAAGTTATGTCATTTCGATTTGTTTACAAATATGTGTTCTCATTACCCACGTGTAAAATAACCTTCAGTGATTGACAGCATAACAACAAAGATGTCTGCAAGGGGTGTTAAGAGACGGGGTAGACCCCCTAAATCGGCTGTAATGGAGAGGCCCAGAAAATTTCAATATCATTTGATGAAAAAGCCAAAATATTTGCTTAACAATGATTTGAAAGGTTCTGACACACCAAACTCACAAACTAGTACACCAACAGCATCAAGAGCGTCCTCACCTATTGGCAGTGAAAGCAGCAGAAGAAGTGGAAGATCCAGAGGAAGGCCTAAATCTTTAAGAGGGAGAGGAGGTTCTTATCATAGAAGGGGTTATAATCCAGATGCTATTGATGAAAAAGACAGTGAGTACCATTATGGATCTGATTTTGGTGATGAATCCAGTGGTAAAAGTGATCATGAAGATGATTTACTGTTAAGGAGTGATAGTGAATGTGATGAAAGTGCTGGAGGTAAAGATTACTTAAGTGATAGCGATTTTTCATTATCTAGCTATAGTACAGCGAGTGGGACTACTAGGAAATCTATTTTAAATAGAAGACCTAGCCCAGAACCATTTTGGCTACAAAACAGAGACATTCCTGTATTGGAGTTGCCAAAATCCTCTGATGATTTACTGATTCCAAGAGATTTGGTTATGCAGGCCTTGTCCATTTATGAGGTCTTGAGACATTTCAGAACATTAGTTAGACTATCTCCTTTTCGATTTGAAGATTTTTGTGCTGTATTAATGTATGAAGATCAGAGCTACCTTTTGGCTGAGATCCATATAATGCTGCTAAAAGCTATTTTACGTGAAGAAGATGCTCAGCAAACTCACTTTGGACCACTTGATCAGAAGGACAGTGTAAATGTGGTGTTATTTTTTATTGATGCTATGACCTGGCCAGAAGTCCTGAGGGCTTATGTTGAAAGCGACCGACACTTTGATTCAGAAGTTCTGAAAATCTTAAATACGTGTGAATATCCATTTTCGGATGTTGAGAACAGACTGAAAGTTTTGCAGTTTCTCACAGATCAGTTCCTGATCACAAACCCTGTAAGAGAAGATTTGATTCATGAAGGTGAGTAAATTGAAATTCTTGGTTTCCATTTCAACCTATTTTATACTAGGCTTATGTTAAGCATTTTGCGTAGTTTCACTATTAATATGCCTTAGGCCTATTTAAATTGTCATTAGTTGTCTTTTAGGCCTAAGTCAAAATGTGCAATTTAGTCGCCTCTTAGCAGATTTGTACCGGTAGCGGTTGCACTTCCGCAGACACCGAGTAGAACAATCAAATGAAAATAATAGATAGGCCCTATAAAATATCGATTTAAATAATCAATTATTTTTATTGGATTATAACGTTTCGCAGTAAATAAAAGTAAGTTAAATTATTATACATTTATTAACTTAAAAAAAATTCTTAACCCTAGGATTGCCCAATGTTAACCCCTTCGGTGCCCCTGTCATTTTTTGGATTTTGCAAGGTTTTTTTACAAAAATCATAATAATTCAACGAATTATCCTATATGTATCATATGCATACTTGTTTTGATCAGTAAAAAACTGAGAATTCCGTAATGAATAGAGATGTAGGCCTATAGCCTATCTTTGTTAGAAAAATTTTGAGAAAAATGGGAAAAGCAAAACTGATTTTTCCTTGTAAAATTTTCAAAAATAAGCATACGCTGTTCTCACAATACTTTCATTTAGAAAGAATCCAAGATAGCCAAAATGTTTCA
Organism: Allygus modestus; assembly: GCA_963675035.1. NCBI lineage: Eukaryota > Metazoa > Arthropoda > Insecta > Hemiptera > Cicadellidae > Allygus > Allygus modestus. Next base: position 298,604,489 of record OY776111.1, on the reverse strand, counting down.
AATTTATTTCCTTATGTGGAAATGTATTAAGTTAAAATATTAGTTTGTGATAAAATAAAAGAAATAACCTGGAGTATTACAAAAAAGTGATTATCACAAGAATGTGAACAAAATATTTCATCATTCTTCAGACAAAAACAACACAGTAAAAGTAGATCAAGCGATATTGAACCTTAATGTATGAGATAGTGCATTTCTTACGGTTCAAAATGGTATAAGTTAAGTTAATAAACATGACATAGATCCAGATGTTGTCTAGATAATAAGTCTTAAATCTTTCTGCCTTATTCATGCAGTAAAGCCAACTATGAATCTCCAAATATTGACTAACTTTATTGATTTACATTGACAAATGTATCAGTGCTACCAACTTATATCTCAAATGAAAATAAAGGGTGAGCACTTTTTCGCCTATGCTGAGATGAGGTTATCGTTTCGATATCGAAAAAATTACCAACCGGTTGCTTGTTTGTGTTTATGAACTTTCGATTACGATTGTTGTTTTGTGATGGAAAAGCATAAATTGTGATTTGATTCAAAGGCAAGCAGATATAAGTTAAGATAAATCAAAAGTTGTGGATACAATGTTAAAATTGGATCTACAAATGGATTTGCGTGAATAAAATAACAAATAACTAGGTTGCAGTTCAAGACAAAATTATAGTAAGTAACCTAACCTAACTCCGCAGAGCGCTGTGTGGTGGCTGTTCGTTGTGCTACTTAACCCTAGCAGTGGCCTAATGCTAAAGCGTGGAATGGCAGGCTAAATTTGTCGATTTTGCAGACCTTTTTTTGAAAATTCGTATAAATTCAACCGTATGAGTAAACCTAGCCAACCATATATTTATTTTGTTTGGAAAGGACAGGGAAATCTAAAAATACTAAAATTATAAAGATCTAGAAAGGTAATTTTTCGGTATAGTGAAAAGAAAAAAAATTTTGATTTTTTTTTTTGAAATTTCAATAGCAGCCTCGGTGAAATTTTTTCTACAGATTTTTTATGGAAAATTCATTATATACATTTTGTAGACAATCTAATTCCCTACATAGAAATGTATAACATGTTGGGGAAAGAATTTTATTTTTGATGTTTTAGCGGCATAATGTAATAATAAACGGAAACCCGAAAAATGTGTAAATTGTACAGTGTTAGTTTATGATGTAAATAAGTAATGCAATATATATATATACTAATAATGATATATATATATTTGTAGAGCTAATAATGTAAGGAATCCAAAAAAGTCATAAAGTTGATGGTAAAAAATTGTTATCACTTATAAATACATGTAAATAAAACAATCTTTTGCTATTTTTGCGTATTTAGAAAAAATAAATTTCACATTATTTGGTATATAACTTTTTACAAAATTTTTTATCCCTAAACCAATATAAACATGTTGTAGTACATTCGATTACCTAAATAAAAATGTATAACACCTAGGGTAAATTATTATTTTTATATGTGTTATGTAGCAATAAACATATAGTCGCGGACTTGGCAAATTTGGGAAAAGTAGATTTTTCAATGAGATCTTTGTAATTTGTATAAACATAAATAATGTCATGTTATATCTATTTACTATCCACTACCGGTATTTATAAACAATCATATATATATATATATATATATATATATATATATATATATATATATATGTACATATACATAGGGTAGTGGCATGTTATAGGAGATAACACGTGCTGTCAATAGGCTTATATGTAGGGGTTTACGAAATAATTGTTCTAAATTATATTACGCCTAATGAAAAAGAGCCAACATTACAATTATAAACATTTATTATTATAAACATATAAACATAAAAACACACTCACCCCCTCCCCCCGTAGTCCTCATGTCGTTGACTCTAGAGTTGGCGCTGCACTCGACGATGCTGGAGGACGCAAGGAATGGAGTCCAACATCGTAGACCTACAGAAGGCGTGAACCCCTTTTTGGCACTCAGTGCAATAGTATTTTCCCCCTGCTCTAAATCCCATTGCTCTACGTCCTTGTCCATCAACCTTGCACACAATACACGCTCGCCCATTGGTCCCGGGCAGCTGAACGATGTTGTGGCGATGTTGAACAGGGCCAGGGTTGTCCCCACCTGGACCAACAATGGGCGGAAGGGGACGAGGTGCACCAGAGGAAGACAGTTGCTCAATTATATTGATGTTGAATTTAGACCTGGGCAAAGGGTTCTCATGCTGAGCTGCGTACAGAATGTATGCGTTCAGCAGAGCCATATCAATAAAATTGTAGACTATCTTCCTCCAGTACTTGATTGATGTTCTGGTGCAAGACAAGTGATAAACACTTTTGTCCTTTGAGTCTACCCCTCCCATAAACTCATTGTAAACCTTGATCATGGTTGGCTTGACAGAGATGTTATTGGTACCTCTACTGCGAACTTCTTCGTTTTGGGCATACAAACAGTTAGAAATGAGGTGCACCGGTTTTCTGGTTGCACGCTTCTTGAATTTTACAAGGAGGATTGACGCCGAATCGTTATACTTCCTTCTAAAATACAAGGCCTCACCAACCTGTAGCTCTGCATCCAAAGCGACTTTTGACAGATCCTTTTTTTTGTTGATAGTCCCTGTCAAAAAAGTGTTTCGGGCACTCAACCAGTGTGCTTAAATAAATGATAAAACCTTTGTCAAGCAAACCAGCTCTCCCCATCAGGAATCCAACAACTTTCTGGGTGAAGGGATCCGTACCAGTGGATAAAAATATTTACCACAATACAAGACAGATTGAAGGACATAACCCGTCTTTGAATCACACACCTCGAACTTCTTTATCCCGAACCTGGAGTGGCGTTTGTTTGGCATGTACTGAATGAAAGTGGTTCGGTTCTTCATACCCACCATACTTTCATCAGTACACACGTTCTGAGATGGAATGAAATAAGTTTTGAAACTTCCATTCATCATATCAAGGAACTCGCGTATCTTCACCCATGGGTCATACCCTACTTGGCCCCTGGGTGGAGAGACTCGAGATGACAAATGAAGCATGGAAGTAATTACCTGAAATCGTCTAAGTGTCATGGTTCGGGAGAAAAAAGGAAGCTGAAGTACACAATTGGTACTCCAGTAGTCAGTGAGATTTTTCCGACGGGTCATTCCCATAGACAATAAAATTGACATGTACTTCTTCATCTCGTCCACTGTGACGTCCACCCATCTGCGAAAACGGGATTGCGGGGACAATCCAGTTCTTTGCAAATGGTTGATTTTACTGCGGGCATACTTGTTTGCCTCTACGACAAACAAATCCCACATCGCCGCAGTGAAGAACAAGAAGAAGTATTGTAAGGGGTTATCGAATCGGTCACAAGTTGGTCCAGGATTAGGAACTAAAAATTTGGAACTTACGTCCGTTGCCGGCTCAGGCGGGTAAACCCTGACCCATGGTGCTTCTTGTGGCAGCTCTTGTCGGGGCGGTCCTCCCTGCGGCTCCGGTTCAACTTCTGGTTGTACATCATTACGGACTTCAACACGAGCTTGCCTGGGGACCTTTGGTGGAGGGCCGATTCCTACCTCCTGCAGCTGTCCTTCCTCCGTCATAAATAGTCGTTGGGGGGCGTTCTTCTTGGGGGGTCTTGGCCGTTGAGCAGGCGGAGTAGGGGGGGAACACAGATAGGAGGGGGAGAATCTGGGAACTCAGTAGCTCCGAATAAAAATAAGCCAGGTATATCCTCCCGGTCGGATGTATCGAGCTCCTCCGCGTTGGGCACGTATTCATTGTCACTTCCCGAGGAAAAGTCCAAGAGATCTTCACAGTCCTCAGCCTCCAAGTCACTCTCTTCTTCCAAGATATTAGCGATGTTTGTGTACATGGCATGCCTATTAGGCCTCAAATTATCTCTTTTTGGTGGGGGCCTATTTTGTGGAGGGGTAACTGTCTTATTTTTACATAGAATTGTGTTTCTCCAGCTGTCCAGATCTTGCCTAGATGTGGTATTTGTTATGGGGGGCAGATCAGGCCTGTGGCTAGGCCCTGGGGCCACATCAAATGAAACACATGTTTGGGGGGCTTTATCAGTCCTATGGCTAGGCCCAGGGGCCACATCAAATGAAACACAGGTTTCGGGGGCTGTCTTATATGTACAGGGGGATTTTTCTACAGGTTCAGGATCGTCTACATCCTCCTCGTCTTCACTGAATGGTTCCAAGTCAAAATTTGGGGAACTCAAGTCCGTATCTAGCAAGGATTGGATAAAGTCCTCGTTATTTCGAGACATCGTGCTAAACAAAACACAAACATTTTTATAAACACACTTCACATAATTTTTTTATCACTTTTCAGTAATATTTATGCATAATAAAATGCATAAAGATTACTGTTTTAACTCACAAACACTTCACTAACACTAAAACTCCGAAATACTAAATTATTTAGTAATAACACACGGATAGAAATATCACAACGTACATAAAATAATACTCAAAATGGCTGATACAAGCTGTTGACAGAAAAAATATAACGCAATGAAATAATGAAACGTTTATTCTATCGAGTGTGGCTACAAACAGTGCTGCCAACGGCAAAACTAAATTACTCTACATTTCTTCCTCTTCAAAATAACATATTATTTGACTAGTAACTGTAACTTACACTAGATATAAATCCTATTTTCCTGATCGCCCTCTTTCGGCCATATGCCATTGTACAAAGAAACAGAAAACACCTGTTTTCAAAAAATCATATGATCTGTATAATCAATATTTCGTTCAAAAAATCAATACCAAAATAAAGCGCATTTCTTTAGCAGTACATTGGTACCAACCGCAACATCCCACGACAAAAATTACCCGAGCTGGGTAATTTCAAAAAAGTAGTGTTTTGACATTTTCTTAGCATCGGCTGCTAGAATCGCATCGCACCAAAAATTCATTTGATTTCTAATCGTCGTGACATTGTTGTATAGCTGCTACAGGGTTTGTTTATGTAATAAAATGAAAGTTCAGAATATTATCTTTCGAATGATATATATATTGTTCACTTTTGAGTTGATTATTAGTGGTTTTTTTATGTTACAAAATTTTCGGTCCCGAATGGCCGATTCTCGGCCCCTGCCACAGTAGGCTGCAAAAAGTATGGCCGAATCTCGGCCATTGGCCACTGCTAGGGTTAATTACAAATAAAGGGATTAGTATAAATAATCAAAAGTAAAATGAAACAGAAATGTTGGACCTAAAAAAGTAAACAATAAAAGTAAGATTAAACCCCGAACAAATTAGTCAACTTAAACAATTTCAGATATCAAAAAACTAAACATCCAAAGTGAGATTTGAACACGGGCTCGCATGGTCATGGATCTGACGCCGTATCCACTGGGCTAGTGAAGCCTGCCGTTTGACCAGAAAGTTGCCCACTGCTCATCAGGCAGTGAGCAACGATTAAGTTATAAATTAATTCAATAAAACAAACAATCGGTTGATGAAATTGTTCGATATCGTTACAAACGATAACTTCATCTCAGCATAGGCGAAAAAGTGCTCACCTGATGATTTAATTTTCGGTCCAGTGGTACCACCTACTTCCGAATCAGAACAAAATTTTCGTACTTATGATTTTTTTGCAAGTTATGCAGACGGACTCACAGAGCTCCCGCGCAAATTTTATTCAAAATTTTATACGTAATTACTCTGATCCTTCGCTCTTATAAGTAAGTTTATATGTGCAAATAAAACAGTGGAATAATATATTTCAATTGATGCCAGAATCTTTGTATTTGAAGTTTGTTGTCAATGTTTTATAGGTGAAAAAATAAATGTTACCTTTTCTGCATGAATCGTGCAGGAAGGCAAGGAGCGGCCAACATTACCTGCACTATTCGTGCAGGAAGGCACGAAAAAGAACCCACGGCGTCAATACACATGACAAACAAAAAAACAACCAACGGGGTCTATTTAATTTATCCAAAAGGGTATTTTTTTGGGGGGGGGGTTTGGGTTTGGATTTCTAAGTTAGGGTTAATCCAAACTTTGCTCCTTTGAAAAAAAGTTATTTTCAAAGCACTACGTAACTGAAGCGTCATGTTTACTTTCCGTTTTTCAACACCGAAACACTTGATTTTCTCCCTTGATTTTTATTTTTATTATCGTCGTTACAAATTCTGAATTTCATTGATTTTGTAATTAAACTAAGATTTTTAAAAATTCAACAGTATTTTCTTCATTGTTTAAAATATTTCCACAAAGAAAACGATAGGGTCTAGTGAATTATTCCATATTGATTATCTGTAATTTTCCCAACAAAATACAATGTCTAGGTCCTAAATCAAATTTTAAACATTTATTATTACAAACTGTAACTTAATAAGTCAGCTATATTGATTTGATGCGATAAATTTACATTGAAATATGAAAACATTTACCTAACGTATAAGTTATCGATATTTTATAAAAATTATTTTCATGCGATTGTACCACCGAACGTTTGTGGAAGTGCAACTCCGGTAGCCTAGGTTACTTTAGGGAAGAGTGGTTTTGATAATGTAAGTTAGGTTATTTACCCTATAAGTTATTGATCATATGATTTAAATTTAATTTACATTGTAGCCTATTTGGGAAATTGAAGATAATGTTTTTAAATGAATCAATCATAGGAAAAATGTCATCCAATCCACTAATATCGATCCGCTAACACCCAAACTATAGAATCATCTTGGAAAGCAGTTAAAAAATCATCTAACATTGCAGATCATTTAACAGAAAACCTCTTAAATACCCCCGTCGCAGCAAACCTGCGTACTCAGCGAATTTCCAATGCATAATATATGTCTTAATACCATATAAAGCCGCATACCAAGTTTCATAAAAATATATTCATATATAAGCGATATATATACAATTTTAATTATTCTCCATAAGAATATCATTGGTGATGAGTACATAGGTTTGCTGCAACAAGGAACACAAACAATTGGTTTTTATGCAAATATAAATTTAATTTTACTAGGTGAAGCCACATACCAAGTTTAATCAATATTCAATCATAAGTAAGCACTATATAACATTTTAATTATTCTCCATAAGAATAACATGGGAGATGAGTAAGCAGGTTTGCTGCAACAAGGAACTAAAAAAAATGGGTTTTATGCAAATATCAATATAACTCAACACTTTAACTCGTTTTTCACTGAGGTTGGTCAACGTCTTTCTGCTAAAGTTGAAACCAAAAACCAATTTGTTCATTGTCCACATTCTGTATGTCCTTCATTTTTTATGAGTCCAACTGTTGAGAATGAAGTTTTAGCTACAATAAAATCTCTGAAGAGTAGTAGGTCATCAGGATTTGATGGGTTTTCATCTTGCCTGTTGAAAGAATGTTCTGACCTTTTGGTTGTTCCATTGACGCACATGATTAATCTTTCACTTGAGTCAGGCGTTTTCCCAGATGCCCTGAAACTCGCTCTTGTCAAGCCCATTCTAAAAAAGGGAGACTCCAAGCAATGTGGAAACTATAGACCCATTTCAATTATATCCACCTTTTCTAAAGTTATTGAGAAAATTGTTCTCCAGAGGTTGTTATGTTTCCTGGAGGCGAATATTTTATTTTGCAACCAATTCGGGTTTAGGAAAGGGAAAGGCACATTGAACGCTATGTTTTTTCTGGTTGATGCAATTGTTAAGACCCTGGATGAAGGAAGACATGCTGTAGGTATATTTCTGGATCTTAGCAAGGCATTTGATGTTGTAAACCACAATCTTCTCATTTGGAAAATGTTTAACCTTGGGGTAAGAGGTGTGGCCTTGGACTGGTTTAGATCATATCTTGAGAACCGGAAACAAAGTGTGGAGATGCCATACTGTGACCAAAGGAAATGCATTAGGAAGCTCTATTCTAATAAATTGGCAGTAGCTATGGGAGTTCCTCAAGGGTCGGTATTAGGTCCTGTTCTTTTTCTTCTATTTATTAACAATATTGACAGTAGTATAAATAATGGTAAATTATGTATCTTCGCTGACGACACATCTCTAGTTGTTACTGGTCATAAAACGAAGGATTTAGAGGTGTCTGCATTTGTTCAGTCAAATTCCCTTCTTCAATGGTTAAATGAGAATGGTCTTTTTGTAAATACTGACAAGACAGGGATGATTGATTTTCAAATTCGTAATCGGACAGACAGCATTTCGAATCTGCTAATTTCCGAAAATACTGTTTCATCTACTGATACAGTAAATTTTCTTGGTCTTTTGATTGATTCGAGATTAAGTTTTTCTGACCAAATCAGTAAATTGGCTGGTAAACTCAGTTCGATAATTTATGGAATACGTAAATTATCATTTTACACTAATTCTGATGTACTGCTCACAGCTTACTATGGTTACTTTTATCCTCATCTCGTTTACGCTGTACCCATTTGGGGATCAGAAAAGGCTAGCATGAGATACATCTTTACTCTCCAAAAGAACATAATCAGAATTGTTTTTGGACTCAAGCGGCTTCAATCTTGTAAGGAGACTTTTTGTCAGTGTGGCCTGTTGACATTTCCTTCCATATATATTTTTGAAACAATAATATTTTTTAGGAAAAACCGTGGGCTTTTTGAGTCCAGAATCTCTACGGTATATTCTCTTCGCCAAAGTTTAAATCTCCCTATTCCAAAACATAAAACTACATTTTTTAAAAACAATGTTTATTATTGCTCTGTCAAACTTTTTAATGCGTTGCCGGTACTTTGGTATTATACGGATGCTACCCTTATACAGCGCGCTGCGGCAGTTATGTTAGGATGGGTTATCATAAAAATGATTGTAGGACTTTCCTTGTTTTGTTACGAATCGAATGGTACCTGATGAGTCATACTTCCATGCGCCAAACCCCCTCCAAATAGGCTAAGGTCAGGTCGTTGACCGGAGCGCGCGCATCACCTGTCACCGCCTGTATCTGGGTCAGTGTCATGAGTGATTTATTGCCGTGCACTACGTTACATTTGTTTTCATAATGAGTGACGTTCTTTTGGTGTGGAATTTACCTCGAAATGGAGAGGAAACTGTACGTATTTTTATGATAACCCATCCTAACATAACTGCCGCAGCGCGCTGTATATTTGGCGGAGTAGATGTGGCGATCGGGTGTGGCTGCTAGCGGCGGCGACGCATTCAACACGATCCTAGCGGACATCGCTGCCTTTTGGGAGGCACAACACAAAGACCGCTCATCAGAATGATGTAAAATTTGTACAGTAAGTCAATAAAAGTACGTTTTTTCGAATTATGTAGATATCCTTTGTATCCGGTAAAAATTTAACCTCCAAAAATAGTGGCATCCGTATAATACCAAAGTACCGCGTTGCCTGATTGCCTCAAGGTGGAGATGCCACATGATGAATTTAGGAAGAATCTTAAGACCTATTTGTTGAGAGGAGCGTTTTACAGTGTCCATGACTACATAAGGAATTTATAATTTAGAAGTGTTGACTATTTTGTTTTTGTAAGAGGTACATTTTTTAAATGACTCATGCCAATGTTTGTACAAGTTTTAAGGCAATAAAGGAATTATTGATTGATTGATTGATTGAACAAGGTGAAGCCACATACCAAGTTTTATTAATTTATGTTCATATTTAAGGGAGTCATTACATTTTACTTATTCTCCATAAGAATAACATGGGGCTGAGTACGCAGGTTCGCTGCTACAGGGATAATCAACAAAGAATCAATTTTTTTTGCAAATATCAATATACCAGTACTACGTGACCCCACGTGCCAAGTTTCATCAATATACATTCATTAATAATCGAGATATCAAATTTTATTTATTCTCCTTAAGGATAACATTGGACAACGTTACTGTGTTTAGCACTTTGAATATCTCTGCAACGGTTGGACGTAGAATCACAATTTAAACACCAAAATGATTGTTTTTGTTTTGTGGAGCTGAGTTGATTGGTAAAAGCAAATGTGAAGTTTACATTAAAAATAACTTAGGAAAAGCCAAAAACCTTTTTCCCATAAGATTAACATAGGAGATTTTATGAGCAGGTTTTTTTGGATTTTCTCCGCAACCAATTAACCTAGCTTAATAATTCAAGATACCATATTATTTGTTTTGTTTAAGCTCTATAACATGGTCTAAACCAAAATTAAGGGTTTTAAAAATTTTAGGGTAAAAAATGCAAAAAAACTGATTTTTGGAAAATTTAAAACCCCCATAAACCCCACTTCCCATATCCTAATTTTTCTGCTTTTCGAACTTAGTCATAAATGTCACTTTACACATTTGAGCCAAATTTCATCGAAATTGGACGTTTTTTACTCAAGTTATCGCATTCACCGACACATATCTATATATCTATATATATATATATATATATATACATATATATAAATTTGAACGAATAGTGTTTTAATCATCTGGGGACCTAAAAAAAAATTTGTCATGGTCTCGGGCTTAAATGTTACCATGAGACCTACGGTAATAGCTTCTTCCCTATAGGGGAAATTCGCTAAAAGAGAAACGAGAATGTCAGGGGAAGATCCATTTGTACCGTTTCTAGAAGCAGTTAAAAGTGTAAGTTATATTCGGTAAATTAAAATTGTAAATGTTATTTATTTTATGCCCTAGTTGAATTTTTGTTTAGTTTCAAGTTAATAAATGTATGATAAATTTACTTGTACTGTAAGTTAAGTATTTATTGCAAAACAAATAATTGAATGAAAATAATCTATTATATATATATATATATATATATAATAAACAAAAAGTAAATAAACTTGAGTACCCTGGTAAAATCATTTTAATTACACTTACACGTGTTTCAGCTCTTAGAGGCCATGCTCACAGTGTTAGTTATAATACCTAACCTTTAAAACTAATCCTTATCAACAAGAATAAAGATTTTTACATGTGACTATAAATCATATGATGAATTTTTATCAGTGCAGGTTGTTAGAAGCACTTCTAATGTGTATTATTTGGTCGAAAATTGGGTTTTTTACTATGGTTATCAAAGAAGAGTTTTATATATATCAAAATTATCAAATTGACAAAAATAACATTTTAAACTCGATGCAAGTCCAGACAAAAAACCCAATTTTCGACCAAATAATACACATTAGAAGTGCTCCTAACAACCTGCACTGATAAAAATTCATCATATGATTTATAGTCACATGTGAAAATCTTTATTCTTGTTGATAAGGATTAGTTTTAAAGGTTAGGTATTATAACTAACACTGTGAGCATGGCCTAAGAGCTGAAACACGTGTAAGTGTAATTAAAATGATTTTACCAGGGTACTCAAGTTTATTTACTTTTTGTTTATTATATTTATCAGTAGCCCTAATCTGTGAATTTAATGTTTTGATATATATATATAATACCAATGGCCTTTATTTTATAAGCTATAAGTTTCCCCACATGATGAATTTAGGAAGAATCTTAAGACCTATTTGTTGAGAGGAGCGTTTTACAGTGTCCATGACTACATAAGGAATTTATAATTTAGAAGTGTTGACTATTTTGTTGTTGTAAGAGGTACATTTTTTAAATGACTCATGCCAATGCTTGTACAAGTTTTAAGGCAATAAAGGAATTATTGATTGATTGATTGATTGAACAAGGTGAAGCCACATACCAAGTTTTATTAATTTATGTTCATATTTAAGGGAGTCATTACATTTTACTTATTCTCCATAAGAATAACATGGGGCTGAGTACGCAGGTTCGCTGCTACGGGGATAATCAACAAAATATCAATTTTTTTTGCAAATATCAATATACCAGTACTACGTGACCCCCACGTGCCAAGTTTCATCAATATACATTCATTAATAATCGAGATATCAAATTTTATTTATTCTCCTTAAGGATAACATTGAACAATGTACTGTGTTTAGCACTTTGAATATCTCTGCAACGGTTAGACGTAGAATCACAATTTAAACACCAAAATCATTGTTTTGTGGAGCTGAGTTGATTGGTAAAAGCAAATGTGAAGTTCACATTAAAATTAACTTAGGAAAAGCCAAAAACCTTTTTCCCATAAGATTAACATAGGAGATTTTATGAGCAGGTTTTTTTGGATTTTCACCGCAACCACTTAACCTAGCTTAATAATTCAAGATACCATATTATTTGTTTTTTTAAGCTCTATAACATGGTCTAAACCAAAATTAAGGGTTTTAAAAATTTTAGGGTAAAAAATGCAAAAAACTGATTTTTGGAAAATTTAAAACCCCCATAAACCCCACTTCCCATATCCTGATTTTTCTGGTTTTCGAACTTAAAGTCATAAATGTCACTTTACACATTTGAGCCAAATTTCATCGAAATCGGACGTTTTTTACTCAAGTTATCGCATTCACGGACACACACACACACACACATATATATATATATATATATATATATATATATATATATATATATATATATATACATATATATAAATTTGAACGAATAGTGTTTTAGTCATCTGGGGACCTAAAAAAAAATTTGTCATGGTCTGGGGCTTAAATGTTACCATGAGACCTACGGTAATAGCTTCTTCCCTATAGGGGAAATTCGCTAAATGAGAAATGAGAATGTCAGGGGAAGATCCATTTGTGCCTTTTCTAGAAGCAGTTAAAAGTGTAAGTTATATTCGGTAAATTAAAATTTTAAATGTTATTTATTTTATGCCCTAGTTGAATTTTTGTTTAGTTTCAAGTTAATAAATGTATGATAAATTTACTTTTACTGTAAGTTAAGTATTTATTGCAAAACAAATAATCGAATGAAAATAATCTATTATTTATATATACATAGACATATATATATATATATATATATATATAATACCTATGGCCTTTATTTTATAAGCTATAAGTTAGATTATTCATTTGATTATTCCACCGGGTATTTGCGAAAGTGCAACCCGGTTTAGCTCAAACTTATTGGAAACAGGCCTAGGTCCATACATAATATAGGCTAATAACTTATTCTCATTTTTTCAGTGGGCTCAATAATGTCCATCAATGTTGTAGGGCACTAGCCTAGCATTGAATTAATTAGCTGATTTCAATTAGTTAATAATTATATATATGTGTGTGTGTGTGTGTGTGCGTGCGTGCGTGCGTGCGTGCGTGTGTGTGTGTGTCCGTGGGTGTGATAATTCTCGTAAAAATGGTCCGATATTGATGGAGTTTGGTACAAACAAGTAAACCAAAATTTATAACTTAAGTTCGAAAACCGCCAGATCGCTCTATCCAAAGGGGTATTTTGAGGGGGGTTTGTACTCCAAAAATGGGTTTTTTGAGTTTTTTACATCCTAATATTCTATAAAATAAAATTTTAGTTTTCACCATTGGATTCAGCTTAAAAAAAAACTAAAAAAAACAATTTGGTGTTTTAATCATTGCTGTACGTTAATTGGTTACACAGATATTTAAATTGCTAAACACAGTATGTTGTCCAATGTTATTCTTATGGAGAATAAGACAAATTTTATATCTCGCTTATTTATTAACTTATCCCGATGAAACTTGGGTATATTGCTTTATATCGTTGTGGTCTACTGATATTTGCTCAAAAAGAAATTTTTCGTCTGTAGTTCCCGTAGCAGCAAACCTGCGTACTCAGCCCCACATTATTCTTATGGAGAATAAGTAAAATGTTATCTCCCTTAATTATGAACCTAAATTAATAAAACTTGGTATGTGGCTTCACTTAGTTGAGTTATATTTTTATTTTTATTAAAACCCATTTTTGTCTCCCTTGTTTCAGCAAACCTGCATGCTCAGTCGCCATGTTATTCTTATGGAGAATAATTAAGGGTGCGCCCTACCCAGATTGAATTCATTGTTGTTTAGCGCCGCGCCGGCGCCGCCAACAAGCAGGGCCATGCATATTTACGCTTGAAGACCATTTTGTTCTCCTCGATCGCACTGTTATTTTACAGATTTCTACCAAACTATTTGCAGTTTCACACTTTTCAGATTCCAATCTAGGGATCATACGGTTCCTTTACTCCAAAATAATTTTTCTCCATACGTTAGGAATCTTTAGAAAAACGCTTAATTTGAGAACATTACTAATGGCGTACCACTTATTTTGAATTAAAATCACGATTTTTAAATCGTATGATCTCTAGATGAACATTTATTGAATTAAATAACATCAAATTATTTTTAATTGGTTAACAATTTAGCCTACAATGAGGGAGATGCAAACCCCTTACTTGAGCGTGCGGAAGGGAGGTACGGCGCACCCTTAAAATGTCATTACCGTAATTGTTTATTTAAATGAATGTCAATTGATGAAACTTGGTATATGGCTTTATGTGGTATTATCATACATGTATTTGCTTTGGAAATTCGCTGAGTATGCAGGTTTGTTGCTACAAGGGTATTTACTTTTAGACTAGTTATTACCAACTTCTGTTTGGTTTTGAATACTAAAGGGTAAAAAATAATATATTATTTACTTAGCATTTTTATTATTTTTCTTAATACCATGTTATTATTTTTTCTTAATACCATACCGAAGTTATAGCCAGGCCCGCTCAGATAAATTTTGGGCCCCCCCTACCCTCCCAATGTATAATGTTCAATATGTTGAATCACATATTATGTTTGTGTGTGTGTTTATATAGATTGATTGTTTCAAGAGTCAGTTTGTTTCTTGTTCTTCGGGCCCCACTGATAACCAAGAGTAGTAATATTGTAATTTTAAAAAATCAACCACCACCCGTCTAGGGCCCCCAAAGAGGCTGGGTCCCTGGGCAATTGCCTCCTCTGCCTAGGCTGAGATTCAAATTCAAGTTATTGTAACGTTTCGAGTCTGTGTTTTAGACCGAGTTACGTTAAGTGGTTACATCCGAGTGGATTAAGTGATTTCATCCAGTTGTGATAGCTAAACTGTGTAGGCAGTAGGTTATAACAAATAAATATGTCATTTAGCGTAGGCTACCGGTATGGGAAAAGATTTTAGTTTATTTTTTTTTTTAAATTTGTATATTTGCACCCCTGTTGAACAAATTGGATCAACATTATTGAACTGTTCATCCATAATTTACTTGTAGCTAATTATTGGAAATCAATTTAAATTTTAAACTGTGAAATGAAATCATCAAAATTCCAATAATAATACATTTTAATTGTCTAGGACTTTCAGTATCAAAGACCTGACAATGGTATCTTTGATATCGAAAGGTCTAGTCAATTAAAATTTATTATTACCGTATTGGAATTTTGATGATTTAATTTCACAGTTAAAATTTAAATATTATTGAACTGATCCAGCCTAGTTTAAATAAAGTATCCTACCATACCTGTACAATGATTATCTAAGTAAAAATGTATCATCCCTAATTTAAATTCCATAAGCATTTCATTGAGTAGGGCCCATGTCAGATTTGCTGTGATGGAAGTATTTTGTAATTGAATAAAATGTGTTAGCAATTGACACACACTTTTTAAAGTTCGGTAGTGAGCGCACTTGTATTACTTATCATATAAAGCTTCTGATTGATTGGAAATTATGAAAATATTTCAGTTAGCCTACGGGTCATTTATCATAAATCGTCAAAAAGTAAGTATGTAGGTAAACTGGTTACTTGGCTTTTTTATAAACACATTTTTTATAGGGTTACTTAAGTTATATTGACAGGGCCGTCGCGTAATTTGTTGGCGCCCGGGGCGAGATTTCGTCCGGTGCCCCCCCCACCTAATTCCCCTTCCCACCTAACACTAAACCTATATGTTTGGATTCAAAAACGGAGAATAACATGCGAGCGACGCGACACAAAAACGAGCAATGCAACGCGAAAATGAGCTATATGACACGACGAGCGAAACTATCAAATACATAAGACAAAACAGATGGGGGGGGACAGATGGGGTCAATCATACAACGAGAAACGCGACTTGAAGGGGGTGGGACAAGTTCCATGCCGCATCGCGTCTAGACGTTCGTTTGCAAAGTTGCCTATTTCAAGTTAGTTTTTTGATACTCAAACAAGCTAAAAAAGGTCGCCAGCTTGCTGACCTGACCAGTAAGTTAAGGGCCTGCACCACTGGTTGTGCCTAGGGTTCCAGAGCTCCTAAATCTGGCCTGCTTTTGACAGTTAACACTTCACACTCTAATATTTCACTTCAGTAAACTTCACTTTCCATAATTATTTCGCTGAGCTACCGGAAATGTTTTGGTATTTTGGACACTGGCACAATTCACGTAACTAATCAATGCATAATCAGTGTAATAGAATGGCAGTGGCAGGTGGATGAACTATTTTTGAGGGGTACTTGAAGACGTGGGGTAGGGGATGTAAAGTCAGTGTCTCTACCAAGAGTCAGCGTTCCAAGGTCGGGTGAAATAAAAATAGAACAGTACAGTGCAACACAGCAATAAGGGCGCCACTTTAAGACAATGTATTATTGGTGTTGAGATCCTACAAGGTAAGAGCTAGGGCCTACTAAATAGTGGAGTTCATTATTAGGATAGTATTATTACAGGATACTGTACAAGCAAATCCAGCTGCTCGGCCTTGAGCAAATACTTATTTTGGAATAACTAATAAATAGCAAATATAAAGTTATTAGTGTCAGATGTTTATTTGTTCAACAACTACATGCAGCGTATTATTTTATATTATTTTATACCTAACTTTAAAAAATAAATTTACAAATAACTTAATTTTTTCATTTTTTGTTGTTTTATTTTTGCCTGCCGCAGTGCTCCTCTGGCCGCGGCGCCCGATGCGATCGCCCCGTTCGCCCTACCCATGTGACGGCCCTGTATATTGAATCCCACCTTTATACAAAATGATTGTTGAAAAATTTGCGTATGATTTGTTTTTATTTGTTGACAGCAGCTTGTTTTCCAAAATGGCAGAAACTAAATTTATTTAAATTGTCATCTTTGGAAGGTTATGCATCTCTCGTAATCTACAAAATGTAGACCTAAGAACTTATAAATCGAATAGGCCTGCCCCTTTCACACGTTAACACACTCAGTGAATTTCTGATAAAAATGTATATATAAGTTACCATCTCAACAGTAACACCAAGTTTCATCAAAATCCTACTATTATTATAAATATGAAAGTTTGGATGTATGGATATTTGGAGTTCCATCACGCATAAACTACCGGACCGATTAAGCTTAAAATTTTTCATGAACCTAACTTAATTTCACATTAACATGTAGACTTGATAATGTCCACACCCAACCTTAGGGCTCCTAATTTCCAATTCAAATCTTATGGGAGATATCATGTATAAAATTACCAGCTGTAGTTGTTTGTCAGTTAAAGCAAAGGAAGTCATATGGTAAAACCCAACAATGATTTGATAGTGCTGGTAAGGTTGATATTTTTAATGAGTTTTAATTTGTCGCGAGCGAAGCCACGGGTAACAGCTAGTATATTGATAAATAAGCGAGATCAATTTGATTTATCTTCCACAAGATAGTATTTTAAATTGACAGTGTGGTATACAATTATATATCATTAATTGCTTATTAACAATGTATTTAGGGTTTTACATAATGCTTATGACTATTTCTTATAACAAATATTTTAACTAGGCCTACTAAAATGGTATATTACACAATTCATTTAGTTCATCATAAAATGCCTTGGATATGAGCCAGATTTCAATACTGATTTAAAATTAATAGATGGTACCTAACTTAAGACCGGATTGGCAGACCTAGGAAATTTATTAAACAACTTATTCTACTGTACTGTTTATACAAATGGCCTTCTGTACAATTACTTAATCTAAATCAAAGTAAAGCTAGATTAAATCCGCTTCTAGTTTTTCATTAACATGTGCTAAATTAACCCTTCCCAAGTGTTGGACGTATATATATATGCAACCCAATTTTAAACTTGCAAGTGTATGATGAATATATACGCCAGACATGTGAATTTAATTTATGTTTTGTATGGTTATTTCCGTGTTATTTACAGTTACTTTAATCCATTAATCTATTTTTAAGTTTATTTTAGTGATAGCCTACATATTCATTCGGTGAGATGACAACATTGTTCTCACAATAGATGTTACCTATAGACTGGCCGGCTGATACAATCCTTTGGTACTGTCTCGTTCGCAGACAGTTGGTTTACGTTCAGTCAGTTGTTTACAAACTGTTATGTGAAGACCAAGCTAATGATGTTTTGTAATGTTTTCTGTGCATTAGACTGTGATACGTATTATTTTTCGAAATTACATTCAAAGCAAGTGATTGTCATATATAAGACGCACTAATTTTGTTGGTCATAAAATGTATACAAAAATTATTTGTATCATGAAAGTAAACATAATATACTTTAACCATCAGATATAAGTGGGAATAAAAATAAATTTTTCAAAATCTATTTTTTGACCCCCACTCAAAAATATATGTACAGATTAGGGCTTCGCCCCCAGTCGCCGCTTGGGAAGGGTTAGTATTTATATTTATATACAGAGTGGGTACAGTCATAATTTGTTACTATGAAAACAATCAACATAACTATCATGATGTTTTGCCCCAGCTAGAATTCTTAGGGTGGAAGTACCCCACGCTCGCTGTTGTTTTAAACTTTTGTACAAAAAAGATGACTCTTGATAACTTCTTTTTGCATTGATCTTTGTTATTTGTAAATTCCATGATAACATACTAACCAAGTACCCTCCGATTAAATTCATAAATGAAGTGGATGTGAAATTGTCTTTATTCCCCAAAAGTATAACATTGGACAACATTACCTACAGGATGCAGTACAACATATTGGACTGAGTACATTATGCAGGTTTAAAAATGTCATGAGACAATGTACTGTGTTTAGCACTTTGAATATTTTTGCAACGGGTTGACTTAGAACAAAAAAGAAAACAACTAAATTAGGCTATTCTATTTCTATGGCTAAATTCATTGGTGGCAACATATTCTGAGTACTCTGTTTTAATTACATTTATTACAGTAAATAAGAAGGAAATAACAATTATTTTATTCCCCATAAGAATAACATGGACATGTAGAATGCATTTAGGCCTACTGCTAAATTAAATTTAAACACAACATTGCTAACTCAGCATTGCAGACAAATAGATCAAGTCTTATCCAAAATTGGTAGCTTCTGAACAGCCAACAAAAAAACTTTCTAGGTTCCCCTAAAAATGGTACTAAATGGCAGTAAAAGTGCATTTTCCGGTTTTAAAAAGTCTTTAAAGCATAAATTTGCTTCCTTCACGCCAGCGTTATGCATGTGAACTTATCCAAATATTTCGAATGTCTAAACATTTTCAATTCCTAAAATTTTACCTGTAAAAACTTACTTCCGATGGATACACACACAGTAAGGATAAGTAAAAAGTAGCAAAACACCTGATCAGCTGTACAACTCATCTATCGTGTCAGCTTGGACCATTTTGTATACAGTTTGATTAAGGTCCATCTTCCCCTTCAACTTTGCCACAGACAGGTGAAACCACTGATCGAGACGGGATTCCAACACCTTAGATCGCTCGGCCTCTGATCAGACTAACATCTGTATCGGACCAGTTGATGTTTCAGCTAAAATGTTATAGATGTGTTAGTTTGTTTTCATTACCAGTTTACAACCACACCACGTATCGGACCCAGATCATAAACAGTTCTACTTCTAACACCACAATCCCTGTTACTGTAATTAACATGTTTTCAGGTATCAAACTCAAATTCTGATATATCGGCACTTGGGGCTCAAACTTTTTAAATTTATCTACCTAATGTATCTACTGTGAAGCCTCTAGTTTCATAATTAGTTAGAAGGTTTCATTTACTTTGCCTTAGAATTATAAATGACCCACTAAATACCTTACCTCTATAGCTTTGAGAACAAAATTACCAATAATTATGTTCCACATGTAAGGATGTCAAGATCTCACAAGTTTCCTCACTGAACTTGACAAATAGACTGAGATAACACTAACAAATCAAATTAAAACTAAACATAAAATAGGTCTGAGTGAATTCGTGTGGCCAGCCATAGTCGCTGGTCTAAATAATAGGGATACCATTATATTTATTTTTTGGGGTGGGGCACATTAGCACGTTATTTAAGGGTCAGTTTTTTTTTCTTCCAAAGTGGACCTTATAATAGTGCTCTTTCTAAAAAGTTTGGGGGGGGTGCGGCTTGTACCCTGCCTGAGGAGATGCCTCTAGTTAACATTTGAGCTACATTGGTGTTGTACGGTACATAAATTACGTCATCTGAAAATGGTGGGGGGGAGCTGGATTCAAAATGACGGTTGAATTGATTTTTAACAAATGTCCATAGTAATTGAAAAACACTGATTAAACAATTACAAAAAGTATATGAACTAGTAGGCTGAACTCATTAACATTTGATGGTAAGTTACCTAACATTATTCCCATAAAAAATTAAAAGCTAATTAAAAATTAGTGTTTTGCTTATTTACAGAACAGTTTCATTAATTTATTGTAAAACAATACTTTCACAGAACAATTTAAAAATAAAATCTAAACATCTTAATATATAAAAATGAATCTCTATTTCCCTTGGTCACGCCATAACTTGAGAATGAGTGCAGCAAATTGAATAATTCTTTGTTGTTGTGCTCGTTAATGTCAGGACAAGTTTTTAATAAAAGAACATTTTTAATCCGACCTAAGGGCTCTGTCCCGCTGGCCTTCAAAGTTCCCATTGATTTGATTAAAATTCAGTTAACTGTGTTTTTGAAACTCATAATAGCGATGGATTTGAATTTATTTCTTGATTTATTTTGTTGGGTGATGTTTATACTGTTGGGCTAGCGCATCCTTGAGCTCAATGGCGTTTTTTGTTTTTTTCAATCATCCCCTCAATTAATCCATGTTAATAATTAAATGCAAGCTGTTTAAATATTTGATTTTGGTTTAATCAGAGTCAAGTGTGAATCGGGAGAAAATTGGTTTTTAAAGAGGTTAGCATCCTCTTTTGCTTTACTCTACCCATTGACATATGCTTCGTATGGAACGAATGAAGAAATGCAAATAGTGAGTTCTTACAGTACAAGTTGTACAGTACCGATATAACTATCTTACCAGGACTGGTATTTGAACCCACATCGGGCCACTGCCATGGTTTTCAGGTCCAACTCCTTGATTACTTCTCTGACAAATCATATCATTGGCTCTTGTATCAATGCATTTATCTTTAACGATAAGTATGACGACAAGGCTTATGGTAATTTTAATTGAAATTGGAGAGTATAAAGTGATACATTAATTCCACTACATCTAATAACTTAGTCAGTTCCTTAATGTGAATACAGTAGAACTTTGATAGTAAGACTCTCAAGGGGATTTGGGTAACAGTCTTCTTATCGAGGTACTCTGCTAGTTGAGGTTTGTGTTATCAAGGTTGTGTAGACTAAAAGTCGTGTTATCAAAGTTTATGGTTTCTCTAGAAAACCCTTTACAACAAGTCGATTTTGGATCAACTCGCGCTAACACGTTTTGTTTAAAAAATACTTATTATTATTATTAAGCTATAAAAAAGTAATTCGGTTTTTCAAATGTAAGGTTCAGTGTCACAAAAAACGTGCTATATAGGGTTAGAACTGTGATCTGAATTAGAGAAAAAGCTTTGCTATTGAGGTTAGTAAATCAATAATAGTCGTACTACCTTGAAACATTTAACATTAGGTGTTATGGCAATATCATAGAGATTTTAATAATGCACTTGTTATCGAGGAAGTCATGCTATTTAGGGTCGTGTTAGCGAGTTTCTACTGTGTTTATACAGTATTATGGGGTTATTTACGCAGAGGCATTTTTTTATGTTTTGAAAGAGAACGGATCAAACCCCGATCTTGTTACTATTTAATGTCTGGACACCAAGTTATTTACTCTGTTTTTATGTTTTTAGAAAGCATCAATACCCCAGTGACAATTGACAGCTGGATCCAGTATCGAACCTTGGGAAAATTCATTGTGTATAAGGTATTTCCTGTAAAACATCAGAGGTTTCTTCGAGGAAATTAAATAGTAGGATCCTTTAAAAATAACATGATAAGTTGAAACACCATAATTATGATTACAGGGAGCTTCCTGTATGATGACCACTGCCGCATCTGTCATCGTGTTGGTGATTTACTCTGCTGTGAAACTTGTCCAGCAGTGTTCCATTTGGAATGTGTTGACCCTCCCCTTGTGGACGTACCTCAAGAGGATTGGCAATGCAACCTTTGCAAAGCACACAAGGTAGTAATCAGTAGATGTTTTAAACTCCATTATGCTTCTTATTACATTGTTGGTTTGTGTAAATACTTTTTTCAGGCAATAAATAGCAGTTTGATTGCCGTTTTCGACTAATAAAAAATGTTCCAGTTGTCATTTTATGGCCGATAAAACCGACCCGTTCTAGTTATGGTTTTTGTTCTGTAAAACAGCCTTGCTATACATTTTTCCTATAAAATATTGTCTTATTGAGGTTTTTGTACGATTAAACGT
This sequence comes from Allygus modestus, assembly GCA_963675035.1. Classification (NCBI taxonomy): domain Eukaryota; kingdom Metazoa; phylum Arthropoda; class Insecta; order Hemiptera; family Cicadellidae; genus Allygus; species Allygus modestus. Next base: position 298,582,058 of record OY776111.1, on the reverse strand, counting down.
GGTTTAGACTGTACAGTAGAACCTCACTACGACGACCCTCGATAAGACAAAAACCTCGATAATGAGTCTGATTTTCTAATCCCCGTGAATCTCCCATAACGCTCAATGTTATAAATACCTCTATAACACGACTCATTTTCAAATAAATACCTCGATAGCACGTCTTTTTGTAATTTCATATTACTAATAAATAAACCTCTATAGCGCGTCTTTTCAAATAACTGAACCTCTATAGCACGACACCCACCTCAATAACACGCTTCTTTGGGTAAGTGCACCTTTATTACATGACTCTAACCTCAATAGCGCGCCGTTTTGCGTTACGGAACCTTTATAGCACGACTAAACCTTTCTCACGCATAGTTCCCACGGTTAGAACGGATGTTTTGAAGTAAACAACAACGTATTGAGCTCAGGTTTCAACAGGAAAACCCCTTCCTCACCCCCTTCCCATTCCGGCCTTTCCTTGTCTATCACGGGTGAGAAGATGTCTTTCACGGGAAAAACTAAAATGTTTTCTATAATGTAACTTTGATTAAGTTTTTACTGTACCTACTGTACATTTATTGACTAGTTGAGTTATAGAAGACCTGACTTGAATTGATGACTTTTCATTACAGTTTTTAACTTTGTTATTGACTTTTTAGTAACATTTTACTGTTTTAGTTTATGAGAAAAACTTGATTTTGTGTTGTATTTTTAGTTGAAACAATATGTAGATTTTCATTTTCTAAAATTACAGTATTTTATTGCGTATTTCACAATAGTTTAAGGTTTACTGTACTTCGAGCTTATTAACTTTATACAGTACTTTAGTGAACTGAGACTGTTGATTTTTTTCTTACTGTCGCAATAATAAAGAAGTTTGTTTTACTTGTACGTTTGTTCTTTTATTTATGACTGATTTATACAGTAAAACACAACTTATTAGAAATGTTTCATAACAAATGAGCTTGGTATAGCAAAATGTCTGTGACCTCGATAACACGTCTTGTTGTGAAAACCACCTTGATAGCACGACCCTCAATTACAAGTGCACCTCGATAAGAAGACTATTTTAGAGATCCCCTTGAAAGTCGTGTTATCGAGGTTCTACTGTATAAACATTATACATAAATTAAAAATTGGTCCCAGTATTGATCCCTGTAGTTTAGCTGGTTTGGTTTATTTTCTTTTTTGTTTCAAATGAATTAAAAAGCTTTTTATTTACATTTTGTACCTAAAGAATAGTGTTACATTAATATATATATATATATATATATATATATTGTATAAAAGTTAGGGTATATTTGAATAAATTACGAGTAAAATTCAACTAGGTATTGAAAAAAGTGGTCTAGGCTATATATGTTTATGTTTATGTGTTCTTGAAGGGACGGATTCAAGATCCAAAGATTCAAAGATCCTCATATGTCAACTGAAGCTTATTTGTGTCCCTAGTACGTTAGTTGAGCAAACAATTGCCTGTACCCTTTACGAGATCCAGGAGTTTTTTCCCTATACTAACATCCCATGAAGCACCAGGTTGCTTGCAACCAAACAGAGCCCTTCTCCTTGCCCCGAATCTCTCGTAATCCAATGTGATGTGCTTGGCAGTGTCTTCAGACCGATTTCAAAGCCTATACTCCTGACTTTAATTTCTAAGTCCAAGAGTGTGGAAATGTTTCCTGAAGTGGCCGTGTCCAGTTATCAAAGCAATCAATCACCTGCTTAACCCGACCTCACCAACCAGTTAGTGAAGATAAGAGCTAGTGTCTGCTAACAGCCTTTTGCCAAGTGCTTGACCAGAGTAACCCTGCCATTGCTGGCGATGTAAGTCCCTAGACCATTTGTTGATCGTATGAAAAGCAGTTGTTTTTCTTATGCCACAGCTTGGATCTGGACCTAAGAATGACATATATGAACCTCTTTTAGCAAGCTTATCTGCACACTCATTGCCACCTACAAGGCCAGGTACCCAACCAAAATGCACAGAGTTGCGTGACGCGAGTTCGCTGAGTGCGTTGCAACACTCCCACACTAATTTTGACTTGATTTTGTTGGAGTCAAGAGCCTTGAGGGCAGCCTGACAATCTGACAAGATTACTATATGCTTGTCGCAACAGCGGCTGGCAAAGCCTAGATAGGCTATCTTAAAAACATAGTTTCAGAAGCTTCTTCCATTTGTTTATATTATTTTAATCATCAATATTCGGTGGCAGGAGATATACAAACTTTATAGCCTATCACAGTCAGTTTAAACAAAAAAAAAGTTTGTGTGAAGGTATTTTCAATTTATTTCTTCCCCTTGTATTCCTACTTATGACTTGCCCCAACAGTCTTCGTCAGTTCAAGATTCACGGGATGGACGCAGACAACGAGCCAACAGTAGTGGATTACTGACGAATAAGTCGATAATTTACGGTCGATAAGTTAGTCGATATCAGATTGTATCAACATCTCACGATTCAATGAGCAAGCTCCCATAGAGTAAGTTGTAATTCCAAAGTCGTATTTTGCAAACGGAAATGTTAGTGTATGAAGTTTAAAATTGCTGCTACTGATATTTTTCCATTCAATACCTTTAAAACACTGAGTAAAATATTTATGACTAGCGCAAAATGAATTTCATAGCTTTCTCTACGGGGAAGTTTCCCGTTATGATCAAGGAGCTTAATCCATCTAGAGCTCTCATATTCCAAGAAAAGACTTCACTTTTTAGGCTCGTTGTGTGTATATTACGACAAAGCGAAGCAGCGACGACGGATTCACGAAAACTCGCTTGGTTATGCTATTATTTATTTAGGGCCTACACAAGTTTCATCGTTCGGTTATTATTAGATTTTGTAAAATTTATTTCTTTAAAATGGAACCGAAAAATAATAACATTTATATGGAAATTCTTTATAAAGAACAAAGCCGATAGTGAAGTCGCTGAATGTCTGAAATACAAGCTTTAAGGTTATGTTATATGTTTACATTCTGGTGACAAACTAAACAAAGTTTATATTTTTTAGTAAACAACACAAATTTTAAACTAGTTAGTAAACTTATAAAACAAAGGAAATTCTTTGTTCATGGATGTTTTTGGTTAAATCATACAGAGAAGGCCTACTGAGTCATTTTGTCATTGCCTAAGTCGTGCTAGGCCTAATCGTTTTTTCACTTGTGTGACCATATGTATATGTTTGGTTTTTTAGTACATCCAGAGAGGCTATGGAGTTATATCATAATGATAATTATAAGGATGATAGTCATAATGGCATTAAATGATTGAAGTTGAGTAGCCTAATCTAGGCCTATTTTTATTAAATTATAAAGGCCTAACTTTACAAAAATTATTATTTTTCAACTTGTAGTTTTTTGTTACCACTAAAATCAAGTACCATAGTTTGTTATTTGATCTTTATTATTAAGTTTTACAATCACAGTTTGGAAGTTGTGATATTGCCAAAAACATTATTAAATTTGGTTTATTCATAAACATTTGATTCTTTTATCATCCAGTCACCAAAATAAATAATTAAATGTTATTTGTTTACAACCAGTTCAATTAGCTATTTATATTAGCCTACCAGTTTATTTGTTATAAGACTATTTAAATTAGAGAAGGAGCAATGGCTATTCAAATAAAACATCATAGATAGTGGGTTTTATTTACTGATTTAATAACAAATGTAATGTTGCCAAATTACAAAGGTTCATGCTCATCCAGTAAACATATTTATTGTATTTTTCACTGCAGAGAAGATAGTATTCTTGATTATGTACACAGGTTGGTATATTCCTCCTCCAATTAGATATGTGTTTTCTGGTGAGATAATTGTAGTCTTCAATTACTCAGAAATATACAATTATTGTAAAAATAATAACACTTGTTGTGTACCTATTGAATAAAATTACCTATCTGAAATATTGTATATTCGTATCTTGCAAGGGAAATAAAAATGTAAAGCTCCGACTTGAAAATATGGTAGTTTTTAGAGATCGATGTGCGGTACTGGCAAAGTAAATATCCGAATCCGAAAATGATCCGATCTGAAACCTTTACTATCTGATCGGTATCCGACCCGAATGCAAGCTATCCGAACCGAAACCGATCTGAACTAAAAAATCATTATCCGCACAGCTCTAGTGATTATGGCAGATTAATTGGAATTATAAAGTAAAAATAACGTGTACAGCACTGCAGCTATTCAATTAGATTTAGTTATATATGCAATACATAATTTGTTGTAATATATTTGTATTCAATTAGATTTAGTTATATATGCAATACATAATTTGTTGTAATATATTTGTAAATTTGTGATTATAAACAATGAACTGGTGATTGTGAAAAAGAGTTTAAACTAACTACCGTTGACTAACCAAAATAATATAGAACCTGAACAATGTCCTTTGAAAATTTACATTGGACTAAGGATTAGAAACTGAACCGTTAATAAGTCGACTCATAACGTTTTGTAATTGCAGTATATTTATTTAATCATGTTCTTTAAAATATGTAAATTAATGTAAGATTTTGGTTTAGACCGTGGAAATACAAGTAATAAACAAAATAAAAATAAACAGAGGCTATATGCTGAACATTTACTATGCTATGCTAATAATAAAGGTTAAGTGAGGGGATTTAAACAACCAGCCAAAGTGTAATGAGTAGTCATATGTAAAAAAGGCATCGGCTGGCATCCCAGTGTCAAGTGTGTCAAGTAGTCCATATGTTAATATGTTGCTACTTCCTATTTATTCTGTCTTCAGAAAAACAAAAACAAACGTATCAAATACTGGTTTTTACAATGTAAAACTAATTAAAGGTTTAAAGTATGTGTTTATTGGCTCAAAAACTTGTTAATAACAAATATGTACTAGTTTGGCTGGTATTGACCAATGTCTTTGTCACTAGAAACAAATATGAATAAAATTGGGTATTTAACTAAAATGTCTTAAAAAACCCTTAACTCTACTTGTTTATTTTCCCACTTTTAACCCTAGCTGTGGCCAACCGACGCAATGCGTCGGTTCGCCCTGTCGCCTCAGAATGGCAGCCGACGCTTTGCGTCGGTTCATGACCGAAAAACCCTAGCTGTGGCCAACCGACGCAATGCGTCGGTTCGCCCTGTCGCCTCAGAATGGCAGCCGACGCTTTGCGTCAGTTCATGACCGAAAATGTTGTATTGCAAAATAACCATTAATCATCCACTCAAAAGTGAATAGTATATATACCATTCGAAAGATCATATTCTGAACTATTATTTTATTACATAAACGAACCGTGTAGCTGCTATATAACAATGTTACGACGATTAGAAATCGAATGAATATTTGGCCCAATGCTGTTCCTGGAGCCGACGCTAGGAAAATGCCAAAACATGACTTTTTTGAAATTACCCAGCTCGGGTAATTTTTGCGGGTGGTGCCAATGCACAGCTAAACAGATGTGCTTCATTGTGGTATTGATTTTTCGAATGAATTATTGATTGGTTAGATGATATGGTTAAAACAGGTGTTTTTTGTTTCTATAACCAATGGCAAACCGACGCAATTGGAGGGTTTGGAAAATTGGATTTATGTGCATTGTAAGTTATAGTTACTAGTCAAATCATATGTCATTTTGAAGAGGAATAAATGTAGAGGAATTTAGTTTTGCCTTTGGCAGCACTGCTTGTACGTATTTTTTCCTGCAACATCGAATTACTTTGTCATATTTTATCCAGTTCGTCTGATGTCTGTAGGCCATATTGTATTTATTTAGGTACCTAAGCGTTTGCTTTTTATCTGTGAGTTGTTACTATTTATGTTATTATTTCAGAGTATTAGTGTTTGTGTATATATAACAGTACTATCTATGCATTATATTATGCATAAATATTACTAAAGTGTGGCAAATAGTGTTTATAAAGTGTTGTGTTTACTCCTACATAGGCCTAGTGAAATTTGCCAAATCCGCGACTATTTGTTTAGTGCTACATAACATGTATAAAAACAATAATTTACTCTATGTGTTATACATTTTTATATAGGTAATAGAATGCACATGTTTTTTAATAACATGTTTATATTGGTTTTGGGTAAAAACATTCAGTGAAAAAGTTATATACTTTTTACTGTGAAATTTATTTTTTCACAAATATGCAAAAATGTCAAAAATTCTTTTGTATACAAATTATTATAAGTGATAATAATTTTTACTATAAACTTTATGACTTTTTTAGATTCCTTACTTCATTAGCATTACAAATATGTTTATATCATTATTAGTATATACATAATACATATATTACGTAACTTTGTTACAACACAAACTAACACTGTACAGTTTTCACTTTTATCGGTTCTCCGTTTGTTATTATACCCCTAAAACGTACAACAAAAATTCTTACCCCCACATGTTATATATTTCTATGTTGGGAATTAGATTGTCTACAAAATGTATATAATGAATTTTCCATACAAAATCTGTTGAAAAAAGATACCGAGGCTGCTTTTGAAATTTCAAAAAAATATAATTCTTTTTATTCTTTTCACTTTACCGTAAAACTAATATTTCTAGATCTTTATTATTTTACTATTTCTAGAATCTCCTGTTCTTTCCGATCAAAATGAATACAGGGTTGGCTATGTTTACTTCTACGGTTGAATTTATAAGAATTTTCAAAAAAGGTCTGCAAAATCGCCAAATTTAGCCTACCATTTCCCACTTACATCATTGGCCACTGCTAGGGTTAAATCAGTACATACTACAAATATTATAAATTGTATTTATTCTTTATATAGAATGGACAATATATGCTGTTTATAAATACTGAAAATCATTTATTTTGAATACATTCATTCAAACATATCTTTCAGAATTGAAATTTACGGAGCTGCAACAACAACAAATCTGGAGGGAATATTATTGATACAGAAGAATCGCTAAAAGAACATTAAAAGTCTGGGTTTTGTGACTGATTATATTTGATATATGAATAAACACACAAAACAAAATAAAACTCGCTATCGAGTTGCAATGTTCTATACATTTGCAATTGTTTACATCAAAAACGTTTGCTATCACACATTTTTCTTTATAGCCCTTATTTATTATTTGTTTGCTACAATGATGTACAATCCGGCCTTTTATCACGATACGATACATCACGAATCTACTAGGGGTTGGCGAGTAGTGTTTTTTTTAATCAAGTCGAGTCGAGAATTGAACCAAACTACTCGAGTACCGAGTTGAGTCGAGTAGTTCTTTATAAAGTAATAAAAACTCATTTTAATTTTTTTTATTGAGAACAGTTTTTTTTATATATTAAACTTTAATAATAAACATAACATTTTATTGAATTATTAATGTTATTATTTATTTTATTTTAACTTTAATTTTACCATGAATGAATAGTGATTTGAATTAAATATAATATAAATAAATAAATAAATATATATATATATATATATATATATATTATATATATATATATATATATATATATATATATATATATATATATATATATATATATATTGTAAATTCATATTGTATATCATATTGTAAATATATAATATATATTGTTTTCAACAACCATGACAAACAAAAGACAAGTATTACAAATATATATCCATATAACAATTTTGGGTTACTTTATGAAAACCAGAACATTTTAACAAGAAAGTGATTTTTTGACCCTGACCCAAACATCCCCTGTGCCCCTTTCTGACTATCTTAACTCACAGGGATCCATATATAACCCACCTGTCATTGTCTCCTTTCATGTGAGCTAAAACTAAATGTTAGACTTATTTTTCTTGATTTCAGTCACTTATTTTGTTAAATGTTAGTTAGCGGCGTAAACGTGGGTAATTGGCGGGAGTAGCTTTGCATTTTCAACTATTTGGGGTAAGCGGCGGGAGTAATCAACTACTCAACTCGAATTTTCGAGTAGTCTCTAATACTTGCTCGGCCTTCGAGTATTAGAAAATACTCGACAGGTACTCGAAATCTCGAGTACTCGCCCACCCCTAGAATCTACACAAATATCATATCGATGCATTGATACGTACCGAAACCGAAAAGCAAAACGACCAACATTGCGTCACGTTATCTTGACCGACGTCGTCAGAGTCAAAAGCGTCTAGTAATGGCCCAAACGTATTTATTGTTTTGTTTCTGACTTTTCATATCCAGATATACAATTTATCCGAATAAGTCGGATTTATACTGGAACTTATTGAATATCGAAAAAACCTTCGGATCGGATTCGGATATCTGATCCGATCCGAAACCGAACCGGCTTTTCGGATATCCGCACACCTCTAATAATCACAGCATTCACTTATATTTCATAGAGTGGATTATAGAAGCTTTTTTAAGCTACAACAATAGTTTGGCATTGATCTTTACAGTTGAGTATTTTAAATATAATATGAATCACTGTTAAAATATATTATATTAAATACTTTCAGGTTGATTTTAAAAACTATTTGTACACAAACATCCTGTGATCTTTTATCAATAATTTTAGTTAAGCTCTTTGTGAAATTTGTGTACTGAAAGGAAACTAGTTATGAAATTCACTGTTGTAGGTGGCAATAGGACATTTTAATGTTGCTTTAAATTATTGTTTAGAAACGTAAATAGCAAACAAATTTGATTACAATTTCAGGTTGTTGGAGTGGTTGATTGCATTCCCGATGTGGAAAAATCAGGGCTTCTCTGCCGCCAAGAGCATCTCGGCTTTGATCGCCACGGTCGCAAATACTGGTTCCTCACCCGGCGGATATTTGTGTAAGTAAAGAATTATCTGTCTTTTGCTGTTTTTAGGCCCTATTGTTTTTATCGTGCTTAGGCAAATATTGAAAGTAGCAAATCTTTTAAATAAGACCTTGCATACAAGTTACTTGAAAATTCTTTGTGCTAGGGATGTAATCAATGTTGAGTCACTAAAGCATGATGAGAGATGGTGATCAGCTCTAGTTCAGATTTATGTTCAGAAATTAAGTTTATAACTAAAAACCATTTGAAGTAATCAATGTTGAGTCAATAAAGCATGATGAGAGATGGTGATCAGCTCTAGTTCAGATTTATGTTCAGAAATTAAGTTTATAACTAAAAACCATTTGAAACAGTACATTATACTATACTTAATTTATTGATTATACAGGGTGTCTCACATAAGGTGTCTCAAACCGATTGCAGACAAACCACTTGACCTAGAAGGATGAAATAAAATTATTTCCTACTAAATCGACCCCAAGGAGTAATGTAAACTTATGTAATGTTTAATTTGTTTATAAAAATACACGGTGTACCAAAAACTGAGGGTCACTAGTTAGAATCTCGGAATTTTCAAATGTAAACATAGGTTGTAATATACACCATTTTAAAGCCCTTTAACAAACAAACATTTTGGTGAAAACAGAACTCGCTTATCTCTAACCATTTCTAAATGGCGGCAATTTTTATGAAAAATTATAACATTTACGTATTACCCTGTATCTGCTAAACCACTAGACATAATTTTATTCTGATTCAAATTTCTTGTATTAAACTCAGCTGTACCCTAATATGCTACATGCTAGTGTTTAAAACATAGTAAAAAATAATACAAAATTATTTTATTGAAAATGTTTACATGCCCAAAACTTAAAAAAGTCATATAATATTGTATATCAAAAAGTATATAATTTTAAAGGTCTTAGAAATTCCAACAATTTTCTAATTTACATCATTCTCTCTTTGTTTTTCAGCAATAAAAAAAATCGTCATTTCCTCACATAAAATGCATGTTATTTCTACATAACTCATTTATGAAAGGGACCTCAAGAGTATTTGGTAGTGTTATGTAGAAATAACATTTATTTTTAAATGGGGAAATAACGATTTTTGGTGATTGCTTAAAAAAAGAGAGGGTTAATGTAAATTAGAAAGTTGTTATGATTTATAGGACCTTTAAAATGATAAACTTTCTGATATACGTTACTATTTGACTTTTTTGAATTTTGGGCATATAAACATTTTCAAAAAACATAACATTGTGTTATTTTGTACTATGTTTTAAACACTAGCAATATAGCATATCAGGGTAAAGCTGAGTTTAATACGAGTAAGATCTTTGAATAGGAATAAAATTATGTTTTGCGGTTTGGCAGATACAGGGTATTCCGTTAATATAAACATTTTAAAATCCCTACGAAAACATTCCTAACAAATATGACGAACTAAGGAACTATGTCGACAAATTTCTCACATTAATTTGCATTGTGTGTCCCCTCTAGTGGATATAAACTCAATGATAATACTAATTCCAGAAGAAATTGAGACTATTGGAAGACACTAAAACTAAGAGAAATGGGATTTTATTTATATTTTAATTTTGTCTTATTGGACATATTGATCTAAGTTTTAATTTAATTCTTTTGCAATTTTCAGGCTTAAAAATGTCCTTTTGAAATAATTAATTTTATTGCATTGTGATATTTTTGTTGAATCAGTGAGTGTTTCAACTTTAAAATGTTTAGGTGGTAATTGGGTTCACCAGATGAACCCAATCTTTTATGATTATACACTTCATGAATATACTTTAATCAGAAAATCTGTAATCAAGAAAAACAAATTATTTTCAAACATTGTTTTATTTTAGAAAACCGAGAAACATAAATAGGGGCTTCATTTCATATTAAGCTTGACACTTTACCAAATCTTTAAACTTGTATTTTTGTTTATGTTGAAAATGTCTTCCCATTGAAACCTTTGTCTTAATCGAAACCATTTAAACTTATATAAAATGTGCAATTTTAATATTAGTATTTAGACAAATTTATACAATTAGTGAAGTCGTAAAAATTATATTTGCCATGGCACCTGCAGGGAGAGTGAGGACGGCGATGCTTGGTATTACTCGTCACCCGCCCAGCTTGACGAGTTGTTGGAAACGTTGGATCCGGCCGAGTACGAGGCCCAGCTCTGCCGAGAGATCAGCGAGTTCAAGGAGGAGATCATCAGACAAATGGAGCTGACTGAGAAAATCACAAACCAACACAAGGGGAACAAAAAATCCTATTTGGAAACTGAAAACAGTGAGTTTATTTGTTGTAATTTAGCAGATATTTTTCCTGTTTCAGTTAGACTATATGAAGTAAATAAGATTTTTCAATAATTGTTTAACATTTCCAGTGTATAAGCAAGGAAATTGTATGACAAATGATATCTTTTTTATTTAAAAAAATGGGCAGATAAACGTCATAAGGAAACTACACTAAGTACGAAAGCAAACTACACTAAGTACGAAAGCAGATGGGACTGCGTCTAGTCGCCATCCCGACAGATCGCCACCTTTTTAAATTAGTTTGTAGGTGGCGATCTGTCGTGTATCGTACACGACAGATCGCCACCTCGGAGTAAAGAAGGTGTCGATTTGTCGGGGTGGCGACTTGATGTAGTCGTTCGAGGTGGCGATCTGTCGGGTACGCTAACGACAGATCGCCACCCCGACAGTTCGCCACCTATTTCATAAAGGTAGTAGAATCTACGGACTAACCTACAAGTTATTTACACTCGTGGAATCCATAGTTCTTTTAGAATATAATGATATATGTTTTGCCAAACATTTGTCTTATAAAAAAAAAAACAACAAGTAACAAAAGAAGTAATTGAACTATAAACGGATGGTGAAAATAAAACGTATGATGAGAAAAAGCAAAGTGAAGAGTATGAAGTAAATACATATAATTGTGACGTAACACAAGGGGGGAAGTAGAAAAATATAAATAATCTACACATGAACCAAGTTTGATGGTCCCAACTCTCGATATAACCATGTTCTTAGTTCTATAGTAATCTTGTTTTGCTTCGAAAGTACTGAACAATCATAATGCTTTTCATCATATTTTTTAGAAATGTTTTTTTCTAGTTTTATGTTCGGTGTGTTTAATTTAGTTCTGTTTAAAATGAATAAATTGTAATATAAAAATGCATGAAATTGAATAATGAACAATTTGAAGCCCTGTAGTTATTTTGTCCTTTGGAGATGACAGTTGTTTAAGATAGCCCATACACTGAGCGCCCGGTCAGTCGGTTAGTTATATTCAATGCTTGGTAAGGTGCAAATATAAAACATGTTTAGAAAAAATAGGTTGTGGATCTAAAAATAAAATAGGATTCGAGGTGCTATTAACAAAATCTGCTCTTAATTATCCTGTTCTCATCTTCCAATTGACCAATTAGGAATACATTATATTAAAATATGACTGAAATGAGTTAATAATGGATTATAAATATATTTACTGGATAAAGATATGCCAACTATAATAGTTTTATTTGTATAGCAGTCCATTCGCAAGGAATCTGTACACACAGTGCATTTCAAATTAAATTTTAGCCAAAAATATTTTAGAAAATCCTTAGCCTTAATTTTTCTATCTTTCAGATGTTACCAGATTCACCATCTAAATTTCCCATGTCTTGCATAAAATAAATAAAATACAGTATTTTGTTGTAAGACGTGTTTTATTACATAATTTGCTGTTACAACACATGCCATGCAAATTAAAATGTTATATAGTATTCTATGATGTGCTATTCTCGGTGACCGCGACAGTGTCAAGAAAGATGTGCGGACGAACATTTGAGCGCGTGTGAACCTTTTGATCTTTGGCTCTTGGCTCAGGACATATATTTTGATCCACGGGCAAACCTGATAGAAAACGGAGCTGAAAAAGTTACACTTCCCCTCCCCCAAATTCCCTCCTTCGCTATTATCGTACATGTGGATAACAATACTGTCTGCCCCAACCCACTTATATGAATTTAGTAACATGTAGTATTTGCAGCTTTTGCGTTAATTTCACTTGTAAATACTGCTTTGCGGATTTTGCATACTGTGATCGCTGTTGACTTTCATCAAGTTCGGGACGATTACTTCTATGAAGGTAATTTAATAACGTTATAACGATGGAAAAACTGTGTCATATGTGAGCGTTTCGCTCAATACCACCAAACATGTTTCTTGCCTCTGTACTTATCCGTTTATTTTTAAAAATTGTGTTTTTCATTCAGTTTAATTAAGTTAGAAGTTACAATTTAAACAACTAAACTAAATATTAATGAAAAACTAGTGAGATAGAAGAATTTTCCGATGTATGATTTCATTTCTTTATAAATTACAGTAAAGTGTAAACTTGATAATTACAGTTTACAATTAGATTATATCAGTATCTAAATACAATTTAATATTTTAATGACTTATTTTAAATATCAATTTATAACTTGACAATGCATTTTAATATAGAAGTTTGTTTAGGCTACTGGTCAAAATATACCACAAATAACTGCATCACAAGTTTAAACCAGAATAAAACCAGTTTATAAGTTCCTCCTACTTGAATTATTTATAAATACTTTCCTTTCGCAACCATCCAAGTATTCTTCCTTGGCTTTAAAAATACTAGCTTGTCATTTCTTAAAATATATAAGTTTTCTGTTTCCCGTGGCTTTTCTGACAACGATTGTAGTAAGAAAAAATAGATGCTCTATTAACTGGTTTTATGTGCAGTACTCATAGGAATGAGTACTATAAAACTGGGATTTAAGTTTCGAATATACATTCTCCACAAGGATTGTTAAACACTGGTCCATTGCTGAATAAGGCCCACATTTTGGAAGGAAAAGGGTTTTTTCTGACATGAAGTTTTCCTAGACGTAATCTACAAGTTTCTTTACTTTCAGAGCTGCGGGAATTTCGGTCATCACTTTAGTAGATATGAATAAGGCGACAACTCTCATACCAGAGGATATGAATAAGTGGGTTAGTTGCGTTGTCTTGACGTTCCAGCGGGTGTGCTTACCCTGGCCCACTGTAGCTGCTGTAGAGCGCTTGGGCCCTTTTCAAGGGTTAGCCTACTCATAATTCCCAAACCGCATTCCTTAGTGACAGTGCAGCTTAAAGGTGGCCGTGTTTCACGGCAGGGTTAACTTCCCCCATCCTTGGGAATATCATTATAGACATTATTCTGCTACATAGCAAAAACATTGTGATACATCCATGTTATATTAGAATGTGGGGAAAGGGGAATTTGTATAATATTTTAAAGTATAATAAGTTAACACACGTATATTCATTGTAATAGTGCGATCTGAGAGTTGTCCCACCTAACAAGAGTTAGACTAATTTTACTGCATAAAGTTTTGTAATACATCATATACCTCTTATCTGCTACAATTACAACATCATAAATGAACAACTTAACATTCGCCATACTATTAAAAAAAGGTCACATAAAAATGAATTCACTATAAAACAAAATATTTTTGTTCTAAAATCAAGCCGTTAGAGCCTGACCTCACGTAAAATCGCGCGATGTATTTATAACTCAAATGGCGTCTAATAACTGTTTAGGCATTTTTGAAGCTTGTTTGAAATAATCAAGAATAACTAAAACTTGTTTTTCAAGCAAACCCACATATTAACAACTGTAAATTAAATAGCTATTTTAATTGTCCTCATTTTCAAAACGTAATATCAATGTTTACAGTTTTTACCACTCCTGCCACTCATTTACAGTTCCTACAAGAGTCCAATACTATTTTTAATGTAATACGAAACCTGTAATCTTGATTTTCTTTTAAACTTAAATTTATATTATATATCCAAAAGTTATCTCATTGTCATACGAAATAGAATTTTATTAAAATTTGAACAGGGACGTTTAAGGGTAAATCCCCACCAAATAGGAAGATTTTAAGAAAAAGTATTAAAAATATTTTGTTCTCAAAATAAGTGTATTATTTGATTAACCTAATGTCCACTTTATAAAGAATAAGTCCAAATTAGCTGCAGAGCTGAATTACACTTATTTTAATTTTTTTTCAATTTTTCTTGTACACAGATCATAGAAAAATGCCAGTCACTCGCGCATTTCAAGCTGAAAAATATATAATAAATTACTAGTTGCAAAAAATACTACACAGATGTAATAAAACCATTTCAAACATTAATTAAACATCCAATAATGAAATTAGTTTTTGAATTAGTTAAAGTTATGGCCAATTTAAGCTAACCTACAAAATTGTAATTCAACCTCAAAGATAAATACCCCCGTCGCAGCAAACCTGCATACTCAGCGAATTTCCAATGAATATATAACATAACACATTAACACTTAATAGGATTCATAAGAAATATATTCACAAACAAGCGATATTAAAAAATCTTAATTATTCTCTATAAGAATAACATTGGGGATGAGTTATAAGGAACACAAAATACCCCCGTCGCAGCAAACCTGCGTACTCAGCGAATTTCCAATGCATAATATATGTCTTAATACCACATAAAGCCGCATACCAAGTTTCATAAAAATATATTGACATATAAGCGATTTTAATTATTCTCCATTAGAATAACATTGGTAATGAGTACGTAGGTTTGCTGAAACAAGGAACACAAACAATTGTTTTTTATGCAAATATAAATAGAATTTAACCAGGCGAAGCCACATACCAAGTTTCATCAATATTCAATCATAAATAAGCGCTATATAACATTCTAGTTATTCTCCATAAGAATAACGTGGGGGCTGAGTACGCAGGTTTGCTGCTACGGGAATAATCAACAAAAAATCAATTTTTTGTGCAAATATCAATATACCAATACTACATGAAGCCACATACCAAGTTTCATCAACATACATCCATAAATAATTGAGATATCAAATATTATTTATTCTCCATAAGGATAACATTGGACAACGTACTGTGTTTAGTACTTTGAATATCTCTGCAACGGTTGGGCGTAGAATCACAATTTAAACATCAAAATGATTGTTTTGTGGAGCTGAACAGATTGGTAAAAGCAAATGTGAAGTTTACATTAAAATGAACTGAGGAAAAACCAAAAACCGTTTTCCCATAAGATTAACATAGGAGATTTTATGAGTAGGTTTTTTTGGATTTTCTCCGCAACCGCTCAACCTAGGTTAATAATTCGAAAAACTATATTATTTGTTTTTTTAAGCTCTATAACATGGTGAAAACCAAAATTAAGTCATTTAAAAATTTTAGGGTGAAAAATGCAAAAAACTGATTTTTGGAAAATTTAAAACCCCCATAAACCCCCCTTCCCATGATCCGATTTTTCTGGATTTCGAACTTAAAGTCATGAATGTCATTTTACACATTTGAGCCAAATTTAATCAAAATCGGACCTTTTTTACTCAAGTTATCGTGTTAACGGACACATATATATATATAAATTATGAAACTAAATAAGGGTACTTTGTTCTCATAATGATAGTAAAATTAATATATATATATATATATATATATATTTATTTATATATATATATATACATATATATAAATTTGAACGAATAGTGTTTTTGACATCTGGGGACCTCAAAACAAAAAGTTATCATGGTCTCGGGCTTAAGTATTACCATGAGACCTACGGTAATAGCTTCTTCCCTATAGGGGAAATTCGCGAATAAAGGGTTTTTATGCAAATATCATTAGAACTCATCTAAGTAAAGTCACATACCAAGTTTCATTCATATACATTTATAAGTAAGCGATATATAACATTTTAATTATTCTCCATAAGAATAACATGGGGACCGATTACCTAGGTTTGCTGCTACGGGAACCATACGTGAAAATGTTGTATTTTGTGCAAACAACGATAAACCCCAACCAGATGAAGCCATATTACAAATTTTGTCAGTTTATGTTCATAAATAAGCGAGATAAATAATTTTTCTTTTTCTCCATAAGAATAACATTAGACAACGTACTGTGTTTAGCACTTTCAATATCTCAGGAACCAATTGACGTAGAGCAATGATAAAAATACCAAATTGTTTGTTTTTTATGCTAAATTAAATGGTAAAAATTAAAATTTGATTTAAATAAAAATTACATGTGGAAACCCCAAAAAAACCATTTTTGGGGTACAAAACCCCCCAAAAACCCCCCTTTGGATGGTGCGATTTGCCTCTGGTTTTCGAACTCGTTCAAATAAATGGTGCTTTACACATTTGTACCAAATTTCATTAAGATCGGACCTTTTTTACGAGAGTTATCATGCTTACGGACACATATATATATATATATATAAAAATTGGAACAAATGGTGTTTTTGGCATCTGGGGACCTCAAAACGAAAAGTTATCATGGTCTCGGGCTTAAGTCTTACCATGAGACCTACGGTAATAGCTTCTTCCCTATAGGGGAAATTCGCTAAAACTTATTATTTAAACCAGAAATGGAAACTGGTTTAGTTTATTTTTACTGGATGTCATTAAACAGTGTGTAAGACATAAGAAAACACCAAATAACATATTGTTTGTGATATATGTAACTAAAATAACATCATTTTCTTCAGTGTGAGCGACTGGCACTGAGTGTGAGCGACTGGAACAGACTGTCAGGAAGTAGCCGTGACGGCTGGTATCAATGATTTTGATGGGTTACATTTCGTCATAAAGCCAGAACATACATTTGGCAATGTGTATTAAGTGGTAGAAAAAAAATAAACAAGAAATTAATCGTAACAACTATTTTATTATTATAATGAATTTTAATAAAAAAAATACAAACTCATTGTTGAATACCAACTATAAACTTTAAAAAGTACAGTAAGTAAATAAGCTAAGTCAAAACCTAAACATTTTAAAAGTACACTCAGCCTTCTAAACCATAAAAAATAACTTTATTTCACTGGGCTGAGATTAAACTGAGCAATACTGCTGGGAAAAACTTAAAAACGTAAACAATAAACAATGTAATAAAATCACATGTAAAAAATTCATTGTAATTAACTGCAATGAAGTTCACATCTTTATAAAACACGATCTAAATAAAAATAAATAAAAAAACATTGTAGAAATGTTGGCAACATTGTCAACATGAGCAATAAAATTAACATTTTATGTAAAAATATCTTAAACCTGAATAGTTTGTACTATTGTAATATGGTTTGTACCCATCATTACAAAAATTAGACTAACAATACAATATTTTCATAGAAGAAATATTAGGCAAAAATTGTCCAACAATGAAGTTGATGTTTTGTTTATGTATGCCCCACTTCAAACAATTTCCTTGAATTTATAAAAAAAAAACACAATTTCCTTTTTGAATTATTAAAGAAGTTGAGACGATGGCTTTAATTTGACACAAAAGGAACAGAAGCAAAATCGTTTTCGTTTATGATGAATAGGTTGTTTAATTTATAGCTGGGCTTCAAGAACAAAACATTAACTTCATTGTTCATACACCCACTCTGGCAAACACCCATAAATTGTTTGGTCTCACTTTTCCCCTTTCCTTTCCTTACAGTGTACTCTACGATCATGTACACCCCTGACACGAGTTCATTTATTATAGTCAGTTATTCATTAGTACCAGCGAACGTGGTTAACAGGTCTTGATTTGAAGACTGGGGAATTTCTTCAGGAGCTTCATCTTCAGAAGAAGTGTACACGTCATTTACGGACAACTTATTCTTGGGGGCGATTCTTTTGGCATTTTTATTGGCTGAGGCACCAGAAGTGACACAATCAAAATCAAATTCCTTATAATGATAATGTTGATATTTGGAATTTGGCGGACAACAGAAGCAAGATAATGTGCGGATTTGCATTCGCCCACCCTTACACCATGTTGCCTGATGCACATTCATGATTCCTTTGATGGGAGGGATTTGAAGGTCAGACACTACGTTTTTGAGGCGAGAGACGTCTGAGGAGGGAATCTCAACATCTGAATATCATATTCCTTCACGGCTGCCAAAAATTCCTTAGCACAAGTAATATCGTGCCCGTGTAACACTTTTTGATTGGCTCCCCTCTTTAAAGTGCCTCCAACTCCGTCCATTGGACCCTTCCCGTGACCTGCCTCAGTCCAGTTCCAAGTCACAGTTTTTAGTTTTGAGAAATATTCAGGCATCATGGTTCTCATTAAATATAAATTATTCCGGTTCCTATATTGGCTGGAAGGGCTGTCGGTGTGAATGGTGTCCGTGTTGGGGAATTCCTCTGCTGATTTGTCGAAGACCGGCTTCATGTGTGCCCACACCGCATGGGCCTGGTGATCCAAATTGTCAGAGGCGGTGGCAAAATTTACAGTTTGGACATTGCCATCAACAGAGGCATACCGAACACCAGTATTCAGTGCCATTTGTTTTTTGGAGGCACCAAAATGGATTGACTGAACCTCCTTTTCATATTTGGCCACAGTTCTCTGAAAAGTCGATTCTAAAAATTAGTGTTCCTGGCTTGATATTCTTCACTAACTTTTCGAGAACAGAGCTCTGGTGTTTAGCATAAAAAACATTTTTTTTAAAATACGTTAGCTCTTCCTGTAAATATGATTTCATTTGCGACACCCTCTTCCTTTGGGTTGCTTTCACCGTCTTCTTTATAATCTTTGTTTTGTTCTTTATTTTTCTCTCTTCTTTCACATTCACCCATTTGTTGAACTTCACTGTGAAATCCTCATCAAACCTGAAGTGAACGCTGTTGCTTTTGCATTTTTCACACTTTTCCATCATGCACTTCTCATTTTCAGTTGCGCAGACAATAGATTTAACCACATCTCTAGTGGTGCGCTCTTCAATAACGCTTCTGTGTTTTAAAGCGGATACCAAAAAACTCATGTTTGAGTGCTTTACACAAGCACAAGTGTTACGATCGCACATTTTAGGAAAAGTTACCCAAAAAGGCTGAGATCTGTAGAACTTTGTTCGTGAAATTTTCATGTCTGTTTCAACTTGGAACTTTGTTCTTCCCAGGGCACATTCGAGATACATTGTCATTCTCAAAAAGATTGAGCTGTACTTGAGATAGTTTGTGTCTGACGGCTTTTTTGGGGTTTCGTTGGTAATCAAAATTTTGATTCTCAGCAAGAGATATAATGGCCTTGTACGGGATGATTTTCGAGAAGTGCTTCTGTACCCTGTACTTTTTTAAAACTGTTCCCAATGACCTTACGAAGGATTTGAGTTTTCTTATTTTGTTGAGAAGCTTTGTTCAGTTGCGTTTCAACCTGCATTTGTAAGGTCAACCCTAAAAATAGTTGTCTTTTAATGTTAGGGGAAACCTTCTCTTTCCCTAATATTTCTTTCATTTGTTTTCGGGGCGATGGTGAAGACGGCACTTTACTCATTTTATTGTTTTGACGTTGGAGCCTTTTATTATACTTTTCTATTCTCCTTTCTAATTCTTCAATGCGATCCTGTTGCTTTTTCATGGTACGATAAGCTTAGCTTTGTCTTTCCGCACTTGTTTTCTCCCCCTTTTTTTGAACGGATTCATTGTTTTCAACAAATGAAGCAGGAGATGCAGGAGGAGTATCGTTAACAACATTTTCCAAAGCCTGTTTTCTTGCCTTTTGCACACGGTGTCTCTCACGGCAGTATTTACGCATCTTCTGCTGTTCCGTGGGTGTCATGTCATTTATTCTTTTAATTTTTTTCTCTTCTCTTAATCTTGCAGTCCTTTCCCTATCGTATTTTCTCTTAGCTTCTTTTTCTTCTTCAGTCATCCTTTCTTTTCTTCTCCTTTGACGAAGCCTAGAAAGTTCTTTTTGCTTTTCATATTTTTCCTTAGCAGATATTGTTTTTTGACGACCCATTATTGGTATTCAAACAGCAACTGAAAAAAACCATAATACTTACCCTATGGCAAAATGATAGTTACCGTGACATAAATAAGATACAACGGTATAAGGTGAAACTATTAAACAAAAATACAAAACAGTTGTTTCTTCAAAGAGCCTTGAGGCTTAACAATATATAAAATCCTTTAAAACTGCTTCAATAAGATTTATAATTATTATTTATTGTTATATATATTTTTAGAGTGGAGTAACATATTGCACCTAGTACCTACTCTTGTTTAAGAGATTTAAATTTTAAGTTAAAAAAAATATTAATTGGAATAATTTTTTTCCAATTCCAATTACGATAATAGGTTAAATATATTTCAATATATAGGTAAAATATATTACACACAATAGAACTTAATATATACTAAGCAAAGACGTATGAACTGTAGAGACAATATTGAGCCAATCGCTCACTCTTTTCCAGGTCGTTTACGTTAACGACTGGCAAATCTCGTTTAAAATGTAGCTAAGCAACAAGCCTAGTGACCGACCTTGGTGATATTTGAGATTAGGTTTTTAGACAACAAACTACATCCTCAAAGTATTAGAAAACTTCTGAAAATTAAAACTGGTTTTCAACTAAGAACTGCACACCATACTTTCTACTCAACACTGGCATCGAGCTTTTCCGCCAAATCTTCCCGCCGAACGTATTTTTTTCCGTTTTCATTTGGGACGTCTCTGACAAGCTGTCCGCTGGGGACTGTTACTAGACCATTAAAAACAAGGTCTGTTTGGTTATTGTCATGTTTAAAAGTTTGTAGATTAAAAGCAGACGATTTTATATTGTTACTGTGTCATCATGGAATAATAAATATTAGGTTATAACGATGTTTTGAGTGAGTTTGTATTACGACGACTGGCCGAGGACCGTGAACGATTGGCATTTCAGTGCTTATTATGCAATTTGTTTTATAAAACTAAATGAGATATATTACTTAGACTAAGGTGGGATGAAGGATGGGAGTTAAATAGTACAACACATTATTGCTTTTAATATTTTATTAGTCTTATAATTACATGCCTGGTACTGAAATCTTCCCATTTGGTGGGATTTACCCTTAAGATTATTGATAAAGGCTACCCACTGATTATCAATTGTTTGGAAATAAAAGAAGTTAGAGTATACATGTGCATGGAAGATGTTTTGTTCAAAATCGTCATGGAATAAACATTTTATTTTGTTGTTAATATTATGGGCTATTGGTAAACTATATATATATATATCATACTCAAAAAACATTCAAACGCGTCTTATAACATAAACGTAAATATACATACTTATAGCCATGCATAGAATAGAATAGAATAGAATGGAATACTGTATTCTTTATATGTTTACAAACAATGCAATAAATATATATATATATATATATATATATATAAATACTTGTGTTGTTAAAGACAACTTGTTATACAATAACTTCATTCCAATGTTGTAATGGATGGATTGTAGGATGGTATTATCAATAGTTTTAAGACGTCTCGTATAATTGAGAAACTAGTATCGATCATTTTATATGAGTGAAAGTTGGGGAGAATAAATCTTTATTCTAATTTCCTACACATTTTTCACTCTCACAAAGAAATAAAATAAAAATAAATTACTGTGATTTAACACTAATAACTCTAGTCCTCGTCCTCATACCGGTTACACTAACAAAGGTTTGGTTAAATAATTACAATTATTTAAAAATGTAGGTGTGTTTACGCCACAGCATTGACTATAATAGTTGATGGACATAAAGAGGGACAGTCAGTCAACTTTTGCTGCCAGCTTGTAGGTGACTGTTGTAAATGAGATTGTTATTGTAGTGCTTGGTTTAAACGCTTTAAACCAGACCAGCTATCCATCGCCCCAGAGGATTAGCGACACTACCACCCCACGCGCACTGACCCTCACACATTTCCGGCCTACCTGCTGCTAACGGTTCCTCGATGAGTCACCTAATAGGCCTTGTCTGCAAAACTGCAACTTTAAAACAATTGACTTAATTTTATTCGTATTCTATTACTCAACTGGATTCGCAGTTTTGAAAAATACTCGTAAGTTCGAGTGAGTATTTCCCGCTGATTTCCAAACTATCGCTAATGATTGCAACCGGCCAAATCGCGTTGTAACGGCTGCCAAAGGCGATCACATCATGTAAAATTGGCCGAAATTGACAACCGGTCCGCAACATTTCGGTCATAAATGACAACGGAAAACATAATATTGGCCAAAAATTACGACTGGATCACGTAATAAAGGCCGAAAATGGCGACGGTATACATAATCAATATCGGCAAATTGGCGACTGGGCCACTTAATATCGGTCGTAACTAACAATTCCGTTATCTAATATTGATTATAAGCTATTTCTGGACCAGGTGATATTGGCCAAATGAAAACCGGACCATATTTTATCGGCCAGAAACGAATGTCAATGGCCGATGCTCAACTTTGCCAATAACAATGGCCTATTTAAACTCATTCCGTGTTTTGTTTGTCAATACGTAATCCAATTTGATTGTATTGGCCAAAACCTTGTATTGCTACTCATGTATTACTTAGAAAGCATGTTTAGATTATCAACCT
Source organism: Allygus modestus (assembly GCA_963675035.1). Lineage (NCBI taxonomy): Eukaryota > Metazoa > Arthropoda > Insecta > Hemiptera > Cicadellidae > Allygus > Allygus modestus. The sequence continues at coordinate 298,558,854 of OY776111.1, read as the reverse complement.
TGGAGTGGTATCCAAATCCCATTACACTATTTGAAATTACCAACAGATGGCAAATACCCGCTCAAAAATACTCTATACTCAAAAATAATTGGCACTACTCAAATTTCAAAAAATCACTACTCGCACACCCTTATTGTTAGGCATTATGTAGCCAACTTAAGATTTAGTTTGAGTGTCGATTGAAATTGTTGTAATTGTGTAAAGACAATAAAGTTATTTTACTCTATTGAAGTTATGTTAATGAATTTTAAATATTTGTCTCTCTTCCCTGTTAATGAATTAAACATATGTGTTATTCTTACCATGATTGGTTCTTTGAATTTATAATAAGAGGAAGTGGTAACATTAATCCGTTATTTGTAGGTAATCTAATAAAACTACAAAAAGAAAGACAAGAAAGAAAGATTAAAGAAGAAGAGATGAAAAAAAGGCAGGAGGAAGAAGAGAAAAGGGAAAAAGAGAAAAAGGAAGAAGAAGATAAGAAGAAGGTAGTAGATGATAAAAAGGAGAAAGAAAGACAAGATGTAGAGGATATGGTGAGGCAAATGCATGAAGAGACTGGCGGGCTGATTGGCGACCCTGACAACATTGGCGATCTTACAGTTGTGAGTTTTTATATGAGAATTATCTAATTAACATGCTATATGCTAGAAGTAAACATAATACATACAGAACTTTTTAGGATTGTTACACAAAAGATGGTGCAAGCTAGCTAAAATTGTGGTCAAGGCTGGTACTTAATGTGTTTAAAAATTTCAAAATGCTCCTTGGTTTTTTTCTCTTCCAAGTGTTGCAGTGATAATACACAACACCTTTTTGACCCAATGAAGATCCTCCTTCGTATTTACAGTAGGCCTAACATGAAATTGCTTAGGAAACTATCCTTATACATAATTCTGTAAGCAACATTTTTAACTGGAAATTGTGGGCTTTTGGCAAATCCAAATGATGATGGGAGAGGGCTCAAATGAAATGTCTTCATCCCAGGGTCTCAAGGGGGGAGGGAAATAGCAGTATTTCCAAAGTTACCAGCAAATGAGAAGTAATGTAAGACGTCCCTCCTATAAGAAAAGCATGGGATTTAAAAATGACTGTTTTGTTTACAAACTGACATATGATCCTACTTATACTGTACATATATTTAATTCCGTAAGCGAATCGGTCCCCACGAAATAACTCGCCCTAGGAAGAAGTTAAGTTAGGTTATGACGATTCATTTTAAAGCTTGAGGGCCAAGGACGGTGAGAAAAATATCAGAAATGTCAAAAATTACGTGGGCCACGCCCCACTGAACTTCAAAGATGCAATGATTTTCTTATGGAAATATCACATTTTGTTTATTAATAAGCAAAATGAACTAATGATCAGCTATGATTATCCACTTACACAAAAACCATATATGTTAGGGGCTATAGCCCCTGTAAGCCACTAGTATTGTTTTATTCTCCTCTGCATGTAAAGAGTAGGCCTAAAAAAGATGATGAAGCAGAATATGGATCATAGGGGCTATGACCCCTTCAAGCCACTAGTAATTCTATAATCAGGTATTGAGTCCTTAATGAACAATACAGTATTCGTAGAAGGAATATTGATACAAATATGATTTCATATTTATCTATATTGTTTTAAAAGAATTTCTTAATTTTAGTTCGGAAATTTCAGGCCCCCAAAACTATTAATTTTCTTAAATGTTTGGTGTCAATCAAATGCTCTTACCCTCAAGGTGTGCCTTTGAAGGGTTTTAAATCATCCCCACCTCCAGTGCTCCGACCCACAGGCTTTTACAGTCCCAATGTTATCGTCGTATGGAGTTATTTTAATGCAGCTGATTATAATGAAACTTTTTAACATCTGGCTGTGCCTGTGAGCTCCTTTTGTCACAGCTACGCTGCCAACGGGTCATCAGCTAACATTATTCAAAGTTAGTCAAATTGTATATTGTAGCCTACAATTTGTGTTTAATATTTTTTAGCCCTTGCAGGAAACAACAGAGACAGTATGCAGCTCAATAGAAACAGAGGTTGTGACTGACACCACGGAAATAACAACCACAACTGAAATTACAACTACGTCCACCACAACTACCACCTCAGGTCGGTTGTGCTCCTTTGTTTTTATTTTTGTATTTTAGCACTAAGGATCTCAGTCTATTGTCTAATAAAAGTAACCTTAATATTAATCACATTACAATATTATTATTACATGGTAAGGGACATAAACAGATAAAAATGGCATTGGTCAGAGAATTAGATTTAACAAATTTTTCTTGGAATGGCATATATGGTTTTGCTGTTAAGCAAATAAGATTAGTAAGTATAAGCAAAAAGACTGGCCATAATTTCTCAACAATTTGATAACATTGGAGGTACCAGGATGACATAAAATCCTCTAGGTTAGTTTTACTAATTAAGTCAGTTCAAGTCTTACTGCTACAATAATGTCGTCTATACATATCACCTCACACTTATCAAAAGTCAACCCGATTTTATGTCTACTCTTTGCATTAACCGTTTTGGGTGTTAGGAGTTTTTTGTGGTTATATCCAAATTTGCCAGAGTTTTTTCCAAGGGATCATACCAAAAGTGCCAGGAATGTCTGAAATTTGAATTTTAGTGTGTGGGAAAAAATAAGTAGCCTAAAAAATAAGCTCCTGTCCTTTTAAATGGGCCTATCCTTAAAATACTTCGAAACGATATATTGTCGCTCGAATATATGAGTCATCAAATGAAATAATTGCTTTGATAGAAAAATCAAATCAGACTATAAAGTCATGTAAAGATATAGAATTAGGAGTCTACACACGTTACTGCAACTTACTTTTCGGGAAAAAGATGTGAATTGTGTAAGGTACTCGAATGTATTTAAAATGGTTTTGTTTACCTCTTAGGACTTATTAATATGAAGTAACATAAAAGTATGTTGGTAAGTTTAAAATGATTTTTTTAAGGAATCCGGCTTAGTTAGATTCCATTTACAGGGATTCAGCTGGGAACAAAATTCTTTGAGCAAAAATGCTACAAGCTTTCAAAGACTTGTAGCAAAAATATTTTCCTTTTCGCATTTTTATCGCGTGTTACACTATTTTTTGGTCTCAAGTTGTTTTTTGCTTGTATTTGTTTTTAAGGTTGAACATTTAAATAATATATAATTTAGCAGAGTCTACTTTTCTTGGTAAATTATCCATTTTAACCATTAAAGTCTGTAATGGAAATATACTAAACATTATAATAGAATAGACCCAATATGGCACCAGAACAACTAAAACTCACACACCCCAAACATTATACACTCTGAAACATAACCTCAAAGCGTATCGCAATCGCATTTGCGCATCACCGATTTTTTTCTGTTTTCGCTAAGGTACCTACCTCTACACTTTCGCCCGATCGTTGCGATTTCGAGCGACTCGTGCTCGTGTAACCGTCCACATTCTGCAGCGACTCGAGACCGCGAGCGGCACTAAGTATGGAGGACCTACCGCTCGTCTCCTTTGATTCGGTCACAAAAACCGTCAAGAATTGGTGCGATGGCGAGGCGAGCGCAGTCATTCCTTCGGTGATGAATTAGCCCTCGATATTCTCGCATTAGCCGATTCGCTCGGCTAGACTCGACTACTACGGAGTGCGCGCCAAACCGAGACACAGCGCATGACGTCTGCTAGGGGGTTAGCTACTATCACTACAACTGTCATATCAGTAACTCGCCCGTTCCTTTTACACGGTACGCAGTTGAAATCGATAGCAACTGATTACGTAATGTAGGCTCGTTTCCTCTACCACTCGCTCAGAGGCGATCGCTAAAGTGACCTAGTGCAACCAACGTAACGTTAAGCCCCTACAACATCCCAACTACTCTTCTAATCTTTTTTGGTTGTGGATCGTGATCACGGACTTTCAATACAATTTGTGTTGTTAAAACCAGATTTTCTGCAATAAAATTAAAAAATACTTTTCTTTGTAGCAAAAAAGCGACAGCCTGCCCAAATATTGTCGCATTTTCGTGGTGCATGTCGCATTTTGCGACAAATGCGACCGCAGCTTAAACCCTGTCCATTTATCAAGGCTCTACTGTAATACGTACAAGTTTTGTTTTTCTGTATATTTGATTAGTATTGTTATTTTTGATATTAATATTTGTTTGCAGTGTCTTCAGGTGATGGGTCACAGGCTGACAAAATGGATGATGACGAAGAGGCTGATTCTCCCCCAACCGATTCCGAAGAAGGATTCACAAAAATTGGGAAAGATGGTATGTTTTTTTAAGTATAAAATAGCTGTGTAATAACAGAGTTGTTTTCAATATTCTAAATGTTTTATTAAAATAATAATGCTTGACATTTATTACTCAAAAATCTTAATTGACTCTGAATTTTATGTCTTCAGGTAAGAAACACATAATAGTTACGAGATCAAAGACAGGATCTCTTCAGCCGAGAACATTTAATATAGATGACCTAAAGAGGAGGAGTGCAGCTGGTGGTAAAGAGCTTGACAAAGTCGGAGACCGCAAGGACTTAACTACTCCTGAGGCTGAGGGAGGCAGCAGGCTCACGAGGCTCAAGGCTCAGCAGATTGCTTCAGGTATAGCTTGGTACCCAGGCCGAGCAAATTGAATACTAGTGAGGTTAATCCAATCAATTTAACTTGACAGTTGGGCATTAGTTTTGAATTGCAATTGTCCAAACTAAAAGAGAATAAGTAAAAATTATGTTTTGTGATGAGTGTAGTTTTTGTCTTTGTAAGTGACTTTACATTACATTTTATTACTTGCTGTCTTGCTGAATATGCCTCTGTAGCGAATTTCCTCTATAGGGAAGAAGCTATTACCGTAGTCGGCATGGTAAGACCTAGGCCCGGGACCATGATAACTTTTCGTTTTGAGGTCCCCAGACCCCAAAAACACCATTCGTTCGAAACTGTATATATATATATATATACAGGGTGGTCTGGACCTAGCGTTAAAAATTTTTTGGGTGATAGACCTACATAAATGCAACTTAAATACACAATTAAAAAAAAAATTATACCCCACACATCCACTTAAAAAAAATAATTTTGTATTATATTTTTAACCGTACTTTTACCTAAAAATTTAGAATTTGTGGGATATTTCGAAACATTTGTCAAACTGTAATACTACCATCATATTCTAAATTAAATTTCAAGTAAAGCCAAATAGGTTTTAATGAGCAAGACACTACATAATCATTTATTAAATTCATTAGAAGTGTAAAGTTATCATTTCCTTTAAAAAATTAAAAGTGAATATTTCATGCATAATTCTTTAAAAAATTTGCTAGAGAGTAGCAAATGCTATAAAAACTGCCTCAAAATGTGGGCTTTCAGAAGATATGTGGGCTTACAACACTAGATTTGTTACCATTTTAGTACAGTCAGGCGCGGATCCACGGGGGAGGAAATGGGGGAAATGTCCCCCCCCAAGGCAAAAGGTTGGAGTTGCGCGCGCACCCCCGCACCAGCGCTACGTCTGTCCAGCAGCGTCATCACGACTTGTCGTCTGATTGATGCGTCGTCAGTCAGACTTATATGCCTGTAATACTACTACAGACCGGAAATTCCAGGAAAATCAAATAATTATACAGGAATTTTTATGCTGGGAAAATGCGGGGAATATACGGGAATTAAGTTTAAAACGCCTTTTTCGGCCATTTTCGTTCATGTGGCTCGGTTGTCGTTTACAGCCAATAAAACACGTTTTGGTTTTCATTTTCAGCCAATAAGAAATTTTGCAGAACGTCATTTTCGGGCCATTAGGAATGCAACTAAATTCCTTTTTTTGACCCATCCGACGCGGAATAATAGGCATACATTGGCGGTAGAACGGGGTCGAATCCTGGTCAAATCGCCGTTTGTATTCGTAAAAATATTGTATAACCCGCGATCCGGCTTTTTGTGTATATCTACGGCCGTGGCATTCTTTTGCATTTTGGTAGGGAAACCCCTATCAAATCCTGTTCTTGATACTATCTAAGGTCGACCTGTTCTTAGAAAGCATTATTAATTAATAGCCCAATGACAAATGGCAGCTAGGTCTAGTTTCGAAACTTCCCAAAATTTCGCGATGCTTTATTTTTCGCTAGGAAAATGTGGTCCGATTACTATTTTGTTAATGATTAATCACTGATAGATTGTGATTTTTTTGCATATATTGAGGCTCGGTCGTCATTTTCGGTCAATAAAACTCGTTGCGGCCATCAAATTTGGACTTTAAAATGTGAAGAACGGTTGTTTTCGGCAAATAGAATGCTGGGAAATTGCCTATTTTGTTTTATAAAATTTATTTTAGTCAGTATGTTTTTTCTGTAAAACGCAGTCTGGCAGTATTTTTCGGCCGGCAAAATGCGGCCCTAAATTTGATTGTAGTCGATGTTTTTCCCACAAATCGCATTATGGGTGATAATATGCGGCTCGCTTGCCGCTTCAGGCCAATAAAACGCGGTCCAGTCCATTATACCTAAAAATTCAGTCATTTCAGTGTTTTTTACCACCAAGTCGCGGCAAAATTTATGTTTCTAACGCGTTTCGGACGTCGTTTTTGGTATATAAAACATGACCGGCTTTATTTATTGCCGAGAAAATGCGGTCCGATTGCCGTTTTTGAGCGATTAAGTACATTTCTGGCCTAAAATATGGGTTGTACTCAGTTTTTGTAAGATAAAAAAACTTGGGGTCGTAGTTTTTTGCTAGTACAGTAGACGCTCTTTTATCCGGCATTCTATGAACCGGCACATTCTATTAACCGGCACCAGGCGACCCGGGGTTTTCCAGGTATTTTCGGTCGTTTCCGTTTCGTACTGCGACTGCGCTGGACTGCTCCCGCCTTTTTCTTAGTCACCTGTTGTTTGTTTACGTCTCAAGCAGTAACGTTCAGTGATGTTCGTAAACTTTGCTCAGTACACTACTGTATTCAACCTATTTTTAGACGCCAACTTCCGCCCGGCTGTCTGTCAGTCTATCCGTCCACAAATGCAGGTGTTCCGGAGCAGTGCCAAGGTCAACCAACGCACGGGACCACAGCTCATTACTGTAGCGAGATGACAGACTATCAGATTACTGTATTCCCAATAATAACAAAAAAGTTCTAGTATCCGGAAAAATCGATTTACCGGCATGGGCGTGGTCCCAAACATGCCGGATAAAAGAGCGTCTACTGTAATATGCTGTAAATGTAATACGCTGGTAAAATTACCCATTTTGGCTGACACGTCCGGTCGGTAAATTTGCCTAAAAACACAGTTTGATCTTTTCAGGCGTTTTAGGTGGCAAAATGAGAATATATTTGAGGTATTTTAGGCTGATAATATGTATCTCGGGTATCGTTTAAAATCGCTGTATCTCGGCCGATACATTTTTTCCGATCTTATTTTCGGTAAAATCTTCGTTTTCGACGATAACATACTTTGATACTTCCCCGCTAGCGTGTTGGACTTTAAATTGCGGTTTGGGTATAAACTATTGCGTTTTTGTTTTTTGTTATTTATTTGCCGATAAACGTTTACTTGTCGTTTTTGGTCTAACAACTACGACGACCATGAAATGCGGTCAAATTTCCATTTATAATCGGAAACAACAGGTCAAATTGCTGATTTTGATCAATGAATTAAGTATAGTCGTTTTTTTAGGCCGATAACACTCATTTTGGTCAATAAAACGCATTCGGCTATTTTTACGGCTGCTTAAATGATTGATCTAGAATATTTTACAAATTTCCCGGGGAGAACTCCCGTACCCCCCAGCCCTGAGGGGTACTCCATACCCCCCCAACCCCCGGAATTTCCCCCCCCTAACGTGACTCCCTGGATCCGCCCCTGAGTACAGTAATGCGCATTTGAATGGTGTAACACGTGGTTTGGGAAAATAATAATTAAACTCTGTCATACTAAAAAGACACATATGAAAATTTGCATTATTACAGCTGTATCATGAAGTTAAAATTCCTTTTTTACCTGCAAAAGTACAAGATAAAATTGTAAATGTTAGATGGATCACACGAGATTACAGCTTCATTTCAGTTTATTTTCGAAATGTCCTCCGTTCTCTCTTATACAGGCTCTGGCTCTCTTTCGCATTGCACCAACTGTCACTTTATGGCTTAGTTTTTCCCTAACTTTCTGTGTTACATCTTGGATCCTGTTTAGAAGTTCCTCTTCACTATTTACAGGAGTTGCGCACACCTCAGACTTCATAAATCCCCACACAAAAAAGTCCATGGGATTCAGATCAGGAGATCTTGCAGGCCAAGGTACAGGACCTCCTCGGCCAATCCAAGTTGGGTAGTTATCACTCAGCCAATCTCGGACGTCTGTAGTAAAGTGAGGAGGTGCACCATCTTGTTGATAAATAATATGTTGACGATGTGCAGGGCCAATCATATCCAACATTTGAGGCAAATCGTGTTGCAAAAAGTCAAGATGCATAACTTCATTTAAACTTCCCTGAAAAATGTGAGGTCCCAAGAAACGATTGCCAACCACACCAGCCCAAACATTTATATGAAATCTTCTTTGAAAGGACATTTCTCTTGCTGCTCTTGGGTTTTCAGTATCCCACATGTGCATGTTGTGGCAGTTGAATACACCTTGTCTTGTAAAAATAGATTCGTCTGTCCATAAGATTTTTTTGAAAAAGTGGTATTGTTCAATATCAGAATTTAGTAGATAGCGACAGAAATCTCGTCTAGCAGCATAGTCATTACGTTCAAGGCCTTGAACTTTTGTGAAATGGTAAGGGTAGAATTTATTTTTGTGTAAAACCGTCAAAACTGTAGTTTTACTCACGCCTGTTTCACCTGCAATTTTTCTGCTACTAATCCCCAGGTCTTCTCTAACTCGGTCCAGAATTTGCTCTTCAGTGTACACATCCAAAGCTGCTGCACCCACCTCACTCCACTCCTTGTGCACAGATCCACGTTCTACCAAACGCTGATGCAACCGCGTAAACACTTGCGTACTGGGAACGCGCCGACCAGGATAGTGGACAGTGTACTCCCTTTGAGCCGCACTCACGTTTCCATTACAGTAACCATACAAAAAATGCATTTCCACATATTCCTGATTTGAAAACGACATCTTGACATCACTGCCACTGAGTAAATGGCCAAAATCCACTATAAATACTTAGTCAAAAAAAAAAAAAAAACATAACATTGGTATCTGTGCGTGATAACTTATCTCATGATAAGGTGGGCATTAGTGATGTGTCAAAACCAAAACTTGAATCTCAAAACCACCAAAACTTTGGAAAAGTTTCGGTTTCGAGATTCGATTGGTGAGTTTCGAGAATCAAAACTCGAAACTGCTGAGATTTTTTGTGTCTTTATTGTTGTTTTTTTAACAGAAATCACGCCCGTGTTTCGATCAATAATGCAAAGGTCAAAAGCCTACTGTCATCGGTCATCTACCTTCACCTTTTTTGGATTATTGATTTTTTATTTCTGAAAGAACAACTCTAACCAAAATATATAATTAGTTTTAATTAATTTTTCTGGATTTATTTTTCATAACCATATCCAGGCAAGTAAATAGGGTTTCGCGATTTGAGTTTCGAGATTCGATTTTGTAAGTTTCGGTTTCGGTTTCGAGATTCGAAATTTCTGGTTTTGACCATCACTAGTGGGCATTTATTAGATATTGGAATTCTTTCAGATATCCTTGTACAGTAGAACTCCAATTATCCAAATTAATTGGGGATCGGGCCAATTCGGATATGCAGAAATTCGGATAATCAGGTATACCTCGGGAATTAAGCAAAAAACATCACCATACATAAAAAATCAGAATTTTATCGAAAAAGTTATTATAAATGTAGTGAACAGAAAGTGAGCGAACTGTATCAAGAATATACATCATAAAATTAAATTACAGGAGTTAAATTGAATACAGTATATACAGTTGCTCTTTTCAATAGGCCTACATACTGTACGTATTTCACTGTTCAATGTTGGTTATTTCACTTGAACATCTCGAGCAAAGTGAGTTTATCACTTAGCGAAAGGACAACACGTTTACGTTTTGTACTCATTTCGAACGATAATCTCGGTGAAAGAACAGTAGCGACTGATGATGAGCATGGCGGGAAGGGGGTATGACTCATTGTTCCCTGCGAAAATATCGTCCTGAAGGTAACAGCGCAGGCTTTTATTTTAGCGCTCACGGCGCATTATCGCTACACGCGCTCCCGCTGTTATTTTCTTGATTTTTATATTTCTATTATTTCACTCAAAATCGATTCGGATAATTGGATATTCGGATAATTGGGGTTCGGATAATTGGATTTCTACTGTATAATGATTTGTACATGACAATCACTGTCCCTAAATTATTATTTTTTTTTTATGAGGATTTCATTGTCCTTTTTATCTGACCTTAAATAATGCTATTTAAAATAGTGCTGCAAGTTAAATTAGTGGTATTTTAGTTATCTAAAATCCAGACTTTTAACTAGTGTAATTTTGGCCGAACCTCTTTTTACACCACTCAAACTCACATAACTGTACTAAAATGGTAAAGAATCAAATGATGTATCATATCTTCTGAAAGCCCACATTTTGAAGCAGTTTTTATACATTTGCTACTCTCTAGCAAATTTTTTAAAGAATTATGCATGAAATATTAATTTTTAGTTTTTTAAAGGAAATGATAACTTTACACTTATAATGAATTTAATAAGTGATTATGTAGTGTCTTGCTCATTAAAACCTATTTGTCCTTACTTGAAATTTAATTTAGAATACGATGGTAGTATTACAGTTTGACAAATGTTTCGAAATATCCCAGAAATTATAAATTTTTGGGTAAAAGTACGGTTAAAAAATATAATACATTATTTTTTTTTTTAGTGGATGTGTGAGGTATAATTTTTTTTAATGACGTTAAGTTCGAAATCCAGCCAGATCGATCTATTCGAAGGGGTATTTTGAGGGGTTTTGTACCCCAAAAATGGGTTTTTGAATTTTTTACATATCATTTTTGAAATATTCAAATTTTAGTTTTTACCAATATGGATCCAATAATGTGGATTCAGCTTAAAAAAACACACAATTTGGTATTTTGATCATTTCTCTATGTCAATTGGTTACCGAGATATTGAAAGTGCTAAACACAGTACGTTGTCTAATGTTATTCTTATGAAGGAAAAGAAAATTTGTTTATCTCGCTTATTTATGAAAGTATACTGACGAAACTTGGTATATGGCTTCATCTAGTTGTGGTTTATTAATATTTGCCTAAAAAAATAATTTTTTTGCCAAAGGCTCTTGTAGCAGCAAACCTGCGTACTCAGCCCCAATGTTATTCTTTTGGAGAATAATTAAAATTGTATATATCGCTTATTTGTGAATATATTTTTATGAAACTTGGTAAGTGGCTTTATGTAGTATCAAGACATTTATATCTCCATTGGAAATTCGCTGAGTATGCAGGTTTGCTGTGACGGGGGTATTTAACATATTCCTTTGCTCTAACAGGGTAATCATATATTTTTTTCTATACCCCAAAGCAAAATTATTTTATTATATCTGCAAAAGGCCTACAGCATGTGTAAAATTAAAAAATTGTCTGCAAGCATAACATGATGAAAGTGATAAACAAATTAATGAATACGAATCGTAATAAACATGTGATAAGTTAACTTGTAATAATACTAGTTTTCATCAAACACAAAAAGTAAAAAAAATTGTAAATTAAAAATGTAGGATTGGATTGGAAAGAAAGTGTAACTTATCTCATATTGAATAACAGCTATACAGTCAACTCCCGATTATCCGGGAGCGGGTCAATCGGGTTGCGGTTTAACCGGGGTCATGAAAGGTATATTTTTATTTATCCCTTTTAAACATAAATAGAGCATTAATAACTATTTATTTTGCTAAATTATGTCAAGAATGATATTTCATTTTCTTTGTTTATCAGAATAAATACTATACAAGAAATTAGTACACAACATAATCTCAGAGTCTGTCATCTCGCTAAAGAGCCGTGGGCGTGTGATGGGGAGGGATGACCTTGACACTGCTCTAGTCACTGCACCTGGCTAGGCAGTGCAACGGACGGTCGGACGCGGACGTTTAAAAATAGAAACATCTCAAAACAATCACTCTTCCCGCCGCTGTTCACCCTCAGCGACGGACGGACGGTCTGACGTGGACGTCTAAAAATAGAAAAATCTCAAAACAATCACCCTTCCCGCCGTTGTTCACTCTCATAGGGGTTTTCTCCCAGTGCGGAATTAATTAACATACTGTTCGGTGTAGTTTAGAGAGTTCGGTATTTAGAGATTTTTAACCTATTAAATATCATTTGGCGTTTTGAATAGTATTTACTGCTATCAAACCTTGCTAGATTATTATCTTGATTTTTTGTAGATGTTATCACAATTTAAAGATTTTCAAAACTATATAATATACATAAATTATCTCAAAACACAGTATTGTAGTATACAAATATTGATAAACCTTTATTTGATTTTTGATTTTCAATTGATTGAATCCCTTTGTTTTAACCATTGTTTTGGGTTATCTGTACCCTCCAGCTGGTCATTACCCCGGATAATCAGGAGTTGACTGTACTTCCAGGGGTGTGTTTGAATTTTTAAATATCAAAGTTTTACAAATTGTATTTTGTTCCAGGAACCCATTTATTCAAGCTAGGGATGGAGAATGGCTTCAAAACCTACGTGAACCAGTACAGCACGAACATTGCCGCTTTAAACAAACAACAGCGCAATGAGGAGAGAGATAAAAAGAGGCATTTGTCACACAAATTCTCGCTCACACAGGCTTCAGAATTCAAGTGGGCCGGTGCTTACTATGGTGTGTTTTTTGCAATATTTTCTTAAATCAAAATCTAACTACAGAGCTAAGTATTTAATTAAATTAGGGAGGATGATGGGAAGGAAAACTAATTAAACTAGGTATGAGTCGGTTCCAAATGTTGATTCTCGATTCCACCGCTTCTTGGGCTAAGAATCGAAATTGAGAATCGATGGCCTAAAGTCAATTTCGATTCTATCGATTCCAGGCCATCAAACAACTAAACAAAACAACAACAAACAAAAACAACTAAGGTGGAAAAACAAAGAATGACACGTTAAACAAAGTTTAACTGGTTGAAATAAAACTCCCGACAACTTATCACTTCCTTTCCAGTCCCAAAATAACTCTCAACTAACACGAAACGAGAATTGACAGGAGTTCTATTTATGGATGTACCTGAATGGAGACAACATATAAGGAAGCATGGCGAGGGGGGCGGGGAGGGTTTGGTTTGCGACAAAACAATTGACCTTGAAGTTGTCAGGTCCCCAGCGCACTTATCAGTCACTGTTAAACATCTTTCTCTCTGAATACAGAAATGTATATTAAAATCGTTCTCTTTCCCCATTATACATTTAAATTAAACTGATTTTTTAGCCTATCCTATACTTTAATATGAGTAAAGTTTGCATGTGTCCATGCTTGCTTGTTTGTGTGCTTGCTTGCGACACTGATCTTAATAACGTCACCAATGATTTCCTTAAAATGTTGGAAATAACCAATTTCTGGGATAAAAGTAAGTTCTAGACAGTTCTCATACCCAGGAAAAATCAAATATTATAAAAAAATTAACATTGGGCTTATGGAGTTTAAAATCAAAAGAATTGTGACAGCGGTTTATAATCAATCAATGAACAGTCAAAGTAATACTCATGTTGTTTATGATTATTAACATGTGGTTTCTTGAGAGCAGAGCTTATAAGATTTGAGTGAAAATTAAATTTATATAGAGTAGTAAAATAATCAAAGGGACATTGAGCTTTACATAACAACTGGAGTGACCTTAAAAATGTAGACAAGAGGCAAACGAGTATAACAATCCGATCATCAGTGGGGGGAAGTAGTGAAATATTACTCCAAGTCATCAAAACAAACTGAGTGGCCTTCCCCGAGCAAAGCTCGCCTCCCAGGTAATTTTATATTACTGTAGGCTGTAGAATACTGGTGAAATCAATATTAAATTGCAATTGACAAGGTTGTAAGTTAGGTTAAAATGTAACCATAAAATCTATCTATATCTATAATATTATAAAGAAGAGGTGGTTTCTGTCTGTCTGATGTTCCGTGTGAACGCAAAAACTACTGAACCGACTGGGCTGAAACTTTACACAAAGGTAGATCTTGAACCCATGCAACACATAGGCCTATTCACTTCCTTAAAATCCCCTCGGGCTACGCCCCATGAACGTCCTAAGTTTCAATGTTTACATTTCGGAGGAAAGTAAACATTCAGAAACTGTAATGCGAACAGCTGAGGACACTTCCATTTGACAGCTTAAAGAGCAGAAGCAAGAACGGCTGTTTCAAGCTAACTAAAATGCAAATTGCATTGACTATAGAATAGGGGTGTGCGAGTACTCGAAACTTCGAGTTTTCGGCCGAGTATTTTAATACTCGAACTCGACTCGAAGTTTTGAAAACTACTCAAAAGTTCGAGCGAGTATTTCCCGCCGATTTCCAGACGATCGCTAACGATTGCGTCCGGCCAAAACGCGTAGTAACAGCCGGAAAAGACGATCGCATTACGTAAAATCGGCCGAAAATGACGACCGCGAACGATTGCGACCGGCCAAAAAGCGTAGTAACGGCCACAAAGGACGATCGCATCAAGTAAAATCGGCCGTAAATGACGATCGGACCACGTAATTTCGGCCATAATTAACGATTTCGTCATTTAATATTGATTATAAGCAATGTCTGGACCAGGTGAAATTGGCCAAATGACAACCGGGCCCTGTTTCATCGGCCGGAAACGAATGTCAAAACATGTTTTGTTTGTCAATACGTAATCCAGTTTGATTGTACTGGCCAAAACTTTGTATTGCTACTCATGTATTAGTTAGAAACCATGTTTAGATTATCAAATCTAGGGTGGTATCCAAATCTCATTACACTATTTTAAACTACCAACTGATGGCAAATACTCGCTCGAAAATACTCGAAACTCGAAAATAATTGGCACTACTCGACTCGACTCGATTCCAAAAATCACTACTCGCACACCCCTACTATAGAACGGGTAAAGACAACCCCTGTGCGAAGAACGGGTACATCAGCTAGTACCTACTAAACAACTGTCAAATTGCTACATATGATTTAAAATTGTTATACGTTATTTAAAATAAAATCACTTAAAAACTGTACACTATAGAGCCAATTAGGAATTTAGTATTCTTCTACTTCACGGGATTCATTGTTTTCATAAACTTGCTGAGGCATTGAATGACAGGTACAGATAAGTGATTCATTGCTCTCTATTCATGAAATGTGCTAATGGTAGGAGTCAGGAAGTAAGCAAAAAACTACCTGGAGCCTAGACACAACAAATGCCGGTCTGTCTGTCTGTCCAGGATTTTATTATATGTGATCACTTCCTTGTTTAAGAGTCTTCATCACCGGAAGTTGCTAGACGCCATCTTGGAGTTTTGTTCCATAAGGTCTATTAATTTTGTGGCTCCATCAAATTCCTTAATTTGCGAATTATGGTTTTACAATAAATTGTTTCATTTTCAACTGCAAACACTGTACATGTTCTTGTAAACGAAATCAAAATTCAACATTGTACTTCCCTAGAGGATGACAAAACCTTTAATTTAACACCAAAATTAATTGAATGTGACGATCAGGTAAGAGGTAACGGAGGCACAAAGTTAACATTGGTCTTATGGGGCAAATCATGTACATGGTATCCGGGAGCTTCTGGTGATGAAGACTCTTAAAATGTTCTGGTTTGGTTTTTATAAACTAATCCACAAATCTTTGACGGGTATATGTTCAATAATTCTCCTCTGTTTACGATGGTTGTTAAATATAGTAGATTATTTTATTTTATTAGTAGTAAATCCATTTTGTAAAAGGGGCCATTCCATGCCAAATCATCCAGGGGCTGACACCCATGGTGTCAGATTTTAATAAAAATTTGTATATATTAAGTGTGTACAAAAATAAGAAAAAATGCAAAGTTTCACCAAATTCCATTAAGTAGTTTCAGAATTATAGTCATTTAAAGTTTTAGAAAAACGTAATTTCCGATGGCAGTATGAGCGGGAAATCAGCTTGTATGTTTCCACGTTTTTCTAAATAATATTTATATTTATGTAGCTAGAGGCTTCAAACTTTATGAATTTGTCCTAAATTTAATGGAGAATCAGATTATACTATAAGTGTTGGCATTATAACTTTTCATCATTGTTTAAAAATTCGTAAAACACAAAAATTATAGTTTTTTCAAATTGTGACGTTTATGTAAAAAACAATCTTTGGCTAAAATCTCTCTCCAGATACCCTAATACAACCATATATCACTGAAAAGAGCATAACATTTCCTTATAAATGGTGAAATAATATTTGTGGGTTTACGTGTTCTAAAAGTTTTATTACAATGTAAAGTTAATAAATAAATTTTTGAATAGCGGAAAAGGTATTTTCATTGACAAAGACAGAGTTTGTGGTAAGGATGTTAGAAAGTCAATAATATCTTATAAAATATAGGACTGGAGCTAAAATCATATGTAATACAATTTGCATGGCATATTTTGTAATAACATAATGCTTACTGTTGGATATAACACATTTACAACAAATAATTTTGTACAGTATGATGTCATTTTGAATTTAAATGTATACCCTTGTTAGCCTACGTATTACTGGAGAGCTGCATGTCAGTCTCAAAAGGTGAAATAATATTTGCAAGTTGTAGCATTACAAGAGTTTTAATACAAAATAAAAATATGAAATGAAAACCTAGGATTTGATGAAGTTTTGGTCTTAATGGATTTCGCTGAGAATTATAATTTTGTTCTTCAAAATGAAGCACACTAGAGCCATTTAAGTTGTTCAGTTCATCCTGTAGTAATATATTCTAAAAATGGAGATGGTACCTTACTACAAACATCATTGTGGTACTAGAAACATCATAGTGTTTAATTTCTGAACCATTTGTCTTCTCTGTCCAAGAAAAAACGATTGATTTAATTAAGCTGACATTTCCATCAGTTGGCAGAGTGGAATACATTACTGATGGGTGCAGTGCACAGTATAAAAATTTCAAAACCATGATGAATTTGTCATGAAAAAATGTTCAACTTAAAGGAAGTCATGGAAAATCTTCATGGAAGTTATGGAAGGTCTTTTCATCCAACAAAAGACATGAAAAACTGTGTGTGACGGAATCGGGGGCAAGACAAAAGAACTAATATTAAGAGAAACCTCCAAAGTTCAAAAGCAAGTGAACGGATTGTAAATGCTTGGCAAATGTTCACACTTTGTAATAATCTGTTTTCAAAAATAAAATTTTTCTTTTTGAGTGAAGAAGATATTGAAAATATCAGAATAACCCAAAGTAGTCGTTTTGAATCTGGGCAAAGCATAACTGGAACAAGAAGTTTTAATTTTTTCCAGCCTGTATCGTCAGAAGAAATCATAGCAAAAAGAGTGAGCTCAGGCTCTGTTATCTGTTTAACACGTTCGCTGCTGCAAACATGTTTAAACATGAAATTTGCATAAGTTTCTATGTTAAGAAAAAAACCGATCGGGGCCCACAGCAGCCAACGTGTTAAGAAAAAACATGTTTAACCCATCAGGACCAATGATTGAACCTAACCTCCATTCCTTTGTTGCCTGGGTTTATGAAAGCAACTGGTGGATTGGAATGGTTCAGCAAATTAAGAGGAAGAAGGGGTTTATAATATCCTCTTTATGCAATCCTCATGGTACAGCTGAAAACTTTTATTGGCCTCAAAAAGAAGAAAACTGTCCCGTACCACCACCTCATCTCCTTTGTAAAGTAAAACCTCCAGTGGTAACGTCACAATTGGATTGAACTTATAAGATTTATTCTGACTCTCAAAAATAAATTAACACAGCCTTGGACAACTTTAAAATATCACTATAGACGGTCATCAGTTTTAAGTTTCAGTGATTGTGTTTACTTACATTTCAAGTTACTTTCGAACCAAGCCAAGACTTTTAAAACTATTTAACAATTTTTAACTTTTAACACAATTTGAAGATATACTATCATTTTGTACAACAGAAGAATTTTCCCATGAAAATCTGGATAAGAAGTAAGTAAACCAGTTCAGTAACTAAATGAAATGTAAATATTGTATATTTTGTTTAGGTATCATAAATTCACGAGGTTGTTTAATGTAAGCTAAATCAGTACACCCTCAGTATTGAGGTAAAAAAGGAGCACTTAAGCCATGTCATTTCATATTTTTATATTGTATTAAAACTCTTGTAATGCTACAACTTGCAAATATTATTTCACCTTTTGAGACTGACATGCAGCTCTCTAGTAATATGTAGGCTAACAAGGGTATACATTTAAATTCAAAATGACATCATACTGTACAAAATTATTTGTTGTAAATGTGTTATATCCAACAGTAAGTCTTGTGTTTACAAAATATGCCATGCAAATTGTATTACATATGATTTTCGCTCCATAGTCCTATATTTTATAAGATATTATTGACTTTCTAACATCCTTACCACAAACTCTTGTCTTTGTCAATGAAAATACCTTTTCCGCTATTCAAAAATTTATTTATTAACTTTACATTGTAATAAAACTTTTAGAACACGTAAACCCACAGATATTATTTCACCATTTATAAGGAAATGTTATGCTCTTTTCAGTGATATATGGTTGTATTAGGGTATCTGGAGAGAGATTTTAGCCAAAGATTGTTTTTTACATAAACGTCACAATTTGAAAAAAACTATAATTTTTGTGTTTTACGAATTTTTAAACAATGATGAAAAGTTATAATGCCAACACTTATAGTATAATCTGATTCTCCATTAAATTTAGGACAAATTCATAAAGTTTGAAGCCTCTAGCTACATAAATATAAATGTTATTTAGAAAAACGTGGAAACATACAAGCTGATTTCCCGCTCATACTGCCATCGGAAATTACATTTTTCTTAAACTTTAAACAACTATAATTCTGAAACTACTTAATGGAATTTGGTGAAACTTTGCATTTTTTCTTATTTTTGTACACACTTAATGTATACAAAATTTCATAAAAATCTGAGAACTTGGGTGTCAAATTGTAATTTGGCTGGATGATTTGACATGGAATGGCCCAAAGGTGTCCTGTTATATATTGAACATGTCAGTAAACTACCAATTTTACAATTAGATAAAATATGAAGACATGTTTGATATTACTTTCAGTTTTCAACTGTTTTTAATTCCAACTAGGGGTGTGTGATTACTCAAAACTTTGAGTTTTCGTCTGAGTATTTTAATACTCGAACTCGACTCGAAGTTTTGAAAAATACTCGAAAGTTCGAGCGAGTATTTCCCGCCGATTTCGGGACGATTGCGACCGGCCTAAACGCGCATTAACATACGCAAAAGTTGATCGCTTCACATAAAATTGGCCGAAAGTGACCATCACAGCGTGTAATTTTGGCTGCAAATGATGACGGAAAACATAATATCGGCAAAAATGCCGACTGGGCCACTTAGTATCGGCCATAACTAATGATTTCGTCATCTAATATTGATTATAAGCGTGTCTGGACCAGGTGATATTGGCCAAATGACAACCGGACCGTGTTTTATCGGCCGGAAACGAATGTCAAACCTCATTTTGTTTGTCAATACGTAATCCAGTTTGATTGTGCTGGTAAAAACTAAGTATTGCTATTCATGTATTAGTTAGAAACCATGTTTAGATTATCAAATCTAGGGTGGTATCCAAATCCCATTACACTATTTTAAACTACCAATCTACGGCGAATACTCAATAGAAAATATTCAAAACTCAAAAATAATCACTCGACTCGACTAATTTAAAAAATCACTACTTGCACACCCCTTATTCCAAATAGACAACAATTATTTAAAGTACATTTAGATTAAATTGAAAAGGTTCTAGTAGGGGGGGGTTGGGGCGGTCGCCCCCCAAACCTAAGAATTTTTGTGTTTTATTTTATTATTTAGGCATATGATGAAAGTTTGAATAAATCTGAATGAAAATATAAGCATCGAAAGCCTCCCAAAACCCAGTTTTTTGGTTCCGAAAATCAAATGTTGCCGCTCCCGTCTACAAGGTTACATTAAAATTCAACCTAAAGAACCTAAACGTTTCTTTAAAATTAAATAAAATACACACCATTAGACTGGCGAAATTTTAAGCTTACATTTTATTATATAACACATTACTTAATCCATGTATTTAACCTAAAAGTGTCTTTCAAAAACATGGATATTCCCGAGTATCGCGAAGTTGTTGCAGTTTTGCCAGTTGACAAGACTGAAAATGCAGCGTTTTCAACATGGTCTTGGAGGTAAATTTTATCAGAAAAGGTTGCTACGATTGTATTCGGTGATTATTTTTTACTGGATTTCGCCCGCCTACCGTCGTTTGCTATCAGCGGTGTTTTGTTTACAGGTTAGGTTTGATTTTTGTTTAAAACCGCGTAATCCGTTGCTAGACAATAAATATCCAGTGACAAAGAAGAAAAAAGTGCCTCGAATTATATGTAATGAAATAAGAGGAAAACAGAAGCTCATACACCAAGTATTTTATTTTGTAAAAATGTGGTACGACATTTTCATTTTTCGAGTCGTTGAGCTTTGGCTGTCAGCCTCATTCCTAATTGTATCTTCGCGTAGTATAGTTCAGTATTGCAGATTTCAAATACGTTTTCTAAATAGTTTTTCGCATGGGTAAATACTAAAATAAGTTTATTCATTTTGAAAATGCCTCCTGAACTGTTGTTTAGAATTTAAAACCAGGTTTACATACCTTTTCCGTCCAAACAGTTCAAAAATATAGGTGGTAGCATACATTTTTGAACTGTTTGGACAGAAAAAGTATGTAAACCCGGTTTTCAAATAAATTGTTTATTTAGGCATCTTACCTGTTCTTAGACGCCTAAAGATGACGTAGAAAAAAGTGTAATGCCTAAATATTTTTTTTTATTTACGGTCGGGCGCAGTAGAACTAAAGTTAATTTATGTTTAGCTTGTTTATAATGTTAAGATTGCTTTTTTCTTGAGTGCAAGGTTATTGATACATTATGTTAACTTACTTTCATTCGTTGTATAATTTCATATAGTTAAAAACAATAATGGGAGTGCCAGGGACCATCCACAGGGAAGGGTAGGGGTAACTTTCGGTGACCGCCCCCCCCCCCCCTAAACATGACCTCTGGATCCGCCCCTGGGTTCTAGACAGGGAACAATACTGCTATTTCCCTATGATACAGTTAACAAGCTGGAAAAATAAGGTAGTGGTCTTTAGCAATATGGTAATACTGTTACGTCTGTTAAGTAATTTACATCATAACTCTCCCGTGGAATTGACACTCCTAATTTGTAGTAAGTAAGAATACTTTGCTTTGGCTATCATCAATATGATATTTGTATGTACTCCAATGTCCGGAGGATATATTTTCTATTTTTTAATTAGGATACTTGTCTTAATCCACTGATCTTTGTTTTTTTTTTTATTCCAGCCACTATTTGAATTTGAATAATAGGCATTTTATATCTAGTTAAATGTTATTATTTTAAAAAGTAATAGTAATGTTAACCACACTAATTCAGTTTATTAAAAAATAACCACCAACCGACTGTCTCAATTTATTAATTAAATTCAATTACTGACTACTTATTGTCTTTAAATCATTTTTAAAACATTACTTTGCTATTTCACCTGTTATTAGGAATCGGAATAGAGAATGGGGAATCAATCGAACAAAATTGGAATCGACTCATCCCTAAATTAAATACAGCAAATTTAGTTATAAGCTATAATTTTAATTGCTTTACTGTTTTACAAAAATTTTGTTTAAATGTTTTAGATCATTGATTTAATTTAACTTAACTGGTTTAATTTACAATTGTTGAATTGTGTAAAATTTAGGCTATTTAATCATTTTGCCACTAAACAAAGTGGCCACTCAACCAGAAAAAACTTAAATTATCTGAGAGTTAATAGAACTGGGGATAAACCGTGAATGAGCCAGGAATTATATCGTGGATTGGGGATTTGTTATACATTCCTTGCAGTGCATTATTTGGTCTTCAATATTAATGAACAACAAAAAACAAGGTGAGCAACACAGACCAAACAAGAGTACTATCTCATTATCATAATGAACAAGAATTGTTTGTGTAGAATAGTACGGTGCTCAGCTGACAGTATATGGATAGATTGGAAAGTAAATAGTTATAGTCAGCTATCTTTATACATAAAGAAGTAGCCTACAGAGCGCAACATCTGAACAGTGTCAAAAATGATACAACTACTCAACAATCACATTAAGTACATTAGGAGCTAATCAAGGATTTTAACTTGAAATTTAAACAACTGTTTTTAAGGCATGACATAGTGTAGACTAAATCATTTTAGAGGGAGATGGAAAAATTCATTTAACGAGTAAATTGTGGCATTAATAAAATATTCTTAGTTTTTTTTGTATTAATTTAATGGGATATTTTCACTTCTAATTTGTTCTGGGATACTTTTTTGAAAAATTTTCCTCCTGCATATGGGAGTCTTTTCTTATAAAATTGTAATCTATGATGGTTCTGCATACCACATTTTCGTTTTTCTTGTATTATAATGGTAGACAGGTTGGTTGGAAACATCATTTACCATTTTATTTTTTACCAATAAAATAGAATCAAAAATATATTGCCCATGAACAAATACTTTTAATTGTTTGGAGTGGTCTTTGGATGGATCATCATGGTTTAGTCTAAGTATTATTCTTAATGCTCTCTTCTGCTGTTTTAATTTACTATCCAAATTATCTTTAAGCTGGTTATCTAGAACGTTCGTCGTAGTGATGTGCGATAAGGATCGTAGTGATTTGAACAGTATCCAATATCGCGATAACAGCAGTCCACGATGCGACATTCCTAAAACTATACATATCATATGGTCAACTTTGATACTTCCAATTTGTACTGGCACATTGAAACTATAATTTAGTGGGAAGTCTATAATTGTTCGTCATTATTTAGCAGAAAATATTTTCTAAACTAGGCTTTTAACTCATTAGTGCTCATTTTGGAAACAAGCTTTATAGTTATATAAAGATAATGCTTTGATTTAACATACTAACTCATTCAAAAAGATATATACCAATGAAATTCGAATGGCACGATACGTCATAAACGATACACTAAAAGCGATATGTGGATTGCGATACAACAGCCCAAAATGAAACAGTGATACAATATTTGATGTTGAAACCCACGACTATATCGCTAATCACTGGTGTCTTGTATGGCATATTAGGCAAATGGTAATGAGGTCATGTTGGCACTAAATGATTGTTCGCATCTTAGATTTGATCATATCCACAATCTCCCGATTATAAGGGGTCAGGGAACTGTGCTGATTAGATATGGTACATCGTGAATTAGTCGTATGCTATGTAAACAAATACTGTAATAGGAATGTGTAATAATAGAAGGGTTGCCATAATTATTTGATCAAAAATACAGACAAACCTTCAAGTGACGGGTCTGGGTTGCCAACACAGAAATATTTTGAAATTACAAACCTATATACCTGGATATCACTTTTTAGGGTGTTGCAAAATAGTTAACTATACTTGTGAACAATGTAAGAAATATATTTTATAAATGTGTCCAGTAAAGTTAATAGAATAAATCAATATACTTATATTTTATATATTAAATCCTACTAAAAGAACTCTGGAATGGAAAAATATACGTTTTGTTGAAATGTAACTTATTTTATTGATAGACATAGCCTATATCACTGAAAACACGCCAAACCACCAAAAATAACTGTTATATGATTATCTTTATAGTTTATGGTTTTTTTAAATATCAACTAAATTACTAGGCAAGTGACTTACTTGAATCATTTGACCCCAGAGTGTGGTGGCGGCATTTCCACTGCACTTGTTACTACTTTTAATGTGCATGCATGAGAGAAGAAGAACATTCTCAGTTAACCTTTTTAAAAATGAACTTGAAATAATTTGCAAAAATTGCAATAATTGCAAAATCCAAAATTTTAGCAATCCAACAAGTTTTGAACAGTTAAAAAACAGCCAACTACAAAATTTTCTTATGTTAAGCTTTGTACGATACAGACATAGACATGGACCCAAAAATACAAACCGTCCCAAACAAAATAGTAGGGATAAGTTTATACCAAAATTTATTGATTCTCGTTACCGAAACCATCGATACCTACGATTTACCAGTACCCATAGTTGTTAAAAACAATTGTTAAAAAGTTACAAATTTGTGTTACCATTGTAAATTATTTAGTAGCATTTTGTAATTAATTATCAAACTAATTTTGAAATGCAATTTTGTATGTAATTTAATATTAATTTCACTATTATGCTGTGGTAATATACAATAATAAACAACAACTGTTTATTATAAATTCATAATGGGGAAAAATGTGGTTGCAATATAATGACTCGAAGAAATAATTTTGGTCAGCCGACTGATTTATTGCTTTCAACTGAACCCCACCGCTCCCCTCCTGTCCCTCTTCCCTCCTTATCTCCAAGGTAAGATTTTTTGCTGTAGGGTGGGTAAACGGCGGGAGTATGTCACTTGCCATTGGCTCGAAAAACGGCCAACTTGCCATTGTTGAGTATGCCATTTTCAACAACTTCCGGTGTCGATGGTCTTGGTATCGACATTGAACGAATGAATCTCGATACCGATACCAATGTCCAATAATCGGTGGTATCGAGAATCGACTCATCCCTACAAAATAGCCTACTCTGGCAAAATAGCCTGTATGGCAACTCCAAATAATAGCAAATTTCATTATTTAAAAACATGTCCGAACCTCTGAGGTGTGACTTCCTAAATGGTTTATTATATTCTATTTGGTTTATTGGGTATTTTCTGTTTAGTGTATTGTGATGGACAAGCAAGCTTATCTGCTGGCCAAACAGTATAAACCCACTTGCCACCACGAGGACGTAGCTCAATAAATTAAAGAGACATGTAATTCAATAATATAACTTTTATTAAACAAAGAATAAAACTCTACATTTTACAAATGGTGATTAAATTAAACGGTAAAATATCAATGTGATGACAATGAAAATACTTTAATATATTAACAACTAATTATCCAGATTCAAGGGCGAGTAGCCTGGAAAGTATAAATATTAATTAGAAAAGACTAGTGACTTATAAAACTTACTTGGGTCCGAGACCTAACAGGCCCTGGACCCTGAGGCCCCCCACAGCCCGGACACTACCCCCTAATACTCCATCTCACAGACCGACAGCCTGACCCCCAAAACTACCCAGCTGACCTACTTAAGCCAGAGCCTTCAGCAGATCAGCAAAACAAGTTATTGTTTGATAACAATTCCAGCCTACTCACACAACATACCCAATACTTCTTCGTTACACAATCTTGACTTCCCTCTTGCATATTTAACTACAGAAATATTATAATAAACTAACTAACTCTCTTCCCCTCCATTACATCCCCCTGATCGGTGAGACGATGTCCTCAGCGACTCTCTTACATGCCTCATAAAATAAAGAAAAAATAAAACAATAATATTGGAAAATTAAATTTAACCAACATCCATCAACAATTAATATTCATTAACAACCAACAAAAATAAAAATGAAGGAAAGGAAAGAAAATAGCATACAAAGGACTGACCAATCCCACGAAGATGCGGCTCCTCGGATGAAGATGAACCTCTCCCAGTTGTAGTCAATCCCAATGAATCCCAATCCAAATATTGAAAGCTCAGGACACGATATCCACATCCCTCTGGAAGTTCTAGGGCACGGAGAAGTCCATTGGCCATGGCAGACTGATGTTGGCAGAGTTTGACGAGCCCAGGCAAAAGGAAATCCACACCAACTCCTTGAAGAACCATTGTCGCTCTCCCCATAACTGTCCAGACAGCATGAGTAAACCTTCCTCCTGGTGCGAGCCTTCAAATGTTTGACCCAGAAGACGGTGAAGTCCAGTAGTGTAAAGTAGAGTTCAGATCCAAGGGGTTGAAGAAGTGGAGGTCAAATCGCGGAGATCACGCAATCTGTTGCTCCAGGGTTGCCGCAGAAGATCCCTATGTTGAAGGGGTGAAACTTCCACTGATGTATCCACTGGGTTGGCCGTTAGGTCAGGGAAAGGTCGAAGAAATGGAAAGTCTATAAAATATTCCATATAACAATTAACCACAATTATTGTTTGCAAGAGGGATAAACGTTACGTTACATACAATCAACTAATCTTGAAAACAGAAGAAGTATTTGGCAAGTGTTACCCCAAAAATATTCTCAATAAATCAAAGGAAAACAGCATAGATAATAAATTTGATGAAACTTTATATAAATCTCATGACACAAACACAAACCTTTATGTTGATGCTAGTTCTTTCAGTTCAAACATTTAATTCCATTATCCAACAAATATTCCAAACAAATTTGAAACTAACTAATCTTTTAAATTGTCAGATCACCTCATAAGACCTAAATGTTGCATTCAGCGACTCTAATAGTTTTGCTTCTTCACAATAACATATCGATTATATGACACAAAATTACTACATAGTGTTAAAACAAATTGCTTGGTGAGTTAATCGTTGGACACCATTACATTTCATAAATGTTCAATTCTATAAAAAACCTTTTCTGAGAAATTAAGAAAATAAATAATTTAATAATAAATGTTATATTAGGTCTATTATTTTGATGCACACTTTAATATTGAAAATAAAACTCCCCATTACAATTTACCTTTAAAAGTCGATACAGAAACATTAGTTTACTTGGCATAAATTGTCATGTCACATAAACAAAAATCTTACTGATTTCTTCACAGAGCAAAAATAATTTTGCACCCCTTTTAAAATGCAAACCTACTGCCAAAACACCAAACAAAATAAACATAACTAATTATCACAGCTATCCAATAAAGATTTAAAGATATGAATAAAATGAATATGATTTGGGCCCAAATCAGTTACATTCAGATTAATAAATTTGAAAAATTCTTTAAAACTTAAGCTTTGTAAACAAAAACCTTTGATTATACCAGCATAACTAAGCTATATAAAAACCAAAATCTTTTAGTCCTTAAAATCAAGCATTTAAAACCATGCATGCACATACATCTTCCTGAATGACTTAAGCAATATATCCAGACCAAACTAAACATTTAAAAATCTCATTACTATGTTAGACAACTCTGTCAGCAAGGTCGGGTCAACTCCCACAGCAACTCAGCATTCCTTAACCTGAAACAGATGCCAACAGCAGCAACTTCCGCACTCTAGTCCGCTTCTTCACACTTAGCTATTTCACTCCTTCTATAAAATATTTCACCCTGCAGACAAATAAGTAAACCCTTAATTTAATAAATAACAAGTAATTACCACAAAATAACAAAAATACTCCAACTATTTTACCCATAAAACCCCAAGATGCCATACTACTGTCTATAAACATTTAATTAACTCTATTTCGCCTCAAGATCTGCTTCCTCTCAGTGGTCAGCTCTATTACAGAGAATAGGCTCTCACTGGCTCCTGAAAAAAAACAGTTAAACACCATGGAATCTCGGTTCCCAAGCTCTTTATCCACAGACGTACAACCTGAAATATTAATAATCGGTCACACAATCCTTATAAACAAATTTTCACAGACTCCCACATATCTGTTCCAAGGCAACACTCCGCTGGCATGCAAGAAACCAAAACTCCTCTGTAAAAACAAACAAGCGCGCAATAACAGTTAAACTCAAAAGGCAACCATGTCGGGGTCAACACACTCCCAACATAAACATAATAACACAACCATGTCGGGGACAACACCCACTCAACATAAACATAAAACGCAACCATTTCCCGACATAAACATAATATCGCAACCATGTCGAGGACAACACACTACCGACATAAACATAATAATTCACCATACACTCGCGGCACAATAACTCGCAATGTCACAATAAAAATCTATACCCTTGAGGCACAAGACATGGCAGTCAATATTCAACGTAAACTCGCGGCACAACACCTCGCAATATTATACCATAAAATCCTGTAGTCAAAGTCAAAGTCAAACAATCTTTATTCATTACATGTATACATATACATACGAATGGCGTCTTATCCTTAAGAACTAATAGAAACAAAAGAAACAGAAAAATGGTCCTCTAACTACAATCATCATCACTATTTCATCACTATTACAATCAAAGAATTCCTCCAATAAATATAAAGGTTTAGACATCATATATTTTTTTAATTTATTTTTAAAAGTCGCAAAACTGGTTATATTTTTTATTTCTGGAGGTAAATAGTTGAAATATTTAATGCCTGCATAACTAGGTTTGTTTTCAAATATTTTCTTATGATGAGCACTAAATGAAAGTTGGTTCCTAAACCTCGTGTTGTAACTATGGTTATCACCCAGTGTATTTAAATCATTAAAATTACGTTTTATCAACAACATCAACTCAAATATATATAAACTAAAAACTGTTAAAATACCAAGCTCAGGGAAGTGTAATTTGGCAGAATCAGACCATCCCAGACTCAACATAATTGCTCTTTTTTGCAAAATCAGTATCCTATTCATACTGAGGTCCTTCCATACAAAACAATTCCAAAAGAAATATGAGAGTGAATTAGGGCAAAATAAATTGATTTCAGTGTTTTAATATCACAAATTGGGGATAATTTTCTGAGAGCAAATAATCCTGAGGAGAGTTTATTACAAACATGATCGACCTGGAAGTTCCAATCAAGGTTCTTATCTACAATAATCCCTAAAAATTTTGTATTCTCGGTTTCATCTAAAATGTGGTTGTTTATAACTACATTGAATCCAGAATTATTACTTTGATTTTGCTTTAGAGAAAACCGAATGTATTTTGTTTTATTTGGATTAAGTAACAGATTCTTATCTGCTAGAAATTATAATATCTGTACCCTCGAGGCACGACACATGGAACTCACAATACACCAAACTCAGATTTGCGTAGCGAAACAAAACTAATAAACGGCAACGATCAACAATCATGTCACTTCTCGTATTAATACACTCGCACAACTCTAAGCCACTAACCAATATCTTAGTCCAGCAATAAATTTTGAAAATAAGTTACCAGACATTTATTAAACTATACATACAAATTCTACAAGTCTCTTCTATTTGTATGACTGTAGTAGTTTATGGAAATACTTGTAATAATAGTTATTTATTAGTACTGCCCACATAACAATGTCTTTATCAAAATTTACATCAACCCTCCCATTAAGAGGGACGGATTTTTTGTTATTTTGTCACAATGGTGGATGGGGAGGGGGAGGAGGGGTGTTTTGTGCTGGTGACCAACTGAACAAACTAGCGGTTTAGTTGATTCATCATCCCTTCCTAGCCACGCACATTTATAATTCGCCCAAGTGGTTATGCTGAACAAGATTTTTTAATTCGTCAAGTTCTTATGGTATATATTCAAATATATTTTTGCATGAGCACTTTTACTTTAATTGTAATTCGTTAGAATAAAAACCTGAGTGTAACTTTCAAACAAGTAATAAATATACAGCACAAAATTTATTCAACAAAAATAACAATAACTTGTATAATTAAAGGAAGCAATGCTATCACTTTGAACAAGCCCATAAAGCGACTTTTCTCTTGTCCTGTCATTGGTTGTAGTGTGTACATCCCTCTCTTTCTTGAATAAAATAAAATATTAGTCAAACATTCTCTTATACTTTGTCATTAATGTAAGTGGCGCTGAGAGAGCATTCTCTTCCTTATTTTATTTATTCATTTTTGGATTATTGCCCCTGAACTGTAATGACCGTTTATTTTATTTCCTGCAGTATATTACATCCTGCATTTATGTTGTCAGGGAGTCGAGCACAGCTGGTGAATACTTTGCGGCAAACAATGTTGTCACTGGAGAGCAACATTCAGAGTGCATTTATGCATGTCAACTGGCCGCAGCTGCGCAAACCTTGGATTTCAGCTGTTGGTGCTTGTGTCAATGCGCGAGACTTTGCTCGGGCCATCATTGTTCTACAAGCTTGCATCAAACCTGTCGTGTATGCGCCAGTTTGGAGTGATCAGCTCGGTAAGTTACTGAGCATAACTTGTTAGTTTAATTTGTACCTTTCTCACTTTGGTATAAATTATTTTTTTTAAGAAAGGAGGAGCATGTAGTGTTACTTTTGTGTATAATGTGTCACTTGTAAATTTAGGTAGGTATACCAATTAAACTTACATCTTACTTAATGTCATATCTACATATTGAACAAAAATCTGCTTTTTGTTCACTCACTTCCTGAAGTTACCGATTTTGATGATCCTTTTTTTTTAAATATAATTGAAGTTCTAAGTCACTGTGACGCCAGATTTTCGATTTAGGCCCTAGGGCTCTGCCCCACGGGACTTCAAAGTTCCCATGTTATTCATATGGAGGAGAGTTTTAATTAGTTTATGTCGCATGTGTTTTTTTTTAATTCAATGAACAGCTGTTATAAGGAATATATCCGCAAATTTTTGCGGGGGAGCAGCTCGTTTTATTTTAAAGTTAGATATTATATTTTTAGGAAATACAATCTTGTATTATTCCTAGTATATTTTTACCTGTAATTGTTATGGATTGCATTTGTAAAAAGATTTTTCTTTTGTTCATTGAACCAAGAAAATTCATGTGTTCATATTCTTAAAAATGTTTGCTAATACGATTAGCTTATGTTCTCAGGTCATTTTAAACTTCAGAGAATGACAGCTATTGAAAGAGAAGAGAGGAAGAGGATTGAAAAGAAGGAGAAAAAAGAGAAAGATGAAGAAGAAGAAAGAAACAGACTTACATATAACTTTGTGAAATACACATTAGGTTTAAAACATCAGGTATCCATTTATGAAGACTATAGTATACTTAACAGCTTTGCTGCGTTTGTTATGTTTAAACATGAAAATCTCATAGATTTCAATGTTGAGCGATGTCCCGATTTCGGGGCACCCGCAGCGAATGCGTTAATGAACCTTGATACTTTGGCATACGTACAATTTTGTTTTTAAATTTTTCTCTTGAGAGAGTTATTATGCCGTGCTATTTTCATGATTTCAGAAGACCACAAGCTTGTCCATTGCTTTAGAAATATAATTCTTTACCAGAAAACCACTAAGAAATTCTAGAAATGACTATTGAAGCTAGCTTACTGGAGAACAAACAAGAACATGCAACATATTATTGTTCTTTTGTGGGATATTTACTGTGTACTCCACATAATAAATTGTTTTAAAGGACTACCTACAAAATTTAAACTAAAAAACCGATGTAAGAAAACTAATCTGTTTGAGTAATAAAGAATAATACAAATGTTTTACTAGCCTATTGTCAGAGACATCACATTTCACAACAACTGTTTCAGTATGATTCTACCACCAATTCTTTCAAAACATAAAAAAATGTCAGTGGTGTAGATACACACCAAAACAAAAAAACAAAACAATCAATGATTTTCTATAATCTACAGCTTAGTATTTATTTGCAACAATTTTTTCAAATTTTCATTTAAGGTGCTATATGGAAGAAATGTAGTAATTGCAGAGGGGGCTTGTACAATTTTAGTTCAAAGATATAGGAGCTCTTCTCAAATTTTAAAATGACTTGTTGGAGCCGATGTCTCCACAATAGCCAGTGCAACATTGAGAAACTTAATCTTGTCTCAAAAAGAAAGCTTCTTGGCAACTAAGTTGGGTTCGAAGAACGTAACAATTATAAATGGTTTAGAATCAAGTAGCACATTACAATTGTCAATGGTGCTCATAACTTTGATTATTAGATTGTCTGATTTATTATAGAGAGAAACAGTTAGTCAGATCTTTCCAGGCTAAATGCAAAGCAGATAGCAGAGTTTTACAGCCTCTGGATCCAATCTGAAAGGCAGGTATTCTATGAAAGTGAGACTCAAGTCTAGCATGACGTCAAGCGTCTTTGCCCTGTAATATGAACTAGTAGTTGCAGTATCTGGCTTTACCTGGGGAACAACAGTTGTGTGTGCTGTATTTGATGGTTAACAATTTTTAACTATTAACAGTGTACAGGTTTAAGTATCATCTGATAAAATAAATGTCCAAAATAATAACATCGGAACTTAAAAGACCAGAGTGTGGAGTCTTAAAGAATTCTTTTACTATTTACAGGTTTGTAGCCAGCCTATATACTTGCTACCTGCAATACATTTCAGATCAGCCGGTTCTTGAGATTTTTTCATTAAATCAAAACTAAGATGATGACAAATAGACAGTATCTACCATTTATTATAGTAAAGGTTTATTTTAACAAATAAGTGTTATTTCATAGCTGTATGGTATAATTGGGGGACATTTAGGTCTTGTATTAGTGTGTCAAAGGCGAAAGGAAAAAAAACGGAATTATTGAAGTTTGCATGGAATAATTCACTTAATTTTTTTAGGTGTGGAAACAAAAAGGGGAGGAGTACCGAGTACATGGGCAGTGGGGATGGCTGTGGCTCTCAGTCAGTCGAAACTACAAGAGCCTGGATCACAGAACCTGCGGGCTCAGGGCAGGTCCCCAGAAGTACATGGTGCGAGTCAAAGGTCGGTAAAGCAAACTAAACATTTGTTGTTGTTATTTGCTTATTACAGTTTTATGTATAATAAAATAACCTTGTGGGTGTTGTATTACCTGACAAGTCTAACAATGTACTTTATAAACAACTCCTGAACAGTCAAATTGTAAAAATAATATATCTGATGGTTTTTATCAATTATGCAAACTACACGTTTAGACACTTATGATTAAGGTTGGTAAATTTTCCCTTTGCATTTTTACTATCAATTTCTTATCAGATTGAGGAAAGAATAACATTATAAAACAAGCACAATGGCACATTTCTCAGGGTTGTAAGGAAAATGCACTTTACAAAACATAGATATCACATTCCCAGAATGTATAGTACATAAGGTTGGTTACAGGACCTGAAATTTCAGGGAAAAATTATGTTGTTTTTCGTGCGGGATTTAACTCGTCTTTTTCAGCCGATAAAACATGGTCCGGGTACCATTTGCTCAATATCACTTTGTCCGGACATCGCTTATAATCTATAATAATTATAATTCTTGATTTGTTTCATCAACATACATACAGTACAAAAGTTAACAAAAATATTGATCAGAGCTCATGTACAAACTAAACAATATTTTACTTGGCTGCCAAGCTGATCAAAGTTCACGCATGTTATGTAAGAAATCAGTGAATCAAAATCAAAATACCCAACTATATGAAGAAACAAATAAAGTTTTCCTCCCAGGCATAGCCTGATTCGAGGTAACAAACAAATAACAAACCAAGGCAGACAACTAAACATAAACAAACAGATAAATTTAATACTTTTCCCCTATCTAAATAAACTAGTATTCAAGTGTAACTCTAATTCTATTATTGCTAATTTAAAACAACGTGCACATATTTACACATAGTTTTTGCTTCCTTCAACAAAAACCTAATAGTAAAAAATACAATTATATAAACAAAACAAAAAATGACCATTAAAATTGTCTCAATAATAGTACATAAGCAACAACAATAATATATAAAATAAGAAAAATAAACACATGAGCATGTCTTTTATTTAAGTTGTATACACATATACAGAAATAAGTACAACCAATGGTTCCCTATCAGTAATTTTAAATTTATAACAGCTTTTCCACATCATCCGTAGTAGAGAGCCAATTAATTATGTACTAACCTTTTAAATACAGTTATATTGGTTGCTTCCTTTCCACCGCTTGGTAAATTGTTATAAAACCTTGGTCCTAAATATTCTACCGTTTTCATAAAATAAGTTAAGTTCGGCCTTGGCACCAATATATTTCCTTTTGATCTCAGTCGTTACCTATATGCATTTACATCAATTTGGTTATCCCCACATTTTTTATAAAATATTCTTAATATATATATAATATTCTTTATATATATATATATAAAGGGGCAGAATGTTCAATTCTTTAAAAAGCGGCCACGAAGATTCTCTAATAGCCTTACCCATTATAATTTTGACTACTCTTTTTTGCTTTTTTAGCAATCTATATATTAATCGTTATTTATGGCTGATGTGGGGTCTGGTTTTGATTTTTGACCGATACTGCGCTTTCCGCCACCACTTACGGCCTATATAAAAATTGTTCAGTCGTCAAATCTGGCCAATATATGTCACAACGTAAATTTTGGCCGATATTAAGTGGCCTGGACGCCATTATCTTTACCGTCGTAAGTTTCGGCCGTTATTACGTGGTTTAGTTATAATTTTTAGCCGACATTACATGGTAAGGTCATTCCTGGATGATACCATGTGTAGCCTCTTCAATCACAGCCAAAATTATGCAGTCTGATCGTCATTAACACACATTTGGTTGTTTTTTTATGATCGGTTCTTGTTTCTTCGTCATTTTTGGCCGATTTTATGTGTTGTGATCGTTTGCGGCCGTTACTACGATTTGGCAGGTCGCGTTTGGAGATCGGCAGGAAATACTCGCTAAAACTTTGAAGTATATTTCTAAATTTGAGTCTAATCAAGTAATGAAACACTCCGCCGAAATACTTTAATTTTCGAGTACCCGCGCACACCCTTAATAATAATACAATTTGGTTCATCAAAAAGTGTTCTAATAAAAATTTTATTTTGTTTTGGTCACTCAATTGTTAACTCTTCTTGATGTGTGAGCTTTGTTCTATTTTTCTGTTAGTAAAATGCTCTATCCCTGTGTTTTAAAAAAAGTTAAAAAAAGCTTATGTAGTGTTAGTAAAATGCTCTATCCCTGTGTTTTAAAAAAAGTTAAAAAAAGCTTATGTAGTGAAAAGTATTTATATGAAGCAATTAATTATTTGAAGCTTATTATTTTCAGATGACAAGGGTCTTAAAATTTTGTCAGTTGACCCAAGCACTTACAAATTTCTGGAGGAGAAGAGGCTGAAAGAAGAAGAGGAGACTGCCAAAGGGACAATGGAACCAAACTCGGAAGAGAAGGACAATACAGACAATCAAGACGCTGAGGAGAAGAAAGATGATTCTGGAAGCAATAACTTAAAAAAAGAAAGTGAGTTTGCTTTGCTTCTATTAATGCATCTTGATTTTTTAAAGTGGCTTTTATGTTTTAATGTTGCTAAATTATGAATTCATTTATACAGTAGACTCCCGATTATCCCACGGTAATGGGTGGCTGAGTGATCGTGTATAATCAAAATCGCGGATAAACCAAACCTAACCTAAAATACACTTGAAATAGTTAAATACCCCCGTCGCAGCAAACCTGCATCCTCAGCGAATTTCCAATGAATATATAACATAACACTTAACAGGATTCATAAGAAATGTATTCACAAACAAGCGATATTTAAAATATTAATTATTCTCCATAAGAATAACATTGGGGATGAGTACGCAGGTTTGCTGCAACAATGCACACAAAATAATGGGTTTTTATGCAAATATCAATAGAACTCATCTTAGTGAAGTCACATACCAAGTTTCATCCGTATACATTCATAAATAAGCGATATATAACATTTTAAGTATTTTCCATAAGAGTAACATGGGGACCAAGTACCTAGGTTTGCTGCTACAGGAACCATAGGCGAAAAATTGTTTTTTGTGCAAACAACAATAAACCATAACCAGATCAAGCCATATACCAAATTTTGCCAGTTTATGTTCATAAATAAGCGAGATATACAATTTTTCTTTTTCTCCATAAGAATAACATTAGACAACGTACTGTGTTTAGCACTTTCAATATCTCGGTAACCAATTGACGTAGAGCAATGATCAAAATACCAAATTGTTTATTTTTTTAAGCTGAATTCAATGGTATAAATTAAAATTTGATTTAAATTAAAATTACATGTGAAAACCCCAAAAAACACATTTTTGGGGTACAAAACCCCCCTTCGGATGGTGCGATTCATCTGGTTTTCGAACTTGTTCAAATAAATGGTACTTTACACATTTGTACCAAATTTCATTAAGATCGGACCTTTTTTACGAGAGTTATCGTGCTTACGGACACATATATATATAAATATATATATATATATATATACATATATAAAAATTTGAACGAATGGTGTTTTTGGCATCTGGGGACCTCAAAATGAAAAGTTATCATGGTCTCGGGCTTAAGTCTTACCATGAGACCTACGGTAATAGCTTCTTCCCTATAGGGGAAATTCGCTAAAACGACTGTGAAAGCAAAATAATAACCTTTAGGCTACCGTACTGAATGTTAGGTTTAATAATGTGAAAGACTTCAAATACAAGATTACTGTACGTACCTTTTAATAAACACACAATTATTTTACAAACAATATTTTCACATCGGTAAAAAAACAGTCCAATACGTGAGACAAGTGCACTATATTACAGGCCTAATGTTAAAGTTACAGAATTTTTCTCAGCACCATGAGTTCGCACAACGTTGCGTGCAGTTGCGTACGATATGGCGGTCAGGAGGGATGGCGCGAGATGACTAATGTTTTGGCGGGCGGGCGGGCTTCCGTTTGACCGCTAGTAACCCCTTTCTCTCGCCCAAGGCCAAGTGCGTCGCGCGCGGTATGTCTCACAACACAACAACTTCACTTATACTGTACTTATATACAAGATGGTAAATATAAAAAAAATGGTACGAGGCGATCGATTTCAACCAATCACACCGGTCATCATCAGCCCCAATCGTATATTTACTGTCTTGTATGTAAGTACAGTATAAGTTTATATATTTTTTAATGTTATGAGACACATTTTATTTTATCCTGTTTATTAACAAAATATAAAAAAACTGATGTACCATAAGTAGGCCTAACCTAGTACAATATTAATGTTTTGAAACCATTAATTGCCGTAATTGAGTTATTCTAACATTGTAAATATTTTGTAAATATCTTTTGTTAAGTGTGTCTTTGAAATAGACCCACTTAGCATTAGGGGTGGGCGAGTACTTGAGATTTCGAGTTCCTGTCGAGTATTTTACTCGAAGGCCGAGCGAGTATTAGAAACTACTCGAAAAGTCGAGTCGAGTAGTTGATTTCTCCCACCGTTTACCCCAAATAGTTGAAAATGCAAAGCTAATTCCGCTGTCTACCCACATTTACGCCGCTAACCAATATTTAACAAAATAAGTGACTGAAATAAAGAAAAATAAGTCTAAAATTTAGATTTAGCTCACATGAAAGGAGACAATGACAGGTGGGTTATTTATGGATACCTGTGAGTTAAGATAAGTAAGAGAGGGGGCAAGGTGGAAAATTACTTTCTTGTTAAAATGTTCTGGTTTTGATAAACTAATCCAAAATTGTTGTATGGATTTATATTTGTAATACTTGTTTTTTGTTTCTCATGGTTGTTGAAAAGAATATATATATATATATATATATATATATATTCTTTTCAACAACCATGAGAAACAAAAAACAAGTATTACAAATATAAATCCATACAACAATTTTGGATTAGTTTATCAAAACCAGAACATTTTAACAAGAAAGTAATTTTCCACCTTGCCCCCTCTCTTACTTATCTTAACTCACAGGTATCCATAAATAACCCACCAAATATATATATATATATATATATACATATATATATATATATATACAAATAATTTAAATCATTATTCATTCATTTGTGAAAATCAATATGGATTTCGAAAGGGGCATAGTACTGTGGATGCAGCTGCAGAGATGATAAAACATGTGACTGAGGCTTTGGATGGGTCACGGAGTACTGCAAGTATTTTCTGTGACCTGTCCAAGGCGTTTGATTGTGTTGACCACCAAATCTTATTAGAGAAACTGCATTTTTATGGAATTACTAAAACAACTCTTAGCTGGTTTAGATCATACTTAACAAATCGAAAACAAAGAGTTATTTTAAACAGAAAAGATCAAAAATACATATCAGATTGGAGTGACGTTAATCGTGGGGTACCGCAGGGTTCAATTTTGGGCCCACTGTTATTCATTATTTATATTAATGACTTACCAACAAATATTATTCATGCCAAAATAATACTGTACGCAGATGATACTTCATTGGTTTTAAAATGTGCAAATAATATTGATCTAAACTTGGCAATGAAAACAAATTTAACAGAGATAAAAAGTTGGTTCGACGTTAATGGATTAAAGTTAAACTGTTCAAAAACTGATATTTTAAAATTTCAAACACTTAAAAATAAAAACAAGTACAGCAGTGAAACATTTTTTGAGGGGAGTGTCATAAATTTAAATAATTTAGTAAAGTTTTTAGGTATAACTATTGATAATAATTTAACTTGGAGGCCACTGATAGAAAAGCTAAGTAAAAAATTAGGTTCAATTTGTTTCCAGATGTATATTTTAAGAGAAACTGTGGACTTAAAAGTCAGGCTTATGGTATATCACGCTTGTTTTGGTTCTTTGTTGCAGTATGGTGTAGAATTATGGGGTAATTCTTCTGAGGTCCAGACTATTTTTAGAATACAAAAAAGATATATTAGAACGATGATGTTTTTAAAACGCAACCAATCTTGTAAATCTTCTTTTAGGGAATTAAATATTTTAACTCTTCCGTCATTGTATATTTTTAAATGTTTAATTTTTGTACATAAACAAATTGATAATTTTTATGATAGGCAAGTAGTTCATTGCTATAACACACAGTCTAAGGATCAACTCCAATATCCCATACATAGACTAAAGTTGTATGAAAATACTCCCCACTATATGGGTTTAAGGTTTTACAACAAATTGCCAAATCATTTTAAGGAATTAAGTTTAGTAAAATTTAAGTGTGCTTTAAAAGAACTCTTAGTTGATAAGGTTTATTATAAAGTACATGATTTTTTAAATGACAATACATTGGAGTTGGTCTAAACAACAGATTTATTTGATATCTTGTTCATGTATAGAATTAGTTTATTTTATAAGAGATATTGACGAGCAACCTGTTTACTTTGCAAATAATGTATTGTTTGTAAACTGTGTGAATGTTATGTTGCAATAAATATCTTGAATCTTGAATCTTGAATCATGGTACAGTAGAACCTCGATAGTTCGACACTTGGTGGACTAAAGGGGTGTCAAACTATCGAAATGTCGAATTATAGGGAGTATATGGAACTTTTTAACACAGGGATTATTATGAGCAGAAAAACAATAGCGTATCACGAAAGAATCAAAAACGTTTTTAACTCCCGCAGCGTCTCGAGCTAACTGACTTGACCTACTTACTGTGAAAGGCGGGGAAGGGGGTTGATAGACGTGGTAGGAGGTAGGGGGTAGGAAGGATGAGTTATTTATAAAAAAGGCGGTAGCCCATTTTCGCAAAAACAATAAGCGGGCTCCCATCACTGACCGGCGAACCCGTCAAGGACACTTTCGGTTGTCGCTACTGTCATGTTATGTCGTCACAGACCGTGTCGAAGTATACAGACTGTCGAACTGTCAAAGTTTTACTGTAAAATTGAAGTTAAAATAAAATAAATAATAATATAAATAATTCAATAAAATGTTATGTGTATAATTAAAGTTTAATATGTACAAAAAATTGTTTTCAATCAAAAAAATTAAAATGAGTTTTTTTTACTTTTTAAAGAACTACTCGACTTGACTCGACTCGATACTCGAGTAGTTTGGTTCAATAATCGACTCGATTAAAAAAACACTACTCGCCCACCCTTACTTAGCATGTGAGGTTAGGCTA
The DNA here is from genome assembly GCA_963675035.1 of Allygus modestus. NCBI lineage: Eukaryota > Metazoa > Arthropoda > Insecta > Hemiptera > Cicadellidae > Allygus > Allygus modestus. The sequence goes on along the minus strand of OY776111.1, from coordinate 298,519,062 downwards.
ACCAGGTAATAATGTAAAAAGTAGGGGTGTGCGAGTACTCGAAACTTCGAGTTTTCGCCCGAGTATTTTAATACTCGAACTCGACTCGAAGTTTTGAAAACTACTCGAAAGTTCGAGCGAGTATTTCCCGCCGATTACCGAAAGATCGCTAACGATTGCGAGCGGCCAAAACGCGTAGTAACGGCCGAAAAAGGCGATCGCATCACGTAAAATAGGCCGAAAATGACAACTGCGAACGTCTGTGACTGACCAAAACGCCTAGTAACGGCCGCAAAAGGCGATCGCATCACGTAAAACAGGCCGAAAATGACAACCGCGAATGATTGCGACCGGCCAAAACGCGTACCAACGGCCGCAAAAGACAATTGTATCATGTAAAATCGGCCGAAATGACGACTGCGAACGATTGCGACCGGCTAAAACGCGTAGTAACGGCCGTAAAAGGCGATCGCATCACGTAAAATCGGCCGAAATGACGATCGGATCGCGCAATTTCGGCCGTGACTAACGATTTCGTCATTTAATATTGATAAGCGATGTCTGCACCAGGTGAAATTGGCCAAATGACAACAGCGACATATAAAATTGTTCTTATTCTCCATAAGAATAACATTGGACAACGTACTGTGTTTAGCAATTTCAATATCTCGGTATCCAATTGATGTAAAAAAATATCAAAACCCCAAATTGTTGGTTTTTTTAAGCCAAATCCAATGGTGTAAACAAAAATTAGATTTCTTAAAATATTATATGTAAAAAACTCAAAAGAACACATTTTTAGGGTACAAAACCCCACTAAAATACCCCTTCGGATAAAGCGATCTGTCTGGTTTTCGAACTTAAAGTCATAAATGTTGCTTTACACGTTTTACCAAATTTATTAAAAATCGGACCATTTATACGAAAGTTATCATGCCTACGGACACAACAATATATATATATATATGTAAGGAAGAAGGCAAAAAGGGTCCTCTTGTCGGCAAAGTATATTTTTCAGTACAGTCGTAATAAGTCATCCGGGTATAAAATATCAATTTTTGTTTTTTTGCATATTACTACTCTTTATAATGTCGTTTACAAGACACAATCGATTAAAAAACAGTTTTAAACAGATAAAGTACTCATAATAATCAATAAAGGAGACTGTGTTCTGCCTCGGAAAAGGTACCTCTTGTCGCTTATGGAGCAATAAAATGGCCCACATGAGGTCTCATTTCTCAAACACACAAGTCCACTTCACATTACTTTAAAAACGAGTCTTCCCTGAACTCTAGTGGTAACTGAGGGAAGTACGACGGGTTTCTCGTAAGAGAAGAACATTGTCTGGTTATAATAATGCCCGCTCCGACATCAGGTACCTTTTTCATAGGTTTATAAGCCGATCAATGTTATTGATATTACTATTACAGTAATATTATTCATTTTTCTTAATACACTGTTAATAACTAATAATCCATGATAATTACTACTTCAGCATTCGTGGTAAGTTTGTAAATCTAATTTTGTAAGTAGTGAGGTTTGCAGCCGAGCATTATCAGTCAGTCAATCTCAGCAGTTGTTTCTCCGTTCTTCCCTGAAAATCTACTCCCACTTTACCATCCGCAAATACTGTCCAATAATCACGCTGCTTTTTACAGTTCTTACCTAGGTTTCTCTAAATTACAGAACCCCACGTCTAAAACTTTATGTTGTCGCAATCAGAGAATCACAGTCACTCTGTCCTCAGTCGTTCTATTACACAATAAGCAACGAAAAGAATATCTCTTCAAAAACATCCGGGAGTATTGCAAAGAAGAGTTTAACCCTTTGCGATCGGAATGCATATTTGCCGCTATTTCTCAGCGGTCGCGCGGCCAGCTCTACTGGCCGCCGCCATTAGCGCGCGGAAGTCGGATTTTTTTCCACAGCAGTTGTCCTTTGCGATCGGACGGCCAGCGGTGCTGGCCAACATGAAATCCAACGAACGCTCGGGCGTCCAGCAGGACTGGCCAACAACAATGTTTTCGTTTGTAATATTCCAACTGTGGTATAATGCCTGTAGAGTGCTGCAACCTAGTGAGGAATTGTTAAACTAAACGATCAGCAGGCTTGCAACATTATATCGTAAGAATTGTGGTGTAAACAACTAAAATAAACACCTGTTGTTTTGGCACAAGTGCTGTCATAATAATCATTGTTTTGGTTCAGTTTTATGTGATTTTAACTGTGTTTTGGTGATTTTCTCGAGAGATTTGTGTTTATTTGTATTTTTAATTAAGTTTTAAGTTTTAATGTACATGATTATAAGAACACTTGTACGTTTACGTATAGGCCTACACTTATATTATAATTAGGCCTACAATAAAATTGTTTTATCCCGTATAAACATTTATTAGTAAGAATGGGGTTATGTTTTCTTTTTCCCCGTATATTTAACTAAGTAATAATGAACGATCGTTAAAGATAAGTCGAATTGAGAGACGTTTTATTAAAATTTAAATCCCCTATGCTAACATTGAAGGTTTTCAGTGAAAATAATTCCGAGCTGCGGGGAGCGAGCCGCCATGATAAATGCCGAGGTGACGCGTAGTGGGACGTGGCCAGTACAGCTGGCCGTCCGACCGTCGAAACCAAGTTAGTACGGAAAGAATTCCGACTGGCTGCCGACTGCGTTGTGGCCACTCCTGCTGGCCTTCCGATCGCAAAGGGTTAAGGATATTATTTGCCCACAAAAAGGACGACCCGCCAGCCGTTCCTGGCCCTTCGACAAAGTATTGCAAACGATCATTTTGAAAAAAGAAAAGGACTTAAGAAAACTTGTTTATATCATTTTAAAGAATAGATTTTAAGCTTTGTTTTGATATTAAATTCATTCCTTAAATGTAAAAAATAAAGATTTGGTTGTGTTCGAAAGTTTTAAAATGCGTTTTTCTCAAAAAGCCCATTTCTGTTTTACAAAACTCAAACGTCTGGAACTTGAACAAAAAAAATCGTAGAGACATAATTGACAAATTGTTTGTAATTAAATGCTTAATTTGAAAATATCAATAACTCAAAATCGGAAATTGCCGACAAGAGGTCCCTTTTTGCTTTCCGCCTCACATATACAGTATTGAACGAATGGTGTTTTTGGCATCTGGGAACCTCAAAACAAAAAGTTATCATGGTCCCGGGCCTAGGTCTTACCATGCCGACTACGGTAATAGCTTCTTCCCTTTAGGGGAAATTCGCTAAAACTGAGATTATTTTGATGAAACTGTTAATTAATACCATATAGGCTTAACAACTGAATCATGGCTAAATGTTATGCAATAACTTTGGTATGATTTATTTTCAGATAAATGTACTTACCTTTTTCCAATGAAGCAGAAATCCATTTATTTGACTTACTATTGTTATTTTCAGGTCATAGTGACTAGAAAAGTATATTTTAATAACAACATTTATAAATGAAACCTTACCCAATGTTTGATCCAATCCAACTCGACCTATGTGTTTTTTTTTTATTTGTATACTCGACTCGGAACTTGAGATTCAAATCTTTTGCCATTTACTCGACTCGACTTAAAAAACCTGTACTCACACATCTCTAATTATGATATATATGTATAAACATGTTTCTAGCAACATACACATTTCTTGCTGTGGGTTGATAAGACTATTTGTCCTGTGACTGTTTAGATTTCACTCTCCTTCACTCACCAGTCGCTGCGGGTCTCTGAACATTTTTCCTGCGACTCATAAATAATAGTAATTAGGAGACTTGTAGGGATGTGCGAGTACTCAAAACTCTGAGTTTTCGGCTGAGAATTTTAATACTCGAACTCGACTCGAAGTTTTGAAAACCACTCGAAAGTTCGAGCGAGTATTTCCCACCGATTTCCGGACGATCGCTAACGATTGCGACCGGCCTAAACGCATAGTAAAGGCCGCAAAAGGCGATCGCATCGCATAAAATCGGCCGAAAATGACAATCGGACCGCGTAAGTTCGGCCGTAACTAACGATTCCGTCATTTAATATTGATTATAAGCGATGTCTGGACCCAGAAATTGGCCAAATGACAACCGGGCCCTGTTTCATCGCCCGGAAACGAATGTCAAACCGTGTTTCGTTTGTCAATACGTAATCCACTTTGACTGTACTGGCCAAAAACTTTGTATTGCTACTCATGTATTAATTAGAAACCATGTTTAGATTATTAAATCTAGGATGGTATCCAAATCCCATTACACTATTTTAAACTACCAACTGATGGCAAATACTCGCTCGAAAATACTCAAAACTCAAAAATAATTGGCACTACTCGACTCGATTTAAACAATCACTACTCGCACACCCCTAAAGACTTGTAAGAATATTTTATTTTGAATAATTCTGTTCAGTCAGTTGTATTCGTTGACAATAGTGAAAATAAAAGGTCAGTTAATTGTGTTATTATGATTATTTATTTTGTGGTAAGTTTTTCAAACACCTTATTCCCACACAAACACTCACCAACATGGTCTTTGTCTACACCTTCTTGTAGCAGTGGTGCGGCCAAATAAATACAATTAGTGACACTTTTGCCCGTACCAACAAAAGTTGGTGCTGTGACCAAATGCTAACACGCTTTACATGGCATTTGTATTGCACACCCATATGATAGTGCTAAGGCCGAATACTTACAATTCGTGACATAATGCCAGACATTTTTATCACCCTGTGACAATATATTTAAATTATGCGTTTGGTAGGCCTACAACTTAACACTTGTAAACATTGGTAATGTTTCTATATTTTATCTTAACAAGCATTATTAACTATGTTGTTATTTCAGACACTGGACTTAAAAACTTGAAAGTGTATGCTCCAATAACAGAATTTGAAGAAATTGACATTTCAAAAGCTTTTACAACACCTGGCAGGCTTCATTATCCTAAAGTAGCTAAAAAATCAAAACTGGACGATTTTCTAGCAAGGAGAACCCACTTGAAATTGATTGAAGAAAGGACCTTGGCTCAAAAGGTAACATACATACATTCATTTGTTTATACTTATTTGGATTTGATGCATTTTAATTAAACTTCATTAAACTCATCAAGCAAAACTAATCCAAAGTAGTTGGTTGGATACTACTTAATGTATCATTTATTAGAACATTCATAAAGATTATTATTATGATTGAATAGTATTGGATGTAGTAAGTAGTTTGATTGTAATTTCCAATATTGCCAAATTGTGATATTGTTGTTTATTGTTTTATCTTATGTTGAATTGATTGATAATATTTTTTTGATTGATCCAGCGTACTATAATGTATGTTGCTTATTGGCTAATAAAGAATTTTAATTTTAATTTTGAATTTGATTGTAATTTCCAATATTTAATTCAAAGTACTTTAAACAACAAATTGTGCTGTAGTTTTAAATGTTTTGCTAGGTAAACAAAAATCTGCTATAGATCAATTCTTTATATGACCAATTTATGATAACTTGGAATTGGTATAGTTGTTAAATGTATAATTATTGATCTATTTTATCACATAAAGAGAAGTGCCAACTATTCAAGCAGTAGCTCCTAATTAAATCATTGTAAATGCCGTAAATGTTCCTGCAGAAGAGGCATGTGCCAAATGTCTTGCACCATTACACTTATTATTACCTGTCTGGTATTCATTTGTTGTAGTTGGCCAAGAAAAAAGTTTGACCTTTACAATAAGAAGAAAGTTTGACCTTTACATTAAACCTTTTATAGAGGCTATATGTATTATTATTTCTCATTCTAGGGCCTAACGATGTCCAAGCAAGAAATGAAGAAACCCGAACCAAAATTGGCAAGAGACTTGAAGCTGGTTGAGGGTGTGATAAGAAGTAGCAACAACAATAACAATAAAACAATATTAGGGACAATTGGAAGACGAGTGGCCACAATTAAGTGCCAATACGAGGCACTGCAGAAGATGAGTCGAGAGTTGCGCTGCTACGGTCAGAACTGTTCGGAAAAAGACTCTAGTAGGTGCTACTCGCCTGTCTGTGCCCAGCGCATGCGACTACGCAAGGAATTGCTCATATTGCTACGGAAGGCCAATAGCACACGCAATAACAACAACTTGGTTACCAACAACAAGATTGATGAGGTCAAAAAAGGTATGTTAACAACCCATTATGTTGTGTGGCATATTAGTAAATTTCCTTTGGAAATGTGAGCCCAAACCATGAACACGTTTGGGATGGTCGCTAAAAACACATATATGTCTGTGTGTGTTTGTGTGTTCTTGTAAACAGTCGATTATGGATTCTTCCGTCAAATATTTTGCCTTGTTGTGGCAACCCCAAATATTGTGGCAACATACACACGTTGCTACAATATTTTTTGCTTTATTTGGTCAGTTGTGGCATATTATGAGTTTTGAGAGCTACTTTTTTCGGGTTGCCACTACAGAGTAATTTGTATGGTTTGACAAATGCTTAGTTGTGGCACTGATACACCCTGACACATGTGCCGCAAGCTAGCGCTCTGAGCAGCGAAACTCCCAACTATCTGCGCTGTTGCCAGATCTGGTTAGTCGCGGGCGTCGCAGCTCTACGGGCTGCCTGCCTATGTTTTCGCATTTCACGCTCTTTTTCAGAACGTTATTCAACCCTTTGGCGCTGGCGCAAAACTAACGCAACTGGCCTGGAGTAGCTTCGCGGACTGACACTACACTGACTCCCGGTGGCGGCAGCGCGGCGGCGGGATTTCGTGCGTTTTGTCGGCAACCGTGCATTTTCTCACGTTTTAGAATACTGTAACTGCTATATTAATTTAATTTTACACGATATTAAATATATGTATATTTGGTTACCTTATAACATTTCCTTTATGATAGTAGAGGCCTATATATAACAGTACTTTTCTTGAACGTATATTTTAATAAATACAATTTTAACCTCGTGTTTACTGTAATAAACATAATTAATCCAAAATTTTGGGTACATTAAATATTGAAATAAATTTGCATGATATTAAAAATTAAAAATAGCAATTATGTATAATTTAAAACCAGTAATTTCTTAAGTTATTCAAATTGCATTTTTAAGGGTTTTTAACACCGCTAATTTAATGTAGGTTATGTGGATTATATATTGTGTTTGTAATTTATAAACGACACATGCGGCTGTAAATATATTAGACTTTTGCATCTTACATTGAAGTAATGGCTTAAATTATAATTAATATTTTATGATATTCATATTTATATAAAAATATAAAATACCGTTATATAATAAAATTACCTTTGATTGACTCAATGGCTTACAGCTCATTAATGTTCATATTTGTAGTATGTGATTTTTAGTTTGTTACTAAACACTTTGAGTTTTATTTAGTCTTAGACCTACAATTGTTTCCTGTTTTTTTTTTGTTTTAAATATTGGTAGATTAAACTAGGTTGTTCAAGTTATTTTATGATTTCAAACTTGAATTATCTACAGTTTGGATATGATCTTAGATAATTTGTTATACTTGATTTGTCCCCATTTGCCTCAAATGCATGCCATACATTATGTGATTATATTTTGTAAATTTCCTTAGCTAGCACCACAGAAACCTCAGGTGTATTCAAACATATTACAGTACTTGTTTTGTCAAAGCACGATTGATCTCTCTTATATGTATATCATTCAGTTCAAATTGATAATACCTATAAGCACAGACAAGGAATCTATAGATTCGTTTCTCTGTGCTATAAGGTATTTCTTGTAGTGAACTCAATTTTTTCTTTCTAATAAATTAATAATTTTGAAATTCAATCATTAGTGAATTTCCTTTGGAAAGTGAACTATTAGCATGACCCGCACGGTGAAACTTAAGCCCGGGACCACCATAGAAGTTCCTAACGTGACCCCCTGAACACGTTTTGGGGGGTCGTTCAAAATTTTATATATATATATGTGTGTATGCACTCTAGCGGTCGTATTTTTTGTCCGATTTACTTCAAATTTGGTAGGGACATTCCTTTTTGTAATCAGTTGGACAAGTTCGTTGGGCAAAACAATCGGAAAACTCTAACCCCCTTTTTTTTGGGATTTTAAATTTAGAAATTTGGGTTTTTGGGCCCAAAAAGGGTCAGAAAAGCCCCGGTTGTAAAATTAAAGAATGAAAACCGGTGGGAATTCGTGTAGCGAAACTTTTAAGCCCTCTAGCATATATATTCATTCTAGCATATATATTTACCGAGTTATTAAAGAAAATGTGTATTGACCAAACACAGTACGTTGTCTTATGGGGATTTTACTTCAGAAAAGCCTGTTATTCATTTGTTGGTGTACTTTTATCATCCCCAACAACCTCACGCCTACTTTAAAGCTTGACTGGACCTTATCCTAACCTTATAATGCACAAAATTGTATTCCCATCATTGCAGGTAAATAGAACCAGGAGCATCAAAGCAGCCAAAATATCAATATTTTCAGATTTGAATAAAAATTGGAGTAATTGTATGTTTTAAACTGATTTTGAGTTTTTATAGTTTTTTATGTGGAAATTCACTTCCCTCACGTCAGCGTGCTGCGTGCGAACTCGTTTGAATTGAAATAGTATTTTAATACTATATACCTTATATTTGTAGAAAGGATAGTCACTGACATCAATTTAACACATACGATTTATTATTTTTTGTTAGATTTTAACCCATTGGCGTAGACATACGAGCTGGTCTCGTTCCTTACTTGTAATTTTATTAACCTGTGAATTGGAGTATAAAATTGGTGTTTTTAAATGGATTAATGGTGTATTTTAATTAAAATATTGTTTTCTTTCAGTTTAGAGAGTCACATTGGCACACACACAGTAGACATAAGTAAACATTAGCAAAATCAGTGTTGACCATGTGCAAGTCTCAAAGAATTAACCGATCCCGTCAACTTCCAAGCAAGCCTGCCACCGTTTGTTTTACTTGGGCCCTCCCACGAACGTTGCCACAGACCGGTTAACTCATTGAGAGTTGCACAACTGGTCAGTTTTGGTCGTGTGCGGGAATCGAACCCACGAACATCGTATCACCACCTGGCCAAGGTGTTTCCACGACGTAGCCAACTCAGCTAACACGACCAAAGGCCTGCCGGCAATATTAAGGTTTTTCAGTCAGTCCGCGCCCCTAGCGGATAGAACCGTAGACGCCCGCGGTCATTAGTTACATATTTTGCTACTCGAGTGCAGCACCAATCAATTCCCGTTATAGGCTACTGTAAATAGAATAAAATTACTATCTCAATGGGTTAAATATTATGTAAAATGATTTTAGTCTAGAGAAGCCAAAATTATTTCTCCACTGTTGTATTTCACGCACTTCATCTAAATACCTATCCAGCCGGATGGGTAATTGACTCACTTCTAGACGAGCTAAAAATGTGACATTTTTGGTATGCCGTAGCTTGTATCATTGATTTAGAATACAGATTAGATGAACCGAGCATATGGCCGATCTGTATCTCGAAAAATACACCAAGAAAGTGCTACACCATCTCGCAGAAGAGGCGCTGGCAACCTCTGTTTCAATTTGCTGCATTTTCCGGGATTTTCGAGCCCTCCTCGGGATTAAAATGGGATGCGGGATAAAAACACCAATATTACCTTCGTCGTTTGTCCCGCATCACATGTTAGAAAAATGTCCTGTACTTAAAATTTATAAACACATACAGTACAATTAAAGGAGAGCAGCTGATTAAAGTAAATAGAAAACTATTTATTCTGCAATCCAGCGGAAAACATATCAATGATCTCAGATTAAAAGCGGGATGAAAAGGGATTTTTTAAGATTTTTTTTAAGGATAAAACGTAATTTTTTGTTTTACGTGCCTGATGGGTACGTAACCTTTTGATTTCTGTAATTTTAGGTTAAAACTTTGGATTTTCACTCGGCCTTAGGCCGAGTCTCACAGTAGGATTTATGGAAGCCCCTTGGGTTCTGTTAAACGTTCAACACTATTCTGTGCCTCAAATAGAGCACTGAACAGCATTTAAATGTGTTTTTCCATGTTTATGGCCTAGTTGAACTTGAGCGTTTTCTCACTTTTCTTTGGCCTTAGGCCTAGGCTTGGTGGGCGTCAGACCAAATGTTATGTCATTGTTTTGTAGTCTTCATTGCTGTGTTTAGTTTAAGACCTTTCCCGAGGTTCTAGAGCAAATATAACCCGAGATATAAGACTTTAAAAACCACTACTTGAGAGGTCCAACTCAGTTTGTCTTTCGTCTCTTGTTTGTGTAATTTTAGGCCTAAGGCCTCCAAATAGCTTTAGTTTGTATTCTTGTGTTGGCCTACACCTTGCCGAGGTCAATCATTCATTTTGGATTAGGGTAAATGTGTTTTTGTAGCTGATAAAGCTAGGCCATTGTGACATATCTGATTATGCTGTATAAGTTGGCCTTAGGCTTTTCCCAAGGGCCAGTTTGGTTAATTTTAGTTGTAACTTATGCTCATGAATGTTTCCTGCAAGTTTAATCCAATTCGGTTAATAATTAATTTAGTTATGAGTTTTTTTTAATTTTGACTTTTCTGAGACTGAAGTACCCTTGGGTAACTTGTAGGCCAAAAGGCCTCAGGCTTTTAGTTAAGGCTCGGTTTAGGCTTGGAAAGCTGGGGGCATATTTCCCCCAGCTTTTAAGACTATTCCGAGTGAATTCGGTCAGTAATTTTTTATGTTATAATCAGAAATACATGTGAATGCTCCTCTAGGCCAAAATTTTGAGTTTTCCTTAAAACTGCTTATTTCATGTACTTGTTTATGTTTATCTGTTTATGTTTCATTGTTTTACTTTATCTTTTGGCACTCTGGACTAGATAGTTTTGGGCTTTTTCCCTATTTTTGAATATTGAATGGTTTTGACTTCTCACCTGACCTGACAGTGAATTTATTTAAAAATAACTTCTTGTTTAATCTTGTACAGTGTTTTGTTTATTTTAAAAAAACAGTGTTTAGCTCTTTTAATATTGTTTTCATGATTGCAAATTGTTAAAATCCCCTTTTGAAATTTTAATTTTTTTTTTAATATTTTGTGAACAGTAGTAGTGGAGTTTGGGGACTTCTGACCCAAAAGATTTTTGTTCTTGTTTTCATGCGGTAATTCATTTATAAATGCAACTTTGATATTTTAGTTAGTGTAAAACGTTTTTTTTATGTGATTAGTAAATTTTGTAAAAAAAAAAATTAATTCATCTGAACCACGCCCCCGCACCCGCACCCAAGCGAACCAGAATTGGAAGCGTGCTCCCATGGACGCGGGGCGAGGGGCGGCTCACAGCCCTACCTAAATATGATAGGAAAACCGTGGAGGAAGAATCATTAAAACGCACCATTTGAGAGGCACAAACTGTAATCAAAGAAACACCCAAAATACATGTGACTTTAAATAATTTCAGCAAATAACAATCGTTCCCACCTGCCTTCTAGCTTACATGTTCTTTTTTTTTACATATTTAAATAATGGTGTGTCTCATTCTATCAAAGATTTCAAAAAAAAAGGTTGTAAAGTTTAAATAATTTAAAACACAGTCTATTCAAAATTAAATTAAGTTAATTGAGTTAAGTTAACATTATCAATTTAAAAAAATTATATTTACTAACCAACAGTAGATAAATAAATTAACATTTAAATAATAATTCAACAAATCAATAAATAAATAAATAACAAGAAACAATTAGCACAACAGAGAATTTAAATTAATTTTTTATAGATCAAGTGGTTTGGTAGGGGCCCCCTTTAAATGAGTTATCAATAATTTACCAACCAAATCTGTGCCTAAAACTAAATAACAGTAATATAAATATAAGTCCATGGTGGCAACAGCTTTCACACAATCAACAAATAAATAAATATAAACATATAACAAAAAAAAAAGTTCTATTGTAACTTGCGGCAGGCGGTTCTGGGCGGGTCAAAGCGGCCCACCGGAGGGGCGACGAAACAGGGCGGAGAGGGGGGCCAGAATCCGGTGACGGCAGCCAAGGTGGAAAATCCCTCTCCGCCGACGCTCATGCTGTTGAGGTGGTCGCGCTCCTCCGGGACCCCATCAGGCAGTAACGGCTCGTTTAGACGAACATTACGATGACATTAACAACAGAAAACATGACACAAAATTACTTCACTAACACAAACTTTAGACAGAAAAACTTCGCAGAGTGTTCGTCCTTTGACAGCCACGGAGCCTATGAGCAAATTTTGCACGTTGCGCAACGGAAATTGGCCTCGGGGTTCTCAAGTCAACGCCCAAGGACTCTGCACACGAGGTTCACGGCCGTGCAAATGGGGACGTCAGACCACAGACACTACAATCGGTACTATATAAAAACACTAAATGAGGCGTGACATTCGTCGGTGGAAAGTAGTCACGGCTCATACACCAAGAAAGTGCTACACCATCTCGCAGAAGAGGCGCTGGCAACCTCTGTTTCAATTTGCTGCATTTTCCGGGATTTTCGAGCCCTCCTCGGGATTAAAATGGGATGCGGGATAAAAACACCAATATTACCTTCGTCGTTTGTCCCGCATCACATGTTAGAAAAATGTCCTGTACTTAAAATTTATAAACACATACAGTACAATTAAAGGAGAGCAGCTGATTAAAGTAAATAGAAAACTATTTATTCTGCAATCCAGCGGAAAACATATCAATGATCTCAGATTAAAAGCGGGATGAAAAGGGATTTTTTAAGATTTTTTTTAAGGATAAAACGTAATTTTTTGTTTGAAAAAGGCTTTGTTATTTTTGTTTCGTACGCAGCTGATATATTTGTCTGATTAGTGGACAAGCTGGTCCATTTTCCTGGCTTCAAAAATTAACCAGTCTTGAGGTATCTATTCTGTATTCAAAATCAATGCTTGTATATAATAATACTATAGTATAATTATATGTAGTATAATAATAATATAGTATAAACTCCCAGGAAAATTGTCAACAGTTACACTTTTCACTTTTAAATAACTATATTTTTTATCTTGAAAATTGTAAATTTTAACATTGGTTGTATGGAGTTTAACATCAAATCAAATAAATTATGTTATACAAAAGGGGAGAAGGCACTATGGAGAGGGTACTAGGACGCTAAAATTTTGTTTATGCCTCCCCCATCCTTTTTGGGGTTTTTGCTCCCCCATCCCGAATATCCTTTGCGACTCCGCCCCAGTAGCATTCAAAGTTTTTGGTTGTTTTTGGACATCATGCACTTACCATTGGATGGATGAAGCTAAAATTCACTAAGGAGCTAGGTATTACAACAAAATCAAACAGAAACCTACTTGTGTACCAAAAACCATTTGGGGCTCCGCCCTACTGGTGTCACATTTTTATTTTTATTTTTGGACTTACAACGTGTCCGATTTAGTTTGAATTGGGGGGAAAAAGTTGATTAAAGATTTATGGCTTTTACCAATGAATTCAGCTCTACAAAATAATCATTTTTGTGTATAAATTGTGATTCTACGTCCAACCGTTGCAGAGATATTCAAAGTGCTAAACACAGTACGTTGTCCAATGTTATCCTTATGGAGAAAAAAATAAAATTTGATATCTCGATTATTTATGAATGTAGATTGATGAAACTTGGTATGTGGCTCCACGTAGTACTACTGGTATATTGATATTTGCACAAACAATTGATTTTTTGTTGAATATCCCAGTAGCAGCAAACCTGGATACTCAGCCCTAATGTTATTCTTATAGAGAATAAGTAAAGTTTTATATCTCCCTTAATTATGAAAATAAATTAATAAAACTTAGTATGTAGCTTTACCTGGTTGAGTTATATCGATAATTGCATAAAAGCACATATTTTGTGTTCCTTGTCGCAGCAAACCTGCGTACTCAGCCCCATGTTATTCTTATGGAGAATAAATAAAATGCTATAGATCACTTATTTAGTTATGTATTTTTATTAAACTTGGTTAGTGGCTTTATGTGGTAGTGAGAAACATATGCATGGATTGGAAATTCGCTGAGTACGCAGGTTTGCTGCGACAGGGGTATTTATGTTCTATGATTTTACAAACAATAATTTCACATCCGGGGCATTTTTAACCCTTTTATGGCCCAAAAAATTCAAAATTATAATTTTTAAAACATTAAAAAAATTTAATTAATGTATTTAGATTGTCTTGACCAACAAACTCGCCCTCCAACTGTTTATAGAAAAGCACTAATGTCAATCTCTTGTGGTAGGGAACCCAACTAGAAAAAATCTCTGGATACTGAAAAGTGTCACTCGTAACCACTGTAAACTTTAGGTTGTTGATGTTTGCATTGCAAATTGTATTGTCTTGACTGCAATACTGCCCTTCTAAGCACAAATGTGGTAACTGCTTTTTAGTCAAACTTGAGATATTTAACAGTAAAAGGTTTATAACTTCGCCGAAGCAAAGGTTTTTAACTCAACAAAATAAAATATGTTAAATTACAAACTAAACTTTTTTTATATTTGTCCTAGTTTATTTCAGGATATATGGTAGTTTATTTTTATAAATATTTATCTATAATATTATAAAGAAGAGGTGGAGTCCGAGTAAACGCAAAAACTACTGAACCGACTGGGCTCAAACTTAACACGAAGGTAGATCTTGAACCGGTGCAACACATAGGCCTACTCTCTTCCTTAAAATCCCTTCGGGCTACGCCCCGTGAACGTCCTAAGTTAAATGTTTACAATTCAGAAGAAAGTAAACATTCAGAAACTGTAATGTGAACAGCTATGGATATTTCCATTTGACAGCTTGAAGAGCAGAAGCAAGAACAGCTGTTTCAAGCTAACTAACATTCAAATTGCATTGACTATAGAATGGGTATAGCAAAAACCTGTGCAAAGTACGGGTACATCAGCTAATTTTCATTAAAGCAGTAACTATATGCCCAATGATGTTTTTATTTAGTGAATTGCTAAGCTATACTTCCTTCTGAAATTTAGTATCAAAAAACTTAAACAAAACTGACCCAAGTAATGCAATCGTCTTTTGCCAAGCAGTTTTGTTCAACACGTATTAATGATTTCACCCACATTCTAGAAATATAAAAAGGTCGGTCAGGAACGCCAAAAGTGTCAGTTACCACATCCTGTGTTTGGCAGGGCAGAATAAAAATGTCTTGAACCAGCTGTTATTGCTTCTGCTCTTCAAGCTGTCAAATGGAAGTATCCATAGCTGTTCACATTACAGTTTTTGAATGTTTACTTTCTTCTGAAATGTAAACATTTAAACTTAGGACGTTCACGGGGTGTGGCCCGAAGGGATTTTAAGGAAGAGAGTAGGCCTATGTGTGCACCGGTTCAAGATCTACCTTTGTGTTTAGTTTGCACGGGTCCAGTCGGTTCAGTCGTTTTTGCGTTTACTCGGACTCCACCTCTTCTTTATAATATTATAGATAAATATTTATAAAAATAAACTATCATATATCCTGAAATATACTAGGACAAATATAAAAAAGTTTAGTTTGTAATTTAACATGTTTTAATTTGTTGAGTTAAAAACCTTGGCTTCGGCGAAGTTATAAACCTTTTACTGTTAAATATCTCAAGTTTGAGTAAAAAGCAGTTACCACATTTGTGCTTAGAAGGGCAGTTTTGCAGTCAAGACAATACAAATTGCAATACAAACGTTAACAACCTAAAGTTTACAGTGGTTACAAGTGACACTTTTTAGTATCCAGAGATTTTTCTAGTTGGGTTCCCTACCACAAGAGATTGACATTAGTGCTTTTCTATAAACACTTGGAGGGTGAGTTTGTTGGTCAAGAAAATCTAAATACATTAATTAATTTTTTTTAATGTTTTAAAAATTATAATTTTGAGTTTTTGGGCCATAAAAGGGTTAAAAATCCCCGGATGTGAAATTATTGTTTGTAAAATCATAGAACTTAAAAAGATAAACATGTTAAACCCTCTCATAACTCTTAAATCATCATAAATAGTTACTGAGTTAGGAAATAAAATGTAAATTGCTTAAATACAATAGGAGTAGTATTATTAATCCTTTGCTTAAATACAATAGGAGTAGTATTATTAATCCTTTGCACTCCGCCAAAACATGGGTGGTCATTGCGAAAAACCCTGGCTATTCTTCAGAAAGTAGGCCCCTAATCATGTATAAGGTTATGTATTTGTTGACCATGATGATGAGCTTAAGTTCCGAAACATCTAGTCAAATAATTAAATCAAATTGGTTTAAAAAAGGGTATTCAGTTCAAATGTTTCACATAATAGTTATTAATCATTAATTTGTTATTTTTTGTTAGAATCAGCAGAAAAACAAGGGGAAGAACTGAAAGCTGAAATAAAGTCAAGTTTAGAAAAGGTTTTGAACACACCCTCTGCCAAACCGGAACCAGTCAGTATAAACAATATGTCGGAGAAACTAAGACAGGTTTTAGAGAGAAAAACTGTAATCGACCATGTGCCACCAGTCAAAGGGGAGGTTAAAGTTGAAACTGAATCAATCATTCCAAAATTAGAACCTGTTACACCGGACTTACTGGGCAATGATGTATTCAATGAAGTGGAGATAACTTCAGAAGTCGAAGTATGTACTTCTGAAGACACTTCAAAACCAGATGTCAAAGAAGAACCGATGGAAGTCAGTGAAGCTGTCGAGGACAACCGATCCATGGATTCTGTATCAACGGTCGATCAAGAAGTATCAAACGAAGCCCCCGGTATCATCCAGGACACTTCCTCGTGTGATGCTGGCCCTAACGTGAAAGCACCTGATAGTGATCTCTTCCAAGATTCGTCTAGATGTTCTGACTTCAATGTTTTTGGCGATTCAAATTTGAACTTAGATAAGCAATTTCTGTCTTCGGTATTGTCCGACGACAATTCTCAAAGCAGTGTAAGTAAGCATAATTCTGAGATAGGTGAAGAGGTAGATATAATGACCAGTGAAAAGTGTGATGAAGATAACTGTGATAAATCTCAAAGGATAGTCAAAAGTGATAATGTGAGTGAAGAAAGTGGGCAGACTGGGAAGGTTGTGGTCACTACCACCACCACTACGACCACCACTTCAACCCAACAAGTGACTACAGTAGATGGTGTAGTCAGAAGTGTTAAGAGTACTGAATCCATCTCTTCTCTACAGTGTAGAAAAATCACGTAAGTATTATTCTTTATGCTTTATGTCTTTTTAAATTGTTAACAATCTTAATAATTCCTTGATCAGGATACATAAATATGGTGAGTTTGTCCAATAAATACATAAAAGTTGGAGTTATTTTGTACAATACATAATTTTATTTTAGGATTTCAGATCCAAACCATGTAACATTTATGAAAACTAGCATAAGATTGTTTTTTAATTTTGTGTTTGTTAACTGAAATAGGCTGAAAAGCCTATGGGCCATAGTAATTAAAACTGTGCTAGGTTATTTGTGGATGTTTATACAAATGGGAGTTGATATACTGTTGGCGAGAGGAAAGAAGACCCCTGGAATCTGACCTACACAAAAATTGCAGGCGCTACCATGTGGTCACTACACTAGCGCTTTATAAGGCATTCATTATTATCATTTGCTAAGCGCCTGATAACCTCAAGATACCAAGAAAAACTATGATACCCCACACAAACACACAGCTGTTAGGACGAGGAGCCGCCAGTATTGTATGTCGTTGTTAGCACTATTAACTCTTAGTGTCCCAATGTAATTAAAACCCTCATAAAACTCTTGGTCATCACAGTTTCACTTTGAATAATATTTTTAATTTTGAAAGTTATTTTTGGTTAATCCTTAAACAAAAATAGGGGTGAGGTAGTAAAATTTTAATTTAAGTTTTTAAAATTAAAATTGATTTATATTTTTAGTGATCTAAAAACCATGAGTGATTTGAATGATTCACTTGATTTAGCCTTTTGTAATTATTATTTAATTTAAGCAATTGAAATATAATTTATTGTAACAGATTAGTATCCTACAGGTAACACTTTACAAATCATCAACATTATCAGTTTTTTTTTTACATTATAAATACTTAGGCCCCCTGCACATTTTTGAATAGGAAAATACCGGTACAACCTATTTTGCTTTTTGGTGATCATGTTAAGAAAACAAATTTGTGACATCATAACTGTAATGATTAACCGTGTAGCCTGTCATTCTAAAATTTAGGTTTCTAGAAGAATTGCCTAAATATTAGTAGCAATTTGAAGACATCAAAACCACTAAGTTATGATGTTATTATTTCGTTAGTGGGTAACTTTAAAATATTCTCATTTCAAAACTATTAAAGAGCTTCTGAAAATAAATTTTGTCATGAGATTTTGAGAACATCAACATTAATTTGGTTTGTAGTCATGGGCTAAGAAATTGCTCACAGTTGGTTTTTTGTCTGTAAATTTACAAGAGGTAAGCTGTTTAAAATATTAAAAAACATATGGGTTACTCACGTACGGTCTTTTGGCTCAAGTGACCACTTGTGTAGCACCATAACCAATTGCCAAATACCAAACACAAGTTTATTGACTTTTTTAAACACAGAAACTTACAGTACTTCATAAGCAAGTTACATTGAGACTTCAGTCATAGGTACTGGTCATAAGATGAACACGAGCAAGGTTGTGAAAAAGTATAACTTTTATTTACAGAAAAGTAAAAAAAAACATAGTTGTACTACTTACAGGTTTAAGTCAATTCCACAAATGTACCATTGGTTGCTAAGAGACTATAACTGTCCTGTATTAGATTTCTGCCCTTGTAATGGCTTACATCTCTTTTGTGATTATTGAGTGATTGCATTCATTGTTGATCCTTGCATTCAGGGCCGTCATGTGGGTGACCGGGGCGATTGCCCTGGGCGCCTCGTCAAGAGGGGCGCTGCGGCAGGCAAAAGTAAAACGCAATAATTGAAAAAAATAAAGTTATTTGCAAAAAACCTATTTTTTATGGGTACTTTGGTATTATACGGATACAAAGGATAACTACATAATTCGAAAAAACGTACTTTTATTGACTTACTGTACAAATTTTACATCATTCTGATTAGCGGTCATGTGTTGTGCCTCCCAAAAGACAGCGATGTCCGCTAGGATCGTGTTGAATGCGTCGCCGCCGCTAGCATTCACACCCGATCGCCACATGTACTCCGCCAAATATACAGCGCGCTGCGGCAGTTATGTTAGGATGGGTTATCATAAAAATACTTACGGTTTCCTCTTCATTTCGAGGTAAATCCCACACCAAAAGAACGTCACTCATTATGAAAACAAATGTAACGTAGTGCACGGCAATAAATCACTCATGACACTGACCCAGATACAGGCGGTGACAGGTGATGCGCGCGCTCCGGTCAACGACCTGACCTTGGCCTATTTGGAGGGGGTTTGGCGGCCTGAAGTATGACTCATCAGGTATCATTCGATTCGTAACAAAACAAGGAAAGTCCTACAATCATTTTTATGATAACCCATCCTAACATAACTGCCGCAGCGCGCTGTATAAGGGTGGCATCCGTATAATACCAAAGTACCTTTTTATGTTAGGTCAAAAAGAAATTTGAATAATACGTTGCATGTATTTTTTGAACAAATAAATATCTGACACTAATAACTTTATATGTGTTTATATTAAGTTATCCCAAAATAAGCATTTGCCCAAAACTGAGCAGCTGGATTTTCTTGTATACTCAGGGCCGGATTTAGGACCCCCAACTTAATGTGGGCCCCTAGGTTCAACCAGTGGCACGGGCTCTTGCTGCCGTCCAGCCAGGTTGGTGTTTTTTTTCGTATGAGTGGCTTTTGTATGTGGTTTTGTGTGGTGCAAGCTCCCTTTGTGGTGCGGGCCCCTAGGCGTGCACTCATGTAGCCTATGCTTAAAAATCCAGCCCTATGTTAATACTGTTAATATGAATAGCCTAATAATGAACTCTGCTATGTAGTGGACACTAGCTCTTTCCTTTCTTATTATTTCTACATCAATATTACATAGTCTGAAAGCCCCTATCCATGCACACACTCGTTGCCGTGTTGCGCGGTTCTGTTATTTCACCCGATCTGAAGACGCTGACTCTTGGTAGAGACACTGACTTCACATCCTCTACCAACTTACCCCACGTACCCCTCCAACCTCTTGCATCCAATTGCCACTGTCATTCTATCACAGTGATTTTGTATTGATGAGTTACGTGAATTGTACCAGTGTCCAAAATGGAAAAAATGTTGTTAGGAGCTCAGCGGCGAAAAATAAATATTTAAAGTGAATTACCGCCTGAAGCGTTACTGTCCAAATCAGGCCGGATTTAGGAGCTGTAGGCCCCTAGTTTCAACCTGTGATGCGGGCCCTAACCGGTCAGGTCAGCAAGCTGGTGACCTTTTTTTCGCTAGTTGAGTGTCAAAACTAACTTTACAACTTTGCAAACAAACATCTAGACGCATTGCGGCTTTGAACTTGTCTCACCACCTCCAAGTCGCGTTGCTCGTTGCAAGGCCGAATTTAACCATAGGCTACATAGGCGCTAACCTAGGGCCCACACAACAGAAAGCCTTATACACAGGGCTTTACTTAGCTTTCACGAGCCCCTGTGCAGGCCTGGTGGTGTGGGCCCTTTTGCCGTCCGGATCCAAGTTGGTGACTTTTTTAGATAAGTTTGGTGATTTTTTATATTGGCTTAACCCATTGGCGTAGACATACGAGCTGGTCTCGTTCCTTACTTGTAATTTTATTAACCTGTGAATTGGAGTGTAAAATTGGTGTTTTTAAATGGATTAATGGCGTATTTTAATTAAAATATTGTTTTCTTTCAGTTTAGAGAGTCGCATTGGCACACACACAGTAGACATAAGTAAAAATTAGCAAAATCTGTGTTGATCATGTGCAGGTCTCAAAGAATTAACCGATCCCGTCAACTTCCAAGCAAGCCTGCCACCGTTTGTTTTACTTGGGCCCTCCCACCAACGTTGCCACAGACCAGTTAACTCATTGAGAGTTGCACAACTGGTCAGTTTTGGTCGTGTGCGGGAATCGAACCCACGAACATCGTATCACCACCTGGCCAAGGTGTTTCCACGACGTAGCCAACTCAGCTAACACGACCAAAGGCCTGCCGGCGATATTAAGGTTTTTCAGTGAGTCCGCGCCCCTAGCGGATAGAACCGTAGACGCCCGCGGTCATTAGTTACATATTTTGCTACTAGAGTGCAGCACCAATCAATTCCCGTTATAGGCTACTGCATATAGAATAAAATTACTACCTTAATGGGTTAACACAGTACGTTGTCTTATGGGGTTTTTACATTAGAAAAGCATGTTATTCATTTGTTGGTGTATTTGTTTCATCCCCAGCAACCTCGCGCCTACTTTTAAGCCTGACTGGACCTTCTCCTAACCTTATAATGCTCAAAATTGTATTCCTAACATTGCGGGTAAATTAAACCAGGAGCATCAGAACAGCCAAAAAATCAATGTTTTAAGAAAGTTTTGTATGTGGAATTCACTTCCCTCACGTCAGCGTGCTGCGTGCGAACTCGTTTATAAATCCTTACATATAGGTTTAATGTTGGGTTGAAGTGGGAATGAACTGGTTGGGGGTGGGGGGGGGCGCCTGATGACATCTCGCCCCGGGCGCCAACAAACTACGCGACAGCCCTGCTTGCATTCAATTTGCTGGTATCAGGAACTGGTGTAGCCAACACGCCTTATGTAGGCCCCACCCAAAGCAAAGCAATGGTCCAAAATTGTAATATTCAGTCAGCAGGGAGGCCAAAGTGTTAGCCCATGTTGACCAATCCAACAATTGGGGGAAATTGCAGTTGTTGTTGGCTATAACATAACTAACAATTTAAAGAATGCTTACCAACTTATACAATCATAAGTTCATATAATTAGCCGTCAAACGATATATTGGTAGCCTACCATATATTTTCTAACTGTATCCAGCAATAAATAGGTTTTTTAGTTATCAGAACTTTTGATACACTGTATTTCATGGCAGGGTAATGCTTTTAAAAGTGTGCTGAATCACATATTACTTTAGTATATACCTATCTGTGGAAATTTGCAACTTTTGTGTTGTTTGTCATAAAATTAGACATCTATAAATTGACTTGACCCATTAAGGTAGTAATTTTATTCTATTCGCAATAGCCTATAACGGGAATTGATTGGTGCTGCACTCTAGTAGCAAAATATGTAACTAATGACTGCAGGCGACTACGGTTCTATCTGCTAGGGGCGCGGACTGACTGAAAAACCTTAATATCGCCGCTAGGCCCTTGGTCGTGTTAGCTGAGTTGGCTACGTCGTGGAAACACCTTGGCCAGGTGTGGATATGATGTTCATGGGTTCGATTCCCGCACACGGCCAAAACTGACCATTCGTGCAACTCACAATGAGTTAACCGGTCTGTGGCAACGTTGGTGGGAGGGCCCAAGTAAAACAAACGGTGGCAGGCTTGCTTGGAAGTTGACGGGATCGGTTAATTATTTGTGAGTTGGACATGGTCAACGCTGATTTTACTACTTTTTACTTATGTCTACTGTGTGTATGCCAATGCGACTCTAAAAACTGAATGAAAACAGTATTTTAATTAAAATAAACCATTAATCCATTTAAAAACACAAATTTCTATTCCAATTCATAGGTTTACAAAATTAGAAGTAAGGAACGAGACCAGCTTGTGTGTGTACGCCAATGGGTTAAAATTGGATGAATTTTTAAACCAAGCAAATCAATTTTCAACTTTTACTTGAATTAGGGCTTAAAATATCATATTTTAATTTTCTTGAATTTTTCCAATATAATGTTGTTTTCAGAGGAAAAGGGCAAGGGAGTGTGACAGAGACAAAAAATGAACAAGCTTCAGTGTCAGTGAAGGCAGAACCTGGCAAAGAACTGTCAGCTAAAGGCACTGTTGTCAGTTCTGTCAAAACTGAGGTTAAAACTGAGGACAACCGTGTGTACTCTTGTACATCTACCAAGGGAAAGGTAATAGAATTATTTTTGTTATACCCAAAATTAATTTTAAAATCATTTTAATTGCAAGCTTGTACAGGAAAAATGTCCTTGACCTAAATTTTATTTATAAAATAAAAATAAAACAATTACAAATTAATAGTATTGGAAATGACCATCCTCTGTATTATTCAGCTCGGTGATTTTGAAAAAAATCTTTGTGTCAGTGCTCTCAATTACAATGCATTTAAACTGCAGTACAAAATTGTCGTGTGGTTAGTATTTATCACTTCTCCGGCCCTCTGCGTTGCAGTAATTTTAATGCTACCTAAGGTTTACAAGTCAAAGTTGCATCTTGCGCGGAGTGGGGGCTGCCTTCCGCTTGACAACAAAGAGCAAAGACATAAACAGACAAGTATCAAGGACTTTTTTCTAACTTAAGGTGTATGTTCACTTTAATATTTCTTTATTTAAAGAAAATTTCTACCATTCAGTTTTTATTCATCACGTTTTTTAAAGTAAATTTTCATAATAGTTTTGTTTTCCCCTTATGTTTATTCAAAAGTACATTTTCATAGCTCTGCTTTGTAATTCTTATGTTTTAATAAATTTTCAGTAATTTCTTATACAAAACTGTAGTTGTTTTTTTTTTTAACTTTATTGTACGTAATTTATTATAGATTATATAGAATTTGTCATACTCTTACCTTACATTAGCATCTAAACTTAAGTTTAAGTAGTGATATTTTGGAATCAGTCGTGTACTGCCAATTAGTCTCCCGAGATGGCGAGTACTTGCCATCAGCATTATATTGGTGTTTGTTGTTTAAAATTGAATTAATGGAATTTTTATACCACTCCAGATATAATTTGATGTTATAATCATGGTTTTCTAACTTATGAGTAGCAATAGCCCACACAATTTTTAAAGAGTACAACCAAACAGATAATGAAATGGCAAACAAAATATGGTTTGGCTGTCGTTTTCAGCCTGTAAAACACAGTCCGATTGCCATTGGGCCAATATCTCTTGGTTCAGTTATCAATATTATCATTATTGTAATCAAAATTACTATAATCAATGGGGCTTATAATCAAAATTGATTACTTCGTTTTTAGAGCCGATAATTTGTGATTATCATTTTTGGCCAGTAGTTTTGGTTTTTTCATCCTAATTTTCAGTCAATACAGGGCAGTGACACTTTGGCTGAAATCATGTTCCACGTTTTCAGTTATGGCCGAAAATGCAATCAGGTCATGATTTTCACATGTTCGGTTGTTTATGACTGATTCATGTTTCCAGTTGTCATTTTCAACCGATTTTAGGTGGTGTGGTCGTCTTTGGCAGACATTATGGTAGATGCCCTCTTAACAACTGCCCTCCATGGGTCCGAGCCCTGGGTCGGAGAACTAAAAGAGCGGTTAAAACAAATAACACCAGGGTGTTGTTATATTAAGCAATAACAGTTATAAAACTTAAACGACAGTTAACAAATAGGTTCCAAAGATATGTACTAAGGTGAAATACTTGACTAACTAAGGAGACATATGATTGACTTGTTGTGATCTGCACGTTTTTTTACGGTACAGTATCGGTACAACAGCTGTGGCGGCGGACGTGAGTTATTTCCGGCGGTTAATCCGATGAGCGGTTGAAGCGAGGACAGTTAAGAGGGCGTCTACTGTACTATGCAATTTGGCAGTTCGCAATCGTTAGCGATCCTCCGGAGATCGGCAGGAAATACTCGCTCAAACTTTAGAGTATTTTCAAATCTTTTAGTCTATACTTAAATTACGAGTATCGTAAATATATAACTCATGCCCTCCTCTGGTATACCCACCTTTTTTATCTGCCACATCAGGCCAGATATTTGAGTCTATGTAACACACTTTTTTTAAATGATCTAAACCAAACAAATGTAACTGTTGTTGGCTCTGTACCATTACTTTTTTTATATTCATTCGAGTTCAAAACTTGTTTACTTTGTCCTAAATGTGATTAGAGTGGTAAAATAACATATGCTTACTTATTTTACCCCTGGCCCACTGTATAATATTTCCAATCTTACTTTCATATTGTATTTATCAAACCAAATAATAACTTATTGCAGGTATACTTGAAAAAAGTGGCATTATCTCTGGCAGATTGCAAAAAGAAGAAGCGGCAACAAGTTAAGTATCCGCAGTGTTCGACGTTCCATACCCGCAGTAAGAAAAAAAACTTGCTGATCCTGCCTCAGCATGAGTTGCGAAAACTGTCGCGCCATGCTGGCCGCTTGCAAGTCAGTGGGTACAACCACTTGGCAAAGGTAATTGGCATGCATTTTGGAATAAAGTTGTAAACAAGGTAAAGCTAAAGAATATCAGTCAAATTTAATTAGAGGTCAAAAATCCCAGCTTCTCGGGGAGTTCTGATTTAGTAGGAAGTAATTTGTCTTTCCATGGTTTATTGCATCCACCATGCAAATTCACATAATGCATACCCTGAAAATGAAATAGTTATTGACTTCAGCTCAAAAAGGTCTGCCATAGTCAGTATAAGGTACAGTACAGTAAAAGGGCATTCCACTCTATCCTAACTCATTATTTTCTGTATTCACCTCAAAATACACGCAAGTTTGAGTCAGTGCCCAATGACTTAATGACTTAAACTGAAGGCTGCTCTGGGATTTTTGATACTGTATGGAAATGATGTCTGCTACTTTTAAAAATATTGATGGTTTAGTAATGAACTCAAAGATTGATGATATTTGCAGGTCTTCACTAAAACTTATACATTAAAATCCGTACTCTCAAGTTGCTTTTCAAGTTAACGATATATTGTTAAGTTGAATTAAATTTGTATTTTAAAATTGATAATCTGCCTTATGTTTTTAATGAAACTTCCAAGTCCTAACTGAGAAATGTGTAATTCCATTGCAGTCGAACCACCAGTGCTGGCCTTACCCTTGCTCCCGTCCAATATTTAAGACATGTTGGCTCTATCGGACAGTAAACTTCAAAACCATTGCTGCTGCTGCCCTCCAGCTCAGAATACTTTGGGCGTGCCTGCGATGGGACGACATGCAGGTGATGAAGTCTATTTTATTGCAGTACTAGCTGGCCCAACAGACGTTGTCCTGTCCTAATATCATTGAATTTGTTTTATGTCAAATACTCGTTATTTTTCAAGATGAGCACGTTCGCTTCACTAACTTGCCTGTTTATATATTGCTACCTTTGGCATCGAAAAAAGAGTTTCAGTTGCCATTCAAGTAGATTTGTTATTTTCATAATGAACATGTGTTTATGCCTTTCAAGTATGTTTAGTTATAATCCATGTTAACAACTGTTTGGTGTGTAATTAACTTAACTTTGATCAAATCAGTGGGAACTTTGAAGGCCAGTGGGACAGAGCCCTTAGTTCGGATTAAAAATTTTCTTTTATAATAACAAGAACCTTGTCCTGTCATTAATGAATTCAACAAAAAAAGAATTATTCAATTTGGTGCACTAATTCTCAAGTGACGGTGACCAAGGGAATTAGGCATTCATTTTTATATTTATATCAAGATTACTGCAGAATTTGTGAAATTTAAACTTTAATAAATAAGTACCGGTAGTGGGAAACCATTGAGATTAACACCTACAGGAATGGTAAACAATTACTATGTATTAGAACAAATTTATCGACTTAAGATGTAAGAAAAAACAATATAGTGATACTTAAGTAATATGTGAAATAGTGTTAATTTGTGGAAACCTTTCTTGTAAATATTTAGTATTACCTTATACCATCCCGAACAAATTATTTTCTTAGTAAAATATCTGAAATTGTTGGTAGACTACACAATGTAATACTGGCTGATTCATTCCAGTGATTTCAATCTGAATTCCCTCCCAACGCTCTTATTCCAGTGAAGTATTAATTAAATTTTTTTGTAGCTTTTAATTAATGAGTTCTGACAACCATAAGATTAATTCATTTTTTCTTTAAAAGACATGTTAAAGCTGGGGTATTTTTTAAAGTAATAGTATTTTCAACTTGTTTTTAGACACCACCCACCGGGATAACGGAAATGTATTTTTTTTTTCTCAAATCGTCTGGATTCAATGTGGTATTGTTTTTTTGTCTTATGCATTTGTTGTTCGTGTTATGTTGTTTTAGTTTAATTGAAATTGACAAGAGGATGCCCGCTGGACTAAGTTGAAAATACTATTACTTAATAATTCATTTTTGTGACTGCCCATTATTGTTACAAAGCACTGACCTCACAAAATAGCTGTAGTTTTTTCTTTTATCCATACTCAACTTAAGATTTATATATGCAGATAAAGCCCCCAAACGATGGCAAGAACCAAGTGACGACAGACACAGAGATCATGTCGACAGAGATCCTCAAGTCACGCCACCTGGGAGAGTTCTGCGACCGGACACAGTATCTGGTGCGAAGAGTTGTCATTCCTCTAGAGCTGCCCAAAACTGTTCGTGGTAAGTACCAAGTACAACAAGAACACAAAATAATGGGTTTTTATGCAAATATCAATATAACTCATCTAAGTGAAGTCACATTCCAAGTTGTATCAATATAAATTCATAAATGAGCGAAATAGAACATTTTAATTATTTTCCATAAGAATAACATGGAGACCGAGTACCTAGGTTTGCTGATACGGGAACCAAATGTGAAATTTTGTTGTGCAAGCAACAATAAAACACAATCAGATAAAGCCATATACCAAGTTTCATCAGTGTATGTTCATAAATAAGCGAGATATAAAATTTTTCTTTTTCTCCATAAGAATAACATTAGACAACATTCTGTGTTTAGCACTTTCAATATCTCAGTAACCAATTTGACGTAGAGCAATGATCAAAATACCAAATTGTTTGTTTTTTAAGCTGAATTCAATGGTATAAATTAAAATTTGATTTACATAAAAACTACAGTGAAAATCTGAAAAAAAATATTTTTGGGGTATAAAACCCCCCAAATTACCCCCCTCGCATCGTGCGATTCGTCTGGTTTTCGAACTCATTACTTTACTAGGGGTGAGCGAATAGTGATTTCTGACTCGAGCCGAGCTTTTTTTCTAAGTTCTCGAGCTTCGAGCTTTCTCGAGCCGAGCTTTTTTATGGTAATTTTCTCTAGGGGTGTGCAATATACCGGTAGTGATTTTATGACCCGAGCTGAATTTTGCTATGTATAATTTTATACTTTCAATATTGGTCATCTTTCATTCACTTCTTCTATATTCACTAACCCTACTTTTAATAGGCCTAAATAAGTTCTACAGTGCAAAAATAACAAAATAAGTACTGAAAAGCAACATTTATTGAGACCAATTGTTGCTAGTAATGAACAGTTTTCTTTCAATATAAAGTAGAAACATAGGGAAAAAATAACATAAAGAAAGAGAACTACAAATTTTAAACTAGACCGATAAGCCCGATTTAATTATTGCCGTTTTTATAACAGCCATAATTAACAGACTATATGTCAAGATGTACCCTCCATGTAACCAACATTTAGGCCCTATTCCACGGAATTACCAACAAAACAGTAAGGTTTATTTGGAAAAGCTCTAGGCTGTGAGAATTTGGTAAGTTGGGAAAAGGATAGACAGCTAGCTTACCTGAAGAGAATAAAACAGGTGTAGCACAGGAGACATATAAAAAACACACAAAAAATACTTGATATTTCGTCCCTCTTGGGGACTTCATCAGAAGAGAAGAGAATGTTTCTCTTCTCTTCTGATGAAGTCCCCAAGAGGGACGAAATATCAAGTATTTTTTGTGTGTTTTTTATATGTCTCCTGTGCTACACCTGTTTTATTCTCTTCAGGTAAGCTAGCTGTCTATCCTTTTCCCAACTTACCAAATTCAAAAATACAGTAAGCCTATCTATTAAACTGATGGTAAATAGTAAATTTAAGGTTAACCTTTTAATATAAACTAGTTAAATCAGGACACTCAGCAGCTAACCATATTTTATAGTCGATGCCAGCTGTAAAGGCACAGTTCCCCAGGTAGACCGTCCCGTCCTAATCTTTGTTTACAAAACAGCGCTTTTGTCGTAAGCGGCGGGGAGCGGCCACATTGTCACGGCCGGCATCCCCCTTCTCTTCCAAGAAATTCCGTGTCCTACTAGAATTTGTAATAAGCTGATCCATTAGGCCTACAGCCTAAAATTATTGCTAGTTTTTTCCATCTACAGTAGATGAATAAGACAAAATTTGAATCACAGTTCTACGGTGTTCCGTTATCGACATAACAGGATTCAGATTTCCCTGACATGCCCCGTATTATAAGTCCGTAACCTGTTATGTCAATAACGGGACATCGTAGAACTGTGATTCAAATTTTTTGTTATTCGTCAACTATATACAGAAAAAATGAGCCATCATTTTTGGCTGTAGGCCTAATGGATCAATTTATTACAAATTCGACATGGAATTTCTTGGAAGAGAGAGGGGATGCCGGTCGACGACAGGTGGCCGCTCCCTACAAAAGCGCTGTTTTGTCAACAAAAGATCAGGACGGGATGCTCTACCTGGGGAACTGTGCCTTTACGGCTGGCATCAACTATATATATATATATATATATATATATATATATCACTGTAAACTAATCATTATATCTCATTGTACTCAGAGAAATAAATTATCCAATAATCGTAGGTCTGGCTTACGTTGTACCTAACCTCCCATCACCTAATAGACTTAACCTATTCTTGGTTAGGCGAACATAGAGTATAATAAAGTATAACCTTGTAAATAATATGACCACCGGTATTATAACATGTGTGACGTAACCATTTAGAATTTGGATAAAATCCTTTGATCTTGTGTATCCCGCAATTAGTGATTTTGATTTGTAAGATGTGACAAAATTTGTTAACTTTAATAACTTCAGTATATTTACAGTTGTATTTCTATTCACTTTGTTTCTTAAGAACTTTAGATTCTACATCAACTGACGATTTTTTAACAATACAAATTTTGGAGAGTACTATTTCGGCTGCACACCAAAACGCCGTCATGATTTCATGATTTGTCGTTCATCACCTACAACCTTGTCCCTGGTCATTGGTCACGCTAAGTCATTATTACATTATAACTGTCTTCCCTCATCGTCTTAAGACAGTTTTGCTATCAACAGTGTTGCCAGACGTGATTTCAGATGCCAGGAAATTATTATTGTGTAATGTACCAAATTGTAAGTTGCAGTAAAGATTGTACTGCTGCAACGGTTAGAAAATGTGTTTTTATGGATTTTAGTTTTTTGCTGGGGTACTTTTTCTGGAGCAATAGGGTTGTTGTATTAATTATTATTAACCGTGAAATATTTCACAAATCAACTGGGCAACGGCAACATTGTACTGCAAACAGAATTGTGTAGATGTCCTCTTAATATGATTTTTGAGCGTAGAGAAATTAGATCCATTGCATTGGTTGATCAGATCGACAGTTTAAAACATTTGACGTTTATATTTCGTTATTTTTTAAAACGAAGGACCGAAAACACAGAATTGCTGTATTATATCTGTTATGGAGCTCTACCGATGCAAATTACGAGAATCCTAACATTGATTATTGAAAGTTTTTGCTTCAAATTTACTTTTGTAAACAACTCTTTTCACTAGTCGGCGATTTAAATATTCGGCTCGAACTTCAAGCTTTTTTGCAAATCTTTAGCCGAGCCGAATACTGTAATATTCAAGTCGAAAAAGCTCGAAGCTCGAATACTCGCACACCCCTATACTTTACACATTTGTACCAAATTTCATTAAGATCGGATTTTTTTTACGAGAGTTACCCATCTTATGGACACACACACACACACACACATATATATATATATATATATTGCGGTATAGATGCCATACCACTTTATATAATAATTATTATATATCAAAATTTGAATGAATGGTGTTTTTGGCATCTGGGGACCTCAAAACAAAAAGTTATCATGGTCTCGGGCTCAAGTATTACCATGAGACCTACGGAAATAGGTTTCCCTATAGGGAAAATTCGCTAAAAGGACTTCCTATTTCTCTTTAATTGCCCAGGGTTTAATTATGACGTTAGCAATCGTGAACTTAGTGACTAGTTATATGCTATAAGCGGTATTTACATAATCAGTTGAACCGCTGTGAATTGAATCAGTTTGTCTATTTCTCAATTACACGTTTGTAGACAACGTATTGGATGTACTTTTGGGCGCCACTCATGTAATTTTTGTTCTGAGACTTGTTAGCAGGACAACACAAACACAATTACTAACACAAAACAAAAACATATTGTCCTCAATAAGTTGATGTTTTGCATAACTGGAGAAAAACTGTTCCTTTTTATCATCTTGAGTGTTGTCAAGCCTTGGATCTAAAATAAGGTGAGTGGAGCTAAAAAATACATCCAACAATGAAGATAAAATAGCAAGCCTTGATTTTTCCTTCTATATTTTTCTTTGGAGGATAGGTTCTCTGAATTGTTGTCTTACTTGTTTTTTTTTTGCTTAGGCATGAGTTTGTTTATTAAAAGTTCAGTAAGAAAAGTCATTTTCTTAAGTTTATAATTGGTAGCTAAATTTGTTGATGCCATTTTAAGAGGTGTCATTACAGTTAATTCAAGTAAAATGTTTTCACAAAACTACAGGAGGTGCTGGCAGACTTTGGAATCTTTGGAACATTTACAAAAATTCTCCTCAAAAGCGATTAATCTTATTCTACTCTTGCTCTTTGAATTTCTCTCTTTAGTATGATGTTTTTAATTAATATAGCACTATCATTATGTTACCTCAAGTGTTTTATATAATTACCCGCCTTTACTTCCGAAACTCGTAACATTTCACCAACAAATTATGAAACTATCGGCAGCTTTTTGCAGTTGGTATTTTACTGGGCTTTACAGTAATATAATAATTTAAGCACATTTTAGTCTGTATGTATTATTCTAAACATTAACCCATTGGCTCACAACCCCGGGTATACTCGTGGCCGCCGAAAGTAGCCCGGACGTGCAACCCCGAGTATATTCGGGATAGCACTTTTTTATAAAAAAATATATATATATTTTTTATTTTTAAATTTGTTTGTTGTTTATTTGTTGTTTTAATTTGTTTTCATTTTTTGTTTGTATGTATTTTTTATGCATATGCCCATACTTGGGGAAACTTGGTCAAATTTAGGAAAAATATGATTTTGGAAAATATGTTATATCTAGGTCAAATATAAATGTATCACTAAATTTGTTTATTTTCATGTAAAAAAATAAATAACCTACAAGTACATAATAGTTGTTGGGCTGAAACATTATTTTTTTGTTTTTTACATGTAACTCCTTTTAAAATTAATGGTTTTTTATAAACTATATATATAATATTTACCATACATAAATAATGTAAAAAGTATCTTCTTCTTGTAGATAATTTATTTCTCTAAAGATTAGTGCAAAAATTAAGTAAATTGAGCAATAATTGTTGCTATAGTGACAGTTTTAGTAAAAGTCTACATTTATGTAATTTTACTTAGGAAACTGAACGGTTTGTCAGGTGGCAAATTTCAGGTAAGCCAATGGGTTAAACCACTCAGGGCTAGTGATGTAAAATACCCAAGTATTTAAAACTCGGGGTAAATACCCAAAATTCAAAAATACCCAGGTATTTTGGGTATTTATGATATTTTACATAAAATCGCCAATGTAATTCACATTTACCCTTACTACCATTGTTATTACAATGTATAACATTTGAGGATGTTCTATGATTACATTTATTAATGGATGTAAAGGAGTCTTTGTGTAAATATCCTGTTAGAAAAGACACCCATAGCTATTCAACCAGAAAAAATTACCTTCTTGACTTAGTTTCAGTTAGACTGGAAAAAACTAGGAATAGTCGTCTCTATATATGAAAATCAAATTATTTAATAAACTGCCAGAAAGTATGTGGTATGTACCATTAAAAAAGTTTGAAAATGTAATAAAAGTTTGGTTGAGGGAGAACCTATTTTATGCTGTAGACAAATATTTGGCCTATGATACTAGTAGGTTAAGGATTTAGATTTGTGTTTTGTTAAGTTTGATCAGTTTATTTATTGAACCAATAATTTATTACTTATATTTTTATTAACTTTTATAGTTACCATTATTGTTGGGTTTTTGAATTGTTGAAATTAACTTAATAACATCCTTTGTATTTATGTACAATTTATAACAGTAAAATTGTAAATTTATGACTTTGTCAATTGCACAAATTTGTGTTTAAAGGCAATACAAAGTTCTTGATTCTTAATTATTTTACCAATAAATAAAATTGTTTTTTTCCGCTACAGCTGTGCGACTAAAATCGTGTTGTTATTCCGTGGGATTGTTTGAATTGGTAAATAAACGCAGGGAGCCCACTTGTCCTACTACTCCTACTTTTCCTACTTTTTAGTAGCAAAGTAGGAATTATCATACTTTTGGCAAAATTCTCCTACTTTCCTACTTTTCAAGCAGGTTAGGGCCTATATGTACGGGATGTAATAAAAGTCGTCTTACAACACTTAAGATATATTTACACTTATACTGATTCACATACAGACGGTAAACATATATAAAAGATGGTACTAGGCAAATCTAAGATGTTTACCGTCTGTATGTGAATCAGTATAAGTGTAAATATATCTTAAGTGTTGTAAGACGTTTTTTATTACATCCCGTAAGTAATAACAACACGTAATATACTAATAAAAAAGTGGCCTATATGTATATTTTTATAGAGCGGGTAAAATGTGTAATTTTACAGACAAACATTTTAGCAAACAAAGCTGAAATCCAAAAAGACACTTTTTTGTAGTTAACAATTTTATATAATTTCACATCAGAAAATATTTCAGTTTGGCAATATTGAAAGTTAAACTCAACAGTCCATTCATTTAAGATAATGAATTTCCCCATAGTAGTAAATAAGTTCTTCGATTAGGTTAGTATTCAATGAACCAGACACACAGCATAATACCTAAAAAGGTTGATAATATTGAGAACTGTTGTGAAAGCCTAAAATATATTTTTTATAAAATTATTAACGGCTTTTGATTGTCATCCATTTCATATTCAGAATAATTTAACCCAAGTGTTTTGGTTTTTATAACCCTGTTTGCTTGAATTTAATGTGAAATTAAACAGTATCAGGAAACTGAGACATACTTTTTTCCCTTTTAGCCCAACTGCAATGAATCAATTATTTTTTATTTACTACCATGGAATTTAAAGTACGGTAGAATGTACAGAAAATCTTCTAAGTAACTTGTTTTCAGAAATGTACACGCAAATCCCTATTTTGGAGGTACTATTTTGCTACACTCAGTAGTTTTACCAGGGAAATGCCCCCTCATCTCTACCAGTGTTAAGGGGCAACATATTCAGAGTATCCTCTCTCTGTTGGTCAATGCTATCTTGACCTGTATATCATGTTTTAAAGAAATTTATCAGTAAATGTAGTCATTTGCACACATTCCTCTTAAGAATAACATTGGGCAACATACTGTGTTTACTGCTTTAAATGAAAATTTAATTTTCTCCGCAACCAGTAATCATAGAATAATAATAATTCAAAATACTAAATTATGTAGTTTTTTGAGCTTTTTTAATGGTGATAAGTAAATTGTATTTAAAATTTATGGTTTGTATTAAAAATAAACTGAATTTTGGAATATTTTAAGACCTGTAATTTCTGTACCCGAATTTTCACAGGAAGGCGAGTAGTCTTATTATGTTGGAGACTTGGTGCTTTACAAACCACCATATTTTAGTTAAAACCGTTAGAGCAGTTTTAAGAAATTTGGATTTTTCACGTTTTTAGTGTTTTTTGTTGTTGTAATAACCCTTAAAAATAAAAAAGTAAATAAACTCCTGGAGATATCGTGGCCCACGGATACACACACAGACAGACATCACTCAAACATCACTCAAACATTACTTTTTTGGGTTCAGGGAGCACCAAAACAAATATTTCCACTAATAGCTCAAATTCAAAAATGTGTACAAAAACCGTACTTTCTTCATACCCGGTATACTATGTTTAGGGGGAGAAAGTAAAAATTGGTAATATTTTCAATGAAAGTCATTGAAATAACTTTAGTTTTCCATTTTGTTCTTATACTTATGTCATAAATTAATGGCACATAATAATGGTTGCTCTATTATTATCAGCCCTTATTGGTTGGGGATACAACAAAATTATGTAAAGATTACAAGAACTATGTGTTTCAAACTAAGTGTTTTGACGTATGGTTTTTAATAATTATTTAAAGTGTAATAGGTCTAACAGATTCATTATTGTATTTGTTGAGAATTAGGTTTGACATTAGTATATTTTCCTTCCTGGTGTGTCTCAACTTTGCGAATTCCTCCTACTTTTTAGCCAAAAAGTTTTACTTTTCAGGGTTCAAAAATCGTTGGGCTCCCTATAAACGTCAGTAGAAAGCATATAATATGCTTAAGGTAAAAATATACTTCTAAAGGCTGGTATACAAACAACGATGAAGGATTTGTTACAAATTCTGAAAGGTTACGTCGCGCATGTTTATAATACCGGTGGTCATATTATTTAAATAGGTGTATATTTATATTCTATGTACACCTAACCAAGAGCAAGACGTGATCACAATGGCGTTGTTACGCTACAGCTGCGCGATTAAAATCATATTGTTAACTCCGCGGGATTGTTTGAATTTGTGAATAATCGTCAGGAGAAAGCATATCATTTTGTAATTGTATGCTGTAAAATTTTTAAAGCAATGATGGAAGAAGAATGCATTGACGATCCCCTTGCACTTTCTGCTTCAGAAACCTTCTGTTTCAGAAGTAATAGGTTAGGTCTATTAGGTACTAGGTTAGATACAACATAAGCTAGGCCTACGATTATTGGATAAGTTATTTCTGTGAGTACAATAAGATATAAATACTGGTTTAAATAACTTTATTTATAAAAGGATAACCTAAAATTTACTATTTACAAACAGTTGAATGAGAGATAGGCTTACTGGGGTTTTGGCAATCCCCTAGGCTAGGGCCTAAATATTTGGTTTATGGAGAGTAATATTGCCATATACTCTGTTTATTATGGCTGTTAATAATACGGTAATAACTAGATATGTGCGAGTACAGGTTGTTTAAGTCGAGTTGAGTATACAAATAAAAAAAAAAACACATAGGTCCAGTTGAATTGGATCAAAACAGTGTATAGAGTTCCATTTATAAATGTTGTTATTAAAGTATACTTTTCTAGTCAGTATGACCTGAAAATAACAATAGTAAGTCAGATGAATGGATTCCTGCTTCATTCGAAAAAGGTTAGTACATTTATCTGAAAATAAATCATACCAAAGTAATTGTATAACATTTTGCCAAGAAGATAAAATAGTTTTAATCTTTTGGTATTAAGGTTGTTATAGCCTATATGGTATTAATTAACAGTTTCATTAAAAAATAATCTCAGTTTTTTATTTTATTTCCTCTTTTAGCGAATTTCCCCTATAGGGAAGAAGCTATTACCGTAGGTCTCATGGTAAGACTTAAGCCCGAGACCATGATAACTTTTCATTTTGGGGTCCCCAGATACCAAAAACACCATTCGTTCAAATTTTTATATATGTTATATAACATTTATTTGAACGAGTTCGAAAACCAGATGAATCGCACCATCCGAAGGGGGGTTTTTGGGGGGTTTTGTACCCCAAAAATGTGTTTTTTGGGGTTTTCACATGTAATTTTAATTTAAATCAAATTTTAATTTACACCATTGAATTCAGCTTAAAAAAACAAAAATTTGGTATTTTGATCATTGCTGTACGTCAATTGGTTACCGAGATATTGAAAGTGCTAAACACAGTACGTTGTCTAATGTTATTGTTATGGAGAAAAAGAAAAATTGTATATCTCGCTTATTTATGAACATAAACTGGCGAAATTTGGTATATGGCTTGATCTGGTTGTGGTTTATTGTTGTTTGCACAAAAAAACAATTTTTCGCCTATGGTTTCTGTAGCAGCAAACCTAGGTACTTGGTCCCCATGTTATTCTTATGGAAAATACTTAAAATGTTATATATCGCTTGTGTATGAATGTATATGGATGAAACTTGGTATATGACTTCACTAAGGTGAGTTCTATTGATATTTACATAAAAACCCATTATTTTGTGTGCCTTGTTGCAGCAAACCTGCGTACTCATCCCCAATGTTATTCTTATGGAGAATAATTAATATTTTAAATATCGCTTGTTTGTGAATACATTTCTTATGAATCCTGTTAAGTGTTTTAATATGTTATGTTATATATTCATTGGAAATTCGCTGAGTATGCAGGTTTGCTGCGACGGGGGTATTTTATTTATCATATGTTTTGTATATTATGTTTAGGTCTAAACTAAATCTTTCTACGAATGGAGAACATAAAATTACATTAGGCCTATAAGTTAAAATAAACTTCATTTTAATATTTAAAATGCCTATTGCATGGCCTATTACCACTTGAGGTACCACGCAGCATGTATTTAAACATCTTAGCATTAATTTTTACACATAGTTGTAATAAGAACAATCAGTTAGTAACAACATGAAGATATGTTTTAAAGTGCCTGACAAATCAATTGATGATTTTGAAGCCATGTCTTAAATAGGCCTAACGTTTTAAAATATTACAAATTATTTAAAAAATCATTAATGAAACTTAAACAAGGCCAAAACAAATCATTTGTGTTTAAAAACAGCTCAATGCCAAAGGACAGTTGTTGAGCCTAAAATTAATGGATTGACTCAATTTAAATTATTAAGGAACAAAAAACAAGCACAACTTCTTATGCTTACCTATTAAATTTCATTACAGATTTTTTTTATATTTTACTTTACAAAATAACAAGGTTAGGTTAACCTAAGAGTGGGCTATACAGACAGTGTTCATACAACTCAATCTGAAGGTCCTGGCAAATCCTCCATTTTGGTGTAAAGAGTAACACAAATTTATAAGTCACAACTTACTTATTTATTAATAAAACACTAAATTCCACATCACAACTCATAACACCTCAAATACGTTAACACTCAATTTGAATTTACAAACGACGTGCGGTCACGGACGACCCTTGGTAGCGTGGGTAAACGGCGGGAGTAAACTCGCTCGAAACTTTTGAGTTTCAGTAAAATCTCGAGTTTCAGTGCCGAACTCGAAATTTCAAGTACTCGCACATCTCTAGTAATAACTATATTAGCATAGATTAAGCATACTCCTTAGGAGATATTGCATTGGCAAGTTATCAGACGAAGACGGGTGAACAGTGGCGTGCTCCTGCGGGATTTTCTAGTACTAGCATAGAATTAGTGCCGACGGCATCAGCGCAGTGGCGCAGCTCGTGGCCACGTGAGGAACCAACGATCCGCGGGCTAGGAGGGGATGCGACATCCATGTGCGAGAGAGAGCGGGAGTACCTGTGCGATAGAGAGAGAGGGAGTGAGAAATATAGGCGCCGCCGACGCGACACTGCCGTAGTGCCGCGGCTTGCTCGCAGGGCGTCCGCCAGCCACCAGCCCCAGTGCCTTCGTGCCTTCCTTTCGTCAAATCGTAAAGCGGCTTCTCCCTTGATAAATGTTCTACGTTCGCTTGTGAAAATACTCTTACAGTTATAATTACAAATTAGTGTAATAGGTGTATAGTATGTATAACCGATATTTCATTACCAATGATTAAGTGAATTCATAACATACAATATTTCCTTATTAAAATCCCACTTAATTCTTTTTCACAATTTATTTTTTTTTCCTTTTAATTTCGTCGGGGCCAGGGGCGGATCCAGGGAGTCATGTTGGGGGGGAAATACTGGGGATTTGGGGGGTATGGAATACTCTTCAGGCTCAGGGGTGGGGGGTCCGGGATTCCACCCCCGGAAATTTGTTAAAAATTCCATATCAATAATTTTATTGGCCGTAAAAAATAGCCGAGCGCGTTTTATTGACCAAATTGTGTTTTATCGGCCTAAAAAGACGACTGTATAGAATTCATGGACCAAAATCAGAAATTGTACCTGTTATTTCAGATAAAAATGACAATTTGACCGCATTTCATGGTCGCCGTAACTTTTAGACCAAAAACGACCACTGAACGTAGTTTATCGGCCAAAAATACCGCAATAGTTTACACTCAAACCGCAATTCAAAGGCCAACCGCCAGCGGAAGTATCAACGTATGTTATCGTCGAAAACAAAGATTTTACCGAGACTAACATCGAAACAAATTTTATCAGCCGAGATACGGCGATTTTAAAAGACACCCGAGATACATATTATTGGCCTAAAATAGCAATATATTCTCATTTAGCCGTCTAAAACGTCAATCGTCCTGAAAACGGTCAAACTGGGTTATTAGAAAAATTTACCGATCGGGTGTGTGTTATCAACCAAAATCGATAATGTTATCGGCAATTTTACAGCAAAATTGCTAGCCAAAATACGACCGCAAAGTTTGTTATCGGCTGAAAATTGAGTACCAACCTTATTTAATGCCGGAAATGTACTTAATCGCTCAAAAACGGCAATCGGACCGCATTTTCTCGGTAAAAAACAAAGCCGGGTCGTGTTTTATATACAAAAGCGAAGTCCGAAACGCATTTTACCGGGCAAAATCAGATATTTGGCCGTGTTTTATCGGTAGAAACATAAATTTTGCCACAACTTGGTGGTCAAAAACACCAAAATGAGTAAATTTTTTAATTATAATGGAATGGACCACGTTTTATTGGCCTCAAGTGGCAAGCGAGCCGCATATTATCCACGGAAATAGCAATATAGCCTTGTTTTAGCGCCCGAAAAAAGCAGTTGACCGACAAACCCCTTTTGCGATTTGTAGGGCAAAAACATTGACCTCAAAAAATTTAAGGGCTGCATTTTATCGGCCGAAAAAGTCTGCGTTTTACAGAAAAAAATTGTTTAAACAAAATAGGCAATTCCACTTCATTCTATTTTCCGAAAACAACCGTTTTCCTAGCATTTTAAAGTCCGAAATCGACGGTCGCAACTTGTTTATTGACCAAAAATGACGACCGAGCTTCAATATATGCCAAAAATCACAATCTAACCGTGATTTATCATAAAAATTGGCAATCGGACCACATATCCCCAATGAAAAATAAAGCCGGATTCCGTTTTATAGGCCCGAACGACAACCGGATCGTATTTTTTACGAATACAGTCGGCGATTCGACCCCGATCTATCACCAAAGAACGCCTATTTTTCCGCATCGGATGGATCAAAAACAGGAATTTACTCACAACACACAATAAAAAAAGACCAAAAAACAGAATACGTGGTTAACGTGGTTTTAGTTTTATTTTAATTTTTCTTGGGGTTAGCGGAGGGCTCTTTGTTTGTTTCGGGTTGGGAATGGCCCGAAATGACGATCGGCAACATTTTTTATTGTCTGAAAATGACAACCAAAACTTGTCTTATTGACTGGGAACGACAGCGAGGTAGAAAACATGTCGGGATAGACCATGCTCGCGCCCATAGTCGGGATAGACCAAAATTCGGTCCGGCTGGGCTCAAGGTCACATCTCAAAGTGTAGGATTCGGCGGTCGCAGCGCTCAGTACAGCGTCTTATGGGTTATTGGCGACGCGTCCTCAGTTAAATGAGGTTTACGGCGCAAGGGATTTGTTTATAATAAAATGGTTTTTGGAATCGAATTACTGAATAAATTCTTTACCTTTTGGTACTAAATTAAAATGTATTTAACCTCTAATTATGACGTAAAAACACGTGTAAGTTTCAATATTAGCATACAAATCTCGATGTTCACGTACTCAACCTGGATTTTCATCGAAATTAATTAATTAACGACTCAATGACTCCCATATTTTATTTACTCGATACATGAGTCAACTCTTTTCGTGAAAATAACTATATAATAACAATTGTACGGCTTTTAAAGAGGCTTAGTTTTGAATTTTGACACAACAAATTTGATTCCATACCATCGCATTTATAGCTTTGGTAGAAAAGTTTATTCAAAACTAAGTATCTTTCGTATTCGAGTTCCTTGACATGTTCCTCGACTTTTAACGCCAATATGATTTTTATAGGATTGGTTATTACAGTGTTGGCTGATGTAGAGGCTTAGTTCTGAGTTTCGACGTAAAACCATAAGTTCATTCTTAATTTTGATTAAATATTTAGCTACACATATTTACTTACGACTTTGTATTTCATTTCCCCGATCTATTCCTTATTTATTCACACAAAATCAAATTATAAGTTTATTTGAATAGTTGTTACGGAGGTATAACTTAAGTTTCTATAAACAGATGTTGATTCTCTTCTATTTCAATGTTCACGATTAAAATCATAAAATGTGACCATAAAATTAAGGATTATAAACCTGAAAAGATGTAAAATTTAAATACAATCTAATTTAACGATGTAATAAATAACTGCTAGAACTAGAATGAAAAATGTTTAAGTGATACAAATTTTAAAGGGAGAAGGGTTTAAATAAAAATTATGTTTATATATGTCCAATACATATCGAGGTTATGACTCCTGTATTTTAACTTAGAAAATGGACAAATAAAGTATTTAGTAAGGAATTTTTGCTTCACAACCACGTTATAACAAAACAAATATGTTTATTCTTGCATAACATTTTACTTTGTACAACAAATAAGTCTCATATTATTTTTCATTTAATTTAATTACATATTCATTTATAACATTTAATATGTAAACTTTAACCCATTGGCGTAGACATACGAGCTGGTCTCGTTCCTTACTTGTAGTTTTATTAATATGTGAATTGGAGTATAAAATTGGTGTTTTTAAATTGATTAATGGCGTATTTTAATTAAAATATTGTTTTCTTTTAGTTTAGAGAGTCGCATTGGCACACACACAGTAGACATAAGTAAAAATTAGCAAAATCAGTGTTGACCATGTGCAAGTCTCAAATAATTAACCGATCCCGTCAACTTCCAAGCAAGCCTGCCACCGTTTATTTTACTTGGGCCCTCCCACCAACGTTGCCACAGACCGGTTAACTCATTGAGAGTTGCACAACTGGTCAGTTTTGGTCGTGTGCGGGAATCGAACCCACGAACATCGTATCGCCACCTGGCCAAGGTGTTTCCACGACGTAGCCAACTCAGCTAACACGACCAAAGGCCTGGCGGCGATATTAAGGTTTTTCAGTCAGTCCGCGCCCCTAGCGGATAGAACCGTAGACGCCCGCGGTCATTAGTTACATATTTTGCTACTAGAGTGCAGCACCAATCAATTCCCGTTATAGGCTACTGCAAATAGAATGAAATTACTACCTCAATGGGTTAATCATGAGTCAGATTACATCTCGATAAATGTTTTTTTTAATCATAATTGAAAGCTGTGTTAAGTAACAATAACCTCAATATAATATGGAGTCAAATATATATTTATATAATTACTTTTTATAAAAAATCTAAGTAAAATGAGAAGCGATTATTCTGATGTGGTAGTACGGCGTGGGGCCGTGGTCCTCGACGACGACGGCGGCGCGCGTAGAACTGAACATAGCCGTGATTTATATCGGATTATTGAAGAAACTAGAAGCTCTATTGAAAAATTTTTCGAATAAATTTTGAAGATCAACTAATTAGCTACAACTTTATCCCTGGAAGTTTAATTTTACCTCAGGAATAAAAGACTTTCTCGCTTACTGACTTTTTTATGTCATGTTCTTACAACCTTCTAATATTTTAATTATTACAAATTACACATCATTTTAAACTAAAATATATTGATACCGTTAGATGCGGACATTCATGCAGAAAAGAAACATATAAGTTTCATTGTAGTTGTATTATTATTAAGAGGTACATGAGCGTGTAAACGACAACGGGCTCACCGCTCGGGATTACTCAGATTTGCCGTGTCCTGCACTTTGGGTCTAGCCTGACAATGTTCGGACCGTTTTCTGTCCATTTGACGAGCTCTCCATGGTTTTTACCTCCCTGGGGAACGACAACCGAGCCGCAAGAACGAGAATGGCCGAAAAAGACGTTTTAAAATTAAATTAACGAATTTTCACCGAAATTCCTGTAAAATTATCCGATTTTACAGGAATTTCTGGTCTGTGAACTCTCTGTAGTAGTATTACAGAAGGCATATGAATCTGACTGACGACGCATCAATCAGACGACAAGTCGAGATGACGCTGCCGGGCAGACGTAGCACTGGCGCTGGTGCGGGGGTGCGCACGCAACTGAAAACTTTTGCCTTGGGGGGGGGGGGAAATTTTCCCCATTTCCCCCCCGTGGATCCGCGCCTGGTTGGGGCGGAGAGGAAATCCTCATGGACAATCAAAAATCCGTATTCGAGAGTAGTGCCGGACTTTTCCCGGCTAAAAAAACTCCGCGAAAAATTTAAAATTATTAAAATAAATAAAGTAATTTCTGTGATTTGGGTAATTAACTTTGAAAACCTTTATTAAGTTCAAATACAATTTATGTTTTTTTTTTGAAAAAAAAATTGAGAAACATTAAGAAATTATACAGGTTTGAAATTAAAGAATATCAGTAATTATTATGAAACGTGATTTACTCATCAATTCAAAGCAAGGTTGTTATCTAATATTTATTTACGATATAGCACATTGATTTTGTGGCTGATTTTAAGATACCCATCTGATTTTGAAAGGACTTGTACATTGTTAATAATTTTGTACAATTACTAGCTTTGGTTTAGTTTTATTACTTAAGACTTTTAAACAAATGATCTGGGCATTGAAAGAAAACAATAGCCTACTTGTTTTGCAGTTTCATTACCTTTTTCCCAATGGTGGTGTAGGTGAGGTATCAAATTGGGGAAAGAGGGGTATTCCTTGGGAAAGGGGTGTCAGGCTGTCTAAGGCTATTTTAAGCCAAATTCAGACCGCAAATTTCCCGCCAACAATGTGAGATTTTTGTCCAATTGATTACAGAAAGGAACGTCCCTACCAAGTTTGAAGTAAATCGGACAAAAAATGTGACCGCTAGAGTGCGAACACATATATATATGTGTATATATATATATACATATATATATATATATATATATATATATATATATAATGTTGAACGACCCCCCAAAACGTGTTCAGGGGGTCACGTTAGGAACTTCTATGGTGGTCCCGGGCTTAAAATCACCGTGCGGGTCATGCTAATAGTTCACTTTCCAAAGGAAATTCACTAATAAATGTGAACAGGATAATGAATAACAATTAAATGTTATGAAAAATAGTTTTAATATTTTAATTTTGAAATTGATAATCTTACTGTAGTTGTAATACGCTAAATCTCATAAAGATGGTTACAATCAATTTTTAATTTTATGTTAATAGCTGACCTGCATTTTATCACCTGTTAAAATTGTACTGTTCCTCATTTTTTCCTTATTGCAGTTCAGTGTTTCATGTATTTTATTCCTCATAAATGGTAAAGACTTCTTGACATTTCTGGACCACAACTAATTATGCTTATTGCTTATGAGGAATGAAGCCGGAAACAGTGAACAACAATGCGGACATAACTAAGGAACAGTGAATTTATTATCATCTGAGATTATTAAGATTTCATAAATTTTGGACTTTCATAAATCACAGTAATTTCACAACCACGTTGGACTCGGTACTTGCTTTGAAAAAAAAAACAGCATCCATTATTAAAATACGTTGCAACTACCATTGTTTAAATTTATGGTTCGCAAAATATAAACAAATATAAAAAATAAATTAAATTTATTGGGAAAAATCAAAAACAATTAGTATAATCATTAATCAGATTTATAAGGCAAGGTGGAACATATTCTTTCTCAGTCTTCACCTGTTAATAACTAGCGTATAATAAT
Source organism: Allygus modestus (assembly GCA_963675035.1). Classification (NCBI taxonomy): domain Eukaryota; kingdom Metazoa; phylum Arthropoda; class Insecta; order Hemiptera; family Cicadellidae; genus Allygus; species Allygus modestus. Next base: position 298,474,338 of record OY776111.1, on the reverse strand, counting down.
ATAACATTGTAATGTGAATGAGTCATGACATTCCTATGAAAATCGAAATACGCTTGCGGCAGTTTCAGGCAGTACACCACCTCGGCGAGGCGCCTCGGCCGTTGGCGGTGGCGGGACGTGGTAACGGGCTTCGGTCGGTGCCCTCAGCAGCGGAGTGTGTGTTGGGGGTTGGGAGATGGGAGATTTAAGAGGGGTTAGCGGAGGGGCTGTTAGGATGGGCGCGCAGCCGAAGGGGGAGAGGGGAAGGGCAGCGACAGCAGCGCGGCAACGTAGACGTGCCGAACTAGCTCCGCCGTCGCCGTGGACGTACAAGCAGACCGTATACGCTTGTCCCATTACGATGGGTGATCTCCTAAGGAGTATGCTTAATCTATGATATTAGTTAACTGTGTGGGCTTATCAGTGAAGTTAAACATTTGTAGTTCTCTTCCAATACGTTATTTTTTTTATATGTACCTACTTTATATTCAAAGAAAAATTGTTCGAACTATCAACAAATAGCCTCAATAAATATTCCTTTTAGCGAATTTCCCCTATAGGGAAGAAGCTATTACCGTAGGTCTCATGGTAAGACTTAAGCCCGAGACCATGATAACTTTTCATTTTGAGGTCCCCAGATGCCAAAAACACCATTCGTTCAAATGTTTATATATGTATATATATATATATATATATATATATATATATATATATATATATATATATGTGTGTGTGTGCGTCCGTAAGCACGATAACTCTCATAAAAAAGGTCCGATCTTAATGAAATTCGGTACAAATGTGTAAAGTACCATTTATTTGAACGAGTTCGAAAACCAGATGAATCGCACCATCCGAAGGGGGGTTTTTGGGGGGTTTTGTACCCCAAAAATTTTTTTTTGTTGGGGTTTTCACATGTAATTTTTATTTAAATCAAATTTTAATTCATACCATTGAATTCAGCTTAGAAAAACAAACAATTTGGTATTTTGATCATTGCTCTACGTCAATTGGTTACCGAGATATTGAAAGTGCTAAACACAGTACGTTGTCTAATGTTATTCTTATGGAGAAAAAGAAAAATTGTATATCTCGCTTATTTATGAACATAAACTGGCGAAATTTGGTATATGGCTTGGTCTGGTTGTGGTTTATTGTTGTTTGCACAAAAGACAATTTTTCGCCTATGGTTCCTGTAGCAGCAAACCTAGGTACTTGGTCCCCATGTTATTCTTATCGAAAATACTTAAAATGTTATATATCGCTTATGTATGAATGTATATGGATGAAACTTGGTATGTGACTTCACTAAGATGAGTTCTATTGATATTTGCATAAAACCCCATTATTTTGTGTGCCTTGCTGCAGCAAACCTGCATACTCATCCCCAATGTTATTCTTATAGAAAATAATTAATATTTTTAATATCGCTTGTTTGTGAATATATTTCTTATGAATCCTGTTAAGTGTTTTAATGTGTTATGTTATATATTCATTGGAAATTCGCTGAGTATGCAGGTTTGCTGTGACGGGGGTATTTAGTTCTTATTTTGTTATATTCCCACTGGAGGTCTTTATTTGTTTAAAGTATGCCTAATAAATATAGAGAAGTGAATTAAAGATGACAAATATTGAAAGTTATAAATTATTTTACATTACCATAATGGATAAAACGTTTGTTCTTTTAAACATAATATAAATAAAGAATACATATAGGCCTAATCGAAAATGCTCAAAGCTCGAGAACTTTGAAAAAGTTTGGCCAGGCTTGGCTCGATGTTGAAGATCACTACCGGTATATTGCACAGCCCTAGAGAAAATTCTCATCAAAAAGTTTGGTTCAAGAAAGCTCGAAGCTCGAGAATTAAAAAAAAGGCCTCGAGCCAAAAATCACTAATCGCACACCCCTATTAAATACCCATGTTTTAAGTATTTACCCATTTTTTATTTACCTACCCGCTGGGTATTTACCCGGCCCGCATCACTACTCAGGGCGTATATTCTAAATGATTTATGTTTGTCGGTTGCACAGAAGTGACATCTATCAGACTGGGACTGCGCAAGAGGAAGCGGGAAGAAGCGCCACAGAGCACCGAGCCTCAGGTCTCTGAATCTTGGGTGGACGAGAACAAGCTTGAACTGTGGGAGATTAAGCAGTTCGGGGACAAGTGAGTGGAAACACATTCTGTTGTTTGATTGGCAAATCGAGAATGGTCAAACGCTACCTATAAACTAACTGTTTTATGTCATTATTTTGATCAGAGTCATTCTTAATAAATTTATGCTTTTGGGATTTTGTTTGGGAAACCCAGATTACTACCTACTTCAATATTTTTGTGTTAAAGGTTTTATTAAGTATATATATTAATGAATAGATTCATATATTTATAAGGAAAGTTGTAGAAACAAATTTCACTATAACACCAAAACACAAAAAGAGTTTGTATTTATAGTTGTGATGAAGTGATTTAAAATTGATTTTTAATTTTGCTGCAGGTCTAATGTAAGAGGGGTAGTAGAAAGCATATTATGGAATGGTGACATTATCAGATAACAAATCAATTATTGATCAAGTGTTTCATACTATTGGCAGTTAAGTTTATTCTTTAATTTAAAGAAACAAACACGTGAGTTTTTTCAATGAATGTAATCTTATTAATTTCTACTCGTAATTTTTCCCATCACTATTTTCAGGATGGAGAGAGCCCAGACTATCGCCGGTTCGGGCACCCGATCTCGTAACATAGTATCGACGGGTTCCACCAAAACTGGAACGATCGAGGTGAAGGTAGAACCAAAGGCAACTCCAGAAGAGATAAAGGACAAGTTGGAACAGCAGCTTAAGATACAACGAGCGGCTCATCAACAGAAGCGGACGGGAGACAAGCCTTCAATCACCGCTGCTACTGGGGCTCAGCAGGTCATCAAACTGGTGCCCAACTCCAGCCAACAAGGTCTGTGTGCTGTGTGATCTTGTTATGATGAGAATGTAGTTACAGCTAGGTGTGTGGACCTGATGTCTGGACGGACCTTGATCTTGAATTTAAACTGACTTCATTAATCTACCTTGAAATAAACTAATTTTCATATTTACACTTGATGATGGCGGTCAGTGTTATGGGTTGAAGCCCATGCTGACATCAAAATACTCATCAGTGGAGTAAAAACACTTTAAACTCTGGTTTATTTTGATGGGTTTCTGTCCAAGTTCTCTTTTGTTGCTCGGCAGCTTGTTGTACAGTTTATAGGCTGACACTGGATAGCTATCTTTGGTTTCATTTGCCTCTATTTAGAAACATTGTTCCTAAAATTTAAAATTTAAAATTGCAGTGGATGAACTAGGGATGAGTCGATTCTCGATACCACCGATTCTTGGGCATTGGTATCGGTATCAAGATTCATTCGTTCAATGTCGATACCGATACCATAGATACCCCCGCCGTTTCCCCGCGCTACGAAGTGCACGGGAAGGTATACTTCCACCGTTTACCCGCGGTACAAAAGGCACAGGGAGTGATTGGGTCGCCGGAAAAAAATCTTACCTTGGAGATAAGGAAGGAAGAGGAATGGGTGGGAAGGAGTGGGGTCCAGTTGAAAGCAATAAATTAGTCGGCTGACCAACATTATTTCTTTGAGTCATTATCTTACAACCAAGTTTTTCCCCATTATGAATTGAATTATAATAAATAGTTCTTGCTAATCTATATTACTATAGGACACTAGTGAAATTAACTTTAAAATATTAAAAAATTGCATTAACAAATTGTATTAATAATTAATTACAAAATACTACTAAATAATTTTAAATGGTTACAAAAATTTGTAACGGTTTTTAACAATAGGTTTAATAACTATAGGTACTGAAAAATCGTAGGTATCGATGGTATCGGTATTGAGAATCGAGAATAGATTTTTCTGGTATCGGTATCGAGAATCGATAAATTTTGGAATCGACTCATCCCTAGGAGGAACATTGCATTGATATTCCTCTTCGACTGTAAAACTTCGTAACCTCGTTTGTAACTGTGACACTGTTCTCTCAAGTTGTTTCGTAGTTTGGGATCAGTCTTTCCAAGAAAAAGGCAGTCTAGAATAAAAATCGGCTCATGCTGGCCACCGGATGGTAATATTCTGACTGCAGTCTTATGCAATAACAGAAATCCTCTGATTTCATGCATGCACTTTATTATATTTAGAATAAATATTTTTGTATATTTCATCCTAAATTATTTTGAATGCTTTAAATATTTTTGTATATTTCATCCTAAATTATTTTGAATGCTTTCCTATTGTAAATTTACCTAACAAACTTAATGGGTTATGAATCAAATTGAGTTTATGTATTGAATTTATAAGTTTTATAAGTTGAAATGTCTTGTGTGTGTGCAGATGGAACGTTTAAGGTGGTCCATAAAGTGGCAATTCCTCCAACGCCAGCCAGTAAGAGTGCCCTGACCTCTCTGTTGACTTCCACACCTACCAACACGGGCAAAACCGTTGTGGGAACCCGCAGAATATTCATGACCAAGAGTGAGTTGACAGTTCAAATAATATTCTCGTAGTTTGATGAACGATTTTGAGCAAAATGGCAAGCATTAGTGAAAAGTACCTTACTTTTATATAAAATAATTAGGGATGGGCCGATTCCAGAATTCCTCGATACCGAATCCAAGGCAGATTTATGCACAGGAAGAAAAAACAGCACCTAAAATTAACAATGAATATTTATTGTGTAGCCCACCTGGCAATAGATATATAGCCCACCACACAACACTTTTAGCCAGCAAACAAATTTGATAAGAAAACATGAAACCATTATTTGTTAATATTTCCACTTAGGTCTTACAAGAGAATTAATGTTAGGCCTACTGGTAAACAAATTATGAAAACGAAAACATACTATTCAAGAAGTCTTCAAACTAAAACTAAAAATTAGGATTGTAAATCAAACTTCTGTTCAGAAAAATAAGCATCTGAACCCTCTTTCTTTTAGACGACATAGCCTAGGCCAAATGTATTTTATTTTAAAACCTAAACAATCGGCGAAGGAACAAACTAGAATCACATCCACATTCAATAACAGTTGCCAACGTCCTAATGTTGTAGAAATAGTAACTTAACCTTATATAGCCTAAATTAATACAATATAATAATCACGATGTAACAACTAAAACCTACAGAGTGCTGCTTATTGTCGACAATCGATCGAATAATAAAACAATTAATACAACAGATAAGGAATGTCTGGAATGTGGCACTTTATTATGATTGTTAATTTTTCCCGGCAAACGATTAATGTTCGCGTTGAGTGAAGCGCTCATGGCACAAGTAAAATACAAACGGATTTCGGTAAGTTCAAGTTCGAGGTGCTGCAAACAGACAGTGTTGGGGCATTACAAAACTGCCATTGACATGACCCTAGCGCTGCCTAGATGGTTTTATCGTCGTCCTGGCACCCACAGCTTGTTCCTGTTACTAACCCGTAATGTCCGATAAGTTAAAAATTTCCAAAATTTAGCCCTGCTATAAAAGTGGTGATTGAAAAGAATTTTCTAATTACAGACCGATATCCTTATTATTCTCATTTTCCAAAATCTATGAAAAAAGTAATGCATATACAGCTATCACAATTTCTTGAAGACAGTAATTTACTTGATGAGCAGCAGTTTGGTTCTAGAGAAGGAAAATCAGTTATCAACGCTGGGGTTGATTTTTGTGAATCAGTTATTGATTCTGTTGATAAAAAAGAGCAGGTTATTGAAATTTGTATGGACCTTACTAAAGCCTTCGACAGTGTCTCTCATGATATGTTAATTAAAAAATTGTGCTGTCTTGGTCTTGAAGGAAGAGCTTTAAACTGGTTTCAGTTGTACCTTATCGACCGAAAACAATATGTTACAGTTGAACATGTTAACAGTTTTAACCAATTAACTACTTACTCCTCTACAACTTACTTTTTTTAATATACCTGACTGGGTTACCTTCAATAATGAGCCCAATAATATTTGTTTATTTGCTGATGACATAAATATAAAAATAGCAGGGCCTCCAGGGCCTGACATCGAAATTTTGTTTTTCATAAATCTTTCAAATACCATTCAATATTTACATAACATTAACTTGTTGCCTAACCCAGATAAAACTAAATACATCCAATTTTCCACTTCAAAGAATGCCAATGGGAATAGCAGGAATATTTTTATGGATAAATACCAGCTAAATGAAGTGAAGACTATCAAATTTTTGGGGTTAAATATAGATAAACATTTAAGTTGGTATAGTCATATAAATTAAGTTTGCAAGAAGATATCTTCGGGTCTCTATGCAATGAGGCAGATGTCTAAATGCACTAATTTTGAAACATTAAAAATAATATATCATGCCCTAATTGAATCACATCTTGCTTTTGGTTTATGTCTTTATGGATGTACTTCAAGCAATAATTTGGACCGAATACTAGTACTGTAAAAAAAGCACTTTGATTCATGTTAAAATTGAAACCAAGGGAATCTGTAAAAGAACAATTCAAAAAGGCAAAAATCATGACAGTTTATAGCTTATTTGTTTTTCAGTTCAAATCAAATCAAATCAAAATATCTTTATTTGTTTATGCACAAAGGAGTACATGTAAATAGTGTCATAAAAGTAACAACATTTTATAAACATTAAATTTACAATAGGTACCAATAATTAAATGAATGCAATACAAGAATGGAAAATAAGGCACATAAAAAATATAATTTGATGATGTTAAAGTCAATCAATTAAGGTTAAAATAAACCAAGCTGAATTAAACTTAATAACAAGTATTATCTTAATAATATAAAGAATAATAATTAATCCAGAAATAATATAACTTAATCGTGTTGAAGATTCAAATCATCCGATGAATATAGTGACATGTCTATTAAGTAGTTTTTTAATTTTAAGGAAAATTTTGAAAATGGTATGGTTTTTAATATGTGACCTGGAATAGATTTCTTAAAAATGTTGCCTATGTAACTAGGTTTTTTTCTGAACAATTCCAAACAATGTGGCTCATTTCTATAATGGTTTCTGGTGTTATACGCATATGTGTCAGGATTATCATGTTCCAGATTTTTAACATATTTAACTGTCTCATATACATACAGACCAAAAACTGTAAAAATTCCTAACTGTTTAAAATGTTTTTACTTTCTCCCCCTATACATAGTATATGGAGAAAGTATTGTTTTCGTAAAAATTTTCGAATTTGAGTTGTTAGTGGAAATATTCGTTTTGGTGCTCCCTGAACCCAAAAAAGTGGTTTTTACGTGATGTCTGTCTGTGTGTGTGTGTGTGTGTGTGTGTCCGTGTGTGTGTGTGTGTGTGTGTGTGTGTGTGTGTGTCTGTGTGGATGTGTACAGAGCTAGAGCCCTAACCTATGGGCCGATTTTTATGAAATTTGGTATGTAGGTACTAATCCACGATATCTCCAGGCGTTTTTTTCATTTTTTTGAATTTTTGATTTTTAAGGGTAATTATCCCCCAAAAAACGCCAAAAAACATGAAAAATCCAAATTTCTCAAAAACGGCTCTAACGATTTTGATTAAACTTTCGTGGTTTGTAGAACTTTAGGTTTCCAACAAAATGACACTACCCGCATTTCTGCAAAAATGCGGGTTCAGAAATTACAGGACTTAAAAAATCAAAAATTCAGTTTTTTGGATTTTTCATAAAAAATCATAAATGTTAAAAAATATTACTATTCACCATTAAAAAGAGCTCAAAAAACTAAATAAATTAGTATTTTAAATTACTATTCTACGATTGCTAGTTGCGGAGAAAATTGAAATTTTCATTTAGCGGTAAACACAGTACGTTGTCCAATGTTATTCTTATGGGGAATACAAAAATAACTATTTCTCTCTTATTTACTGATCAATTTCATTAAAATTTGATATGCAGGTCAAGTTAGCATTGACCAACAGATGATGTTCAAAATGTGTTGCTATTTAACCATGGGGGGGCAAGGGGGCATTTCCCCTCTCAAAACCACTGTGTGTAGCAACGGACTCTATAGTGCCTCCCAAAAAGGGATTTGGGTGGATATTTCTGAAAAAAACTATTTTAGACAATTTTCTGTACATTTATCTATACTTCATATTCTATATTTAGTAAATAACAAATATTTTTGTCATTAAAGTTTGGCTAAAAGGGAGAAAGTATGTGTCAGTTTCCTGATACCGTTTATTTTACTCAGTCCCTGAATTTTAGGCCTAACATTATACGAAGAGCTTTTTTTTGTAATATCAGAATTTTGTTAAGATTTGTCCTTGTAGTTCCCCCATACAGGACAATGCCGTATGCTATGTGGGAGTGAATTAATGCATAATAAATTATTTTCAAGGTATCTAAACTGCAAATCTGGGACATTCTCTTCAGCGCATACAGACCGGATGAAATTTTTTTCAGAATGATTTCAATATTCCAGATTAAATTCTCATCGATGTATAGATCCAAAAATTTTGTACACTCAGATTGTTCCAATTCTTCCTCATCAATTTTAATTATCAAATTCATTTTGTTCCTAGATTGTTGTGTTGAAAATTCAATAAATTTTGTTTTCATTGAGTTTATTAACATATTTTTTGGGTCCAATAGTTGTTTTACGGAAGTCAAGTTAATATATGATGCCAATTGTAATGAATCAGAGTTTTTTCCTGAAAAAATAATATTAGTGTCGTCAGCGTACAGGCAAACCGAGCCTTCACCTTCATGTACAGCCTCAGGTACACCTCTCATATAGCATAAAAATAACAAAGGTCCTAAAATAGAACCTTGGGGGACTCCATATTTTATTGTTTGTTGTAATGATGATACCTGATAAACGTAATTGTAGTTATCCACAATTGAGTGTGAAATTTCAACAATTTGTTTACGTTCTTTTAAATAAGAAGTAAACCATTCTAATTCTTTTTTTCCAAAATTAAATGTTTGAAAAGTTTCAATCAAGCTGTTATGTGGCACACTGTCAAAAGCTTTAGATATATCTACAAAGACTCCTATTACCTTTTCGCCTTTGTCTATTTTATTAATAATTGTTTGGATGAATTCTACGCCTGCAGAGATTACTGATCTTCCTGGGCGGAAGCCATGCTGTTCAGATTCTAATAGTTGATTTGATTCCAAAAACGAAAGTAGTTGTTTATATACTACTTTTTCATAAATTTTGGAAAAGGCTGGAAGTAAAGATACCGGTCTGTAGCAAGATATGTCTTTTTTATTTCCATATTTGAAAATCGGTATTACTTTTGCTATTTTAAGTTTATCTGGAAAAATGCCACTTATTAGACTAGAATTTATTAGTTGGGTTAATGGCTTGATTATCAGATCTTTAATTTTTTTCAAAAGAAATGTGGGAATTTCATCTACACCAGATGACATTTTGCCATCCAGAGATGAAATTATCTTATCAACTTCACTGTGAGTAACCTGCTTAAAAGAAAATTTATTAAACATGTTCTGGTTATCTTTATTATTACTATTATCACTAATTTGATATTCTTGAAAGCCTGTTTTTGGAATTATTGAATCCTCAACAGTGTTAACAAAATAACTGTTAAATGCGTTACTGATTTTAACTGGGTCATCAACAGTATTCCTGTCGACAATAATTTTAATATTTGGATTCTCTTTACTAAGATTACTTATTTCCTGATTAATTAAGTACCATGTTGATTTAGCAGTATTGAGAGAATTAGATACTCGAGCATTAAAATAATCTGATTTGGACAGTTTTATATTTTTTCTCAACTCCTTTTTCCTATGTTTAAAATATTCCATAATACTTTTGTCGTTATTATTGTGCATTACCTTACTTAATTCTATAATATCCCTTTTCTGAGTTTTTATTTCCTCAGATATCCATGAATTTTGATTGACATGTTTCCTGTAAGTCCACATTTTAGGACAACTAATATTAAGATAATATTCAAACAAGTTAGCAAAAACATCATATTTTGTAGATACAGGTGCCTGATAGACCTCCATCCACGATTCTACTGATAGATATTTGGCAAGCAGATCTATGTTTTGCATTTTGAAATCTCTGCAATACTTTTTTGTATGTAATTGAGACCAACTTTTAGTGGAGATATTTAAAATTTCATAAATTTGAGCATCATGATCGGACATTGCTGTATTTATACCGTAAGCTTTTATTTTGTTTTTACTTATATTTGTAAGGCAGTTATCAATAGCAGTAGCAGTTGTAGCACACGTCCTGGTTGGGAAGTCTATCAGGTAGTGACTTTAAACCTTGTGACTTTAATATATTGGAAAATTTCAAATAAGTAGAATCATGGTCGAGTACATTAATATTTAAATCACCAATAATAATGAGATTTTTGTGTTTTTTTTAGAATCGTACCCATCAGAATCTCCAATTTATTGAGAAAAGGTTCTTCATATTTACATTGTGGAGATCTGTACAGACATGCAATAACAAATGACATTTTATCAGCTTTCACTATTGTTAAGCAACATTCAAATTCCTTTTCAGCGACTAACTTTTCTATTGATTTAATACACAGTTAATTGAGCTAACCATCTATATTAAATAAAATTTCGATAAGCTGCCAAAATTAAATGCTTATCATCAGTATAAAACGAGGAAAGGTAACCAACTGGCATACAATAGGCATAACACATCTATTTACACAAAGAAACCCTCATATAAAGGAATGCAGTTTTTTAATCATTTGCCAAAATATAAAAAGGAAATAAAAAATCTTAAAAGCTTCAAAAACCAAGTAAAAATGCTTCTCATAAATAACCCACTATATAAAATAGATGATTTTTTACATGTTTCAAATAAGTGGACCTACAACCTTGCACAAAGAGAGAGATGTATAACATTTAGTAAGGGCCTATTTAATTTTCAACCTATCTCAAACTGATTGTAATATTATGTATTATTTTATTTTTTGTAAATGACACCATTCTGTACAACCTATGTGCTTCATGAATAAAGTTATGTTGATTGATTGATTGAAGTATTAAACTGAAACGAGATCGACCATTCGATTCTCTTCGGTTCATTTCATCGTAGATGAATGTTTGTTATTAAATATTCACTTTGCCGTATTGCTGGAACCTATCGTATAGTATGTAACCTTTTCAATCAAAATAAAATGGTTTTACTTGATAATTAAAACAGAACATTGGTATTTATTCATGCATTGTACTGATTTGTTAGGAGATGATTTTTAGATGCAGTCGTTAGAAGGTAGTTACAACTGCATCAATAATCCGATTCTTCGAAAGTAGCTTGTCAGACAAAAACCACTGAGTACAGACGACCAACTTATTGCAAATATGGCCGGTATCATGTACGTCTGTGATAAACAAATTCATCTTTATAAACAGACTCGAGACGACGAAAGTAAAACTGGAATTTCTGCTGAAGGCCTAAATGTCTTTATATGAAATGAAAACGTTTCACTCACTAGCCTGTTTTTAAATGCTACTAAACTGTAACGAGATTAATGATCCGAATAAAACAATCAACCCTGCTGATAAAGTATTCGTTTGGCCTTGGTATTGTTGTGAATAAGATTACGATTACAAACATTCTCTTCATCGCTTCTTGTCGTACTGCATATGTAGATCTTCTAATCGGAAAACGGAAGTTATAGTTTGCTATGTCACTCAAGAAGGGATAAAAATGTAATAAGACCATTAAATAAAACAAAATAACATCACTTGAAAGTCAAATACCGCTAGCGTTATGATTTTTAACCGCTTTAAATCTGTAATCTTTATCAATCACATAGACCCGAAGAATCGAGAACCGTCGATATCTCGATACCCCTGGTATCGAAGGTATCGTCGATTCTGGAATCGGAACAGGCCCCTCTCTAAAAATGATCTATCTCAAGAGTGTTTTTCCGAAAAACTCCAAAATTTCCAGCTTGTATAATAAATAAAATTTAAGATCTGAAGAATTATATTTATATAAAATTACTATGTTGAGCATCATGTTTTTATATATATTTTTCTTTATTTTATTGAAGCATTGGTTAATGTCAATTGAGCTTACCATGCTGCCTTTAAAATATTGTGAATGTTTAAGGACATTATTTTCAACAGTTTCATTTAAACTGGTTTTGCTATGTGTGCAGATCAAAAGTCCTTAGCTTACTCTCTATATGTCCACTCAAGGAAGTAATGGGGAGAAAATTATTAAGACTTAAATAACATTAATATAAAACTTAAATGGAACACTATGAAACCTCAATAATCTGTGATAAAAAATCCAAAAGTCTGTCAAAGAGAAAATAGTAGCAATTTTTAAAAAGAAAAAAAAATTTCAGGGCAGTTGTATATCGAGAAAGTATTTTTCGTTCAACATTTTTGAAATTGCTGGGATTTAAAAAAATATACCTTTTCAAGTTACCCAAAGAATTTCTGTCTTAAATGATACTTTTTACAGATGTGGATGGTACAACACGAATGGTCTCGAGTCCTGCGAATATTCTCCCCAAAACGACAACTGCGACCAACGCCACTCCACAGTCCCTCATCAAAGTGCAGTCGCAGCCTGCTCAGTTGCTACCCGGTAGGCCTCATTCCTACAGTATACTCATCTAGTACTAGAAATATTCACACTTTTTTTAAATTTTAATCATGTTTTGTAAATTGTTGTTTGTATTAGCTTTTTATTTTTTTTTTATTTTATAACTAAATCCATCATGTTGAATCTTTCCTCTTAATAGCTATATTGAAGACTCATCATTTTTACTTTCTCCCCCTATCCATAGTATATAGGAAAAGTTTTCTTTTCATAAAAATTAGTTAATTTGAGTGAAATGAGGAAATATTTGTTTTGTGCTCCCTGAACCCACAATTTGGTTTTTGAGGTGATATTTGTCTCTCTGTATGGATGTGTACCGATCTAGAGACCACACCAATCACCAGGTGGATTATAATAAAATTTGGTAAGGTACTAATTAGTGATGTGTCAAAACCAAAACTTGAATCTCAAAACCACCAAAACTTTGGAAAAGTTTCGGTTTCGAGATTCGATCGGTGAGTTTCAAGAATCAAAACTCGAAACTGCTGAGATTTTTTGTGTCTTTATTGTTGTTTTTTTAACAGAAATCACGCTTGTGTTTCGATCAATAATGCAAAGGTCAAAAGCCTACTGTCATCGGTCGTCTACCTTCACCTTTTTTGGAGTATAGATTTTTTATTTCTGAAAGAACAACTCTAACCAAAATATATAATTAGTTTTAATTAATTTTTCTGGATTTATTTTTCATAACCATACCCAGGCAAGTAAATAGGGTTTCGCGATTTGAGTTTCGAGATTCGATTTTGTAAGTTTCGGTTTCGGTTTCGAGATTCGAAATTTCTGGTTTTGACCATCACTAGTACTAATCTATCCAAGTGTTTTTCTCGTGTTGCCACCTAACCTGTGCGGGGGAGGGATGATTTAGCCCTGTAAAACTACCGTGTGTAGCAAATTATTCTGTAATTCCTAAACAAAAGGTGATTTGGGTGAACTACCAATTCTGAAGTACAAATTACTAGAAGATTTATATTTAGGCTGCATCGTAGGAATTATTTATTAAAATGGAGAGAGTATGTGTCAGTTTTTTTGGGTGCAACTACTGCAGTGAAAAATAGTTAATACACATGATAATGGGCAATGTTGGCGAAGCTACTTTTTTAAAGTAGGTAGCTACAGCTACTTTTATAAAATAGTAGCTTCGCTACAGCTACAGCTACAATTATTAAAAAGTAGCTAGCTACAGCTGCAGCTACCAGTAAAAAGTAGCTAAGCTACAATTTTAGCTACTTTTGCAGTCTGGTCCTTATTTTATTTAATGGTGTATTAATTGTCCCACACACCCATTTCTAGTTTTTCAGTCATGAATTTTCACAAATACATACCTTATTTTATTATTTTTTAGTCTTAGTTTTTTATGAACATTTTAAAAATCTTGTTTGTAAACCTATGGTTAGTGTAACTAGATTAGTAACAGAAAATATAATATGTTGAAATGGATTAAAATACATACATCTAAGATATAAACAGGTGAGGCATAAAATATAATTTAGGTAAATATTAAATAAACGAAGAAAAATGTGACAAAGGTTACAAACGTTAGGTAAGTCTTAAGTTACATTAGAAGTTTGAAAACATGTTCTTCGACGGTCATGGTAGGGCTTAGTGTATGTCCAAAAGGGCCAGCTTTGTTATCAACATTAATGTCATCGTCAATTTTGATTTTACTTGCCATGATATATTAAGTAAAATTAAAATATAAAACAAAGTACCCTGTGAAGTATGATTTATTTACAGTAAATGCAGTCCACATGTACATGTTATTTTATTGCAAGTTTTTAACTTTGCAAAAGGATAAGGTCAGAGATTGAGGTTATGTTTTGGTTATGATATTTGAATTTGAAGCTCCTGCCTGGTGGCAGCGGATTAAAAAAAACAGTTGAATATAAAAGCTAAAATAACAGAAACAGCTGAATAACTTTATAAATGAATGCGGTAAGCTTTCAATAAGTCAGTAACAAAACTTTTGTTATGGGTCAGTTTGTTATTAATTGAGGTAAAGTATGTATACATAATTACATCAAGATTCTAAAAGTAGCGAAAAAAGTAGTTACACAATCCGCAACATCTACTCTAAAAATGTAGGGCTCTATAGCTAAAGCTACTTTTTTCCAAAGTAGCGGAGCTGCAGCCAACGCTACTAAAAAAGTAGCTCGCTACTGGAGCGCCACTACTTGTAGCGCGCTACTCCCCAGCTCTGATAATGGGTTATTTTTGCTTGGTTGCAAGTAAATAGAAAAATATTACGGATTTGGTTAAAATTACAAAAAAATCATTGTCTCCGCTTGAAAATACATTATGATTCCTTGGTTATTGGGCTACTCTCGCAACGCATAGGTAATTTTTTCATCTTTAATATGATACCTTAACCTTTACTCTAGGATTTATTTTTACTTTTTAAAGGATCTCAGTAATAGTAAAGTTCTGCGTATCTTATATTTTGCTTTGGTACAAAGTAGAATCGATTACGGCATAGTCTTTTGGGGTAATACCTATGAGTCATATACTAAACCATTATATTTGCAGCAGAAACATATTTTAAGATTGATTTCATACAAAAACAGATATGAACCATCAAAACCTCTTTTCATAAGTCAGAGAATTCTTCCGTTTAAATATATTTATGTTTATAAAGTTCTGAAACTTTTCTACAATAAAAGTGGAAATATGCCTCAAAATGAGAATGAGTATAGAAAAAAATTTAAGAAAAGCTAACCAGTTTTTTATTCCCAAGCCAACCAATACATTTTTTACAAAAACTTTCAATTTTATAGCTCCGAAACTGTTTAACAAACTTCCTGAAAATGTAAAGATTGCATTTAATATTCAAATTTTTTTAAGTAGATTAAGGAAATGGTTATTTCAACTAGAGGATATTGATTTTTTATTTCAAATTCAGCAATAGTTTTATTTTTGATATTATAGCTAAGTAAATTTATAAGGGCACACTTTGGAGGACTATGCCACACAGGGACTATGCATTGCATGCAATGAGCTTTGACGGCACCTGGGGAGTCCCAACTCCGGAGGCAAGCCTCCGGGGAGGGCCATGAGCCGCCTGGTGGCACAAGTGCGGTGCGTGGTTTGAAAGAGTAAACCCTAGAATATTATAATACATGTATAATTTATATGATAGACTATATGAATCTACAAATACAGTTTTATTTATTTTCTTTAATTAGTTTTTATGCATTGAGTCCATGCTTAATTTCTGTGTTTATGTGAGAAAATAAGGCACGTAAAATATTTAATTTTGTATTTATTTTTTATTTTTTGTATACACATAGGTTGTCTGAGACAATTGTGTTTATTATATTTCGATCATTTATGTTCGCTTACTTTACTTTATGTTATTTTAATTTAAGTGATGGAACCTCAAAACAGGCATTGCCTTAAGAGGCCCTATTGTTTTCTCATTATTTTATTTTTATTTTTATGTCAGCCTGACAAGTAAAATGGACATTATTATTTTATTTAAGTGACAAACAAGCTGCGTAATTAAAAATAAAGTTACAACTATGTATTTTCGTTATGTATTATGAGAAAATAAAAATATTCTATTCTATTCTATTTAGCCGCGATAAAAAGTACGGTAATCATCCCCCTTACGGATGCATACGGATGCACTGCTCGGCACAGACCAGTAGGCACTTGATGCGACCTTGTACTAGAGACAGCCATGGTATAAGGGATGTATTAATAGAGAAACTTGTCACTGATTGAAAAATAAATTGTGTTCCAGCTCAAACACAACAAAAGGTCCAGATCATGAAGAGTGCGGATGGAAAACTTCAAGTTAAAGGACTTATGCCAGGTAATTAGTTATACATTATTTCGCTCCTAACTTAGCTAGGCCATTTTGGTGTTGTTAATAACTGAGCAAGTATTGAATCAGCACTTAAGTCATTGCAGTCCATTACACTATTCAATAAAAATAATGTGTCTTGAAAATAATGTGTAGAATAACTATTTCTTCAATAAAAAATATGAAGTACTTGGTTAATAGTTTTTAATGATTTATATATATATATATATATATATATAAAACCAAAGTTGTTGCCTTGGAATATTGAACCTGGAAAGTAAGGGAAACAAAATCCTGCTCGCCGAGCTTAATTGTGCAGGTTCTCCAAGTTAGTGATCTCATGATTTGACTAATCAGTGTTTTCTGTAGTGGCAGAGTCATTTTAGTGAATTTGCAGACTAATCTTTGAAAATTCACAGTAATTATGTTTTGTAAGTAAACATCAAAGTGCACTTTTAAAAAATACAGGAGAGTTTCAAAATGAAAAAATAAATAAAATCCAAAAAGGATATTTTCAAGATCAAGTGAAAAAACTGGGGAAAATTAAAATTTCTTTTTGTAAATATCAAAAGCAAAAAACTACTGTTAGCAAACCAATTTTTGTAGGTAAAAATTATAAATGCAAAAAAGTTTCAAATTTGATTCCCTACTTAGAAATATGTAGAAGTCAGGAAATTAAATGTTATACATACATAGTAAAATTATTGCTGTTCTAGGTTATAAATATTCAAACAACAACACAGCTAGACACCGCGAGTGACACACTTTCCTTTGTCTGTAAACATTTTCCAGTAGTATTGGGTTTATATCTACTAGAGGGGACATGCAATGTAAATTAATGGGAGGTTATTGTCGACGTAGTTCCATCATACGCCGCCAGGGATCGTCACGGTTTTTTAGCGAATTTCCCCTATAGGGAAGAAGCTATTACCGTAGTCGGCATGGTAAGACCAAGGCCCAGGACCATGATAACTTTTCGTTTTGAGGTCCCCAGACCCCAAAAACACTATTCATTCGAAACTGTATATATATATATATATATATATATATATATATATATATATATATATATATATATATGTCTATATATATCTATCTGTATATATGTATATATATGTGTCCGTGGGTGCGATAACTCTCGTAAAAAAGGTCCAATTTTGATGAAATTTGGTACAAACGTGTAAAGCAGCATTTATGACTAAGTTCGAAAACCAGACAGATCGAGCTATCTGAAGGGGTATTTTGGGGGGGTTTTGTACCCCAAAAATGAGTTTTTTGAGTTTTTTACATACAGTTTTTGAAAAAGTAAATTTTATTTTTTTCCCATTGAAATCAGCTTAAAAAGACGCACAATTTGACATTTTAATCGTTGTTCTACGTCAATTGGTTACTGAGATATTGAAAGTGCTAAACACAGTACGTTGTCCAATGTTATTCTTATGGAGGATAAGAAAAATTGTATATCTCGCTTATTTATCAACTTATCCTGACGAAACTTGGTATATTGCTTCATTTCATTGTAGTCTATTGATATTTGCACAAAAGCCCATTTTTTGGCCGATAGTTCCCGTTGCAGCAAACCTGCATACTCAGCCCCATGTTATTCTTATGGAGAATAATTAAGTGTTATCTCCTTTAATTATGAACATAAATTAATAGAACTTGGTATGTGGCTTTACCTAGTTGAGTTATATATTGATATTTGTATAAAAGCCCATTTTTAGTGTTCCTTATTTCAGCAAACCTGCATACTCAGCCGCCATGTTATTCTTATGGAGAATAATTAAAATGTCATAAATCGTTTATTTAAGAATGTATATTGATGAAACTTGGTATGTGACTTTATGTGGTATTATGATAAATTAATATGCATTGGAAATTCGCTGAATTTGCAGGTTTGCTGCTATGGGGGTATTTCATCATATTTTTTATAGGAATGTTTTTATAGAGATTTTAAAATGTTTAAATAAACCTTTTTTGTGATGGTCATCAAAGTGATATTTTGTTTACACGGGTCGGGTACGGCGGACTAGTTAACTCGGCCTAACGACGCCACAGATCACGTAGTTATCTTAATATAATGCTAAATCACAGCACTGCTTCTACTCACTCTGGCTCCCATAAGGTGTCCCCTCTAGTAGATATAAACCCAATGCCGGTAATGATCAGGGCTGCCACCATGGTATAAAAATACCCCCGTAGCAGCAAACCTGCATACTTAGCGAATTTCCAATGCATATAATATTATCTTAATACCACTTAAAGCCACATACAAAGTTTCACCAAAATAAACGATTTATGACATTTTAATTATTCTCTATAAGAATAACATGGCGGGTGAGTATGCAGGTTTGCTGAAATAAGGAACACTAGAAATGGGTTTTTATACAAATATCAATATAACTCAACTAGGTAAAGCCACATACCAAGTTCTATTAATTTATGTTCATAATTAAAGGAGATAACACGTTACTTATTCTCCATAAGAATAACATGGGGCTGAGTATGCAGGTTTGCTGCTACGGGAACTATCAGCCAAAAAATGGGTTTTTGTGCAAATATCAATAGACCACAATGAAATGAAGCAATATACCAAGTTTCGTCGGGATAAGTTGATAAATAAGCAAGATATACAATTTTTCTTATCCTCCATAAGAATAACATTGGACAACGTACTGTGTTTAGCACTTTCAATATCTCAGTAACCAATTGTCGTAGAGCAATGATTAAAACACCAAATTGTGCGTCTCTTTAAGCTGATTCCAATGGAAAAAAATAAAATTTCACTTTTTCAAAAATTATGTGTAAAAAACTAAAAAAAAAACATTTTTGGGGTACAAACCCCCCCCCCCCAAAATACCCCTTCGAACAGGTCGATCTGTCTGGTTTTCGAACTTAGTCATAAATGCTGCTTTACACGTTTGTACCAAATTTAATCAAAATCGGACCTTTTTTACGAGAGTTATCGCACCCACGGACACACATATATATATATATATATATATATATATACAGGGTGAGTCAGGCCACCTGTCCAGCATGTATAACGGGAGAACGGTTAGGTCTAAAGTCATCAAACAAAATTCTTCCCCACTAAAACGCATATGGGCTATCTATTAAAAATATTTTCATCAAAATCTATGTACAGGATGTTCCAAAACTGAAGGTCACGGGTTCGAATCTCAAAATGTTCTTATGTAAACATAGGGCATATTATACATCATTTTAAAGGTCTCGTTAAAAGAAACATTTAGGCGAAAACAGAATTCACTTATCTTTATCCGTTTCAAAATGGCGGCCATTTTTGTGTAAAATATTGACATTTACGGAGTACCCTGTATTTTCTAAACCACTACTCATATCATTTTTCCAACTTGAATTTCTTACTCGTGATAAAGTCAGCTTTACTCTGATATGCTACAAGACAGGTTTTTTCTGAAAATCTATATTTCAAAAAAATATTTATTTTCAAAATGCCTATATGCCCAAAATTCAAAAAAGTCAAATGGTAGTGTATGTCAAAAAGCACACCATTGAAAAGGTCTTATAAATCCTAGCAACTTTCTGATTTACACCAACCTTGTATCTCTTTTCGTTTTTCTGCAATCAGCAAAAAACATTGTTTTCCCATATGAAATGCATGTTAATTGTACATAACACATAAAACGAATGTGACCACAGAATACATGCAAGTGTTATGAAAATTAACATGCATTTCATATAGGAAAACAATGTTTTTTGCTGATTGTAGAAAAACGAAAAGAGATACAAGGTTGGTGTAAATTAGAAAGTTGCTAGGATTTACAAGACCTTTTCAATGGTATGCTTTTTGACATAGGCTACCATTTGACTTTTTTGAATTTTGAGCATACAGGCATTTTGAAAAATAATATTTTTTTTAAATATAGATTTTTCTAAAAAAAGCCTATCTTGTAGCATATCAAAGTAAAGCTGACTTTACTTTGACTTTTTTTTTTAGCCGAGAATACAAAATTTTTAGGGATTATTGTAGATAAGAACCTTGATTGGAACTCCCAGGTCGATCATGTTTGTAATAAACTCTCCTCAGGATTATTTGCTCTCAGAAAATTATCCCCAATTTGTGATATTAAAACACTGAAATCAATTTATTTTGCCCTAATTCACTCTCATATTTCTTTTGGAATTGTTTTGTATGGAAGTACCTCAGTTATCAATATGAATAGGATACTGATTTTGCAAAAAAGAGCAATTAGAATTATGTTGAGTCTGGGATGGTCTGATTCTGCCAAATTACACTTCCCTGAGCTTGGTATTTTAACAGTTTTTAGTTTATATATATTTGAGTTGATGTTGTTGATAAAACGTAATTTTAATGATTTAAATACACTGGGTGATAACCATAGTTACAACACGAGGTTTAGGAACCAACTTTCATTTAGTGCTCATCATAAGAAAATATTTGAAAACAAACCTAGTTATGCAGGCATTAAATATTTCAACTATTTACCTCCAGAAATAAAAAATATAACCAGTTTTGCGACTTTTAAAAATAAATTAAAAAAATATATGATGTCTAAACCTTTATATTTATTGGAGGAATTCTTTGATTGTAATAGTGATGAAGTTTGAGACCATGTGCTGTAGTTAGAGGACCATTTTTCTGTTTCTTTTGTTTCTATTAGTTCTTAAGGATAAGACGCCATTCGTATGTATATGTATACATGTAATGAATAAAGATTGTTTGACTTTGACTTTGACTTTGACTTTATCACGAGTAAGAAATTCAAGTCGGAAAAATGATATGAGTAGTGGTTTAGAAAATACAGGGTATTCCGTAAATATCAATATTTTACACAAAAATGGCCGCCATTTTGAAACGGATAAAGATAAGTGAATTCTGTTTTCGCCTAAAAGTTTCTTTTAACAAGACCTTTAAAATGATGTATAATATGCCCTATGTTTACATAAGAACATTTTGAGATTCGAACCCGTGACCTGTTTTGGAACATTCTGTACATAGATTTTGATGAAAATATTTTTAATAGATAGCCCAGATGCGTTTTAGTGGGGAAGAATTTTGTTTGATGACTTTGGACCAAACCGTTCTCCCGTTATACATGCTGGACGGGTGGTCTGACTCACTCTGTATATATATATATATATATATACAGTTTCAAACGAATGGTGTTTTTGGGGTCCGGGGACCTCAAAACGAAAAGTTATCATGGTCCCGGGCCTAGGTCTTACCATGCCGACTACGGTAATAGCTTCTTCCCTATAGGGGAAATTCGCTAATATTCTATGTTCTTTCCTCTTTCATATGATATAACAAACAACCTGTTATACGATTGAAAAATATATTTAAAACACGTTATTCAAACCAACAATTTATTGTCGGTTGTCAATTGCAACTATACTAAATTAGGGGTCTGCGGTGCACCGAAAAATCGGTACCGGTACGGTGCAAAACGTATTACCGAACTCAGTTCAGTACCACTAACGGTGCCGGTACTAAGACGGTACGGTACAGCCTACAAATACAAACAATCAGAATCCTATTCACTGTTTATCAACCACATTTTTGCTTCAGTTTTATTCATAACATTTTTTCGTCCTTTGACATTCCATTTACACAACGTGACGTTCCTTTGCTCACGACAGCAACTTTCAACTTCGACCAGCATTCGCGAGTTTATAGGTTCACGATCACGAATGATGACTAGATAGATGCCTTTTCAGCATTGATAAAGCCGCCTCCACACACTGGCCGAATGTTTCCTCGAGTTGCGTACGACTCGGCGAGTAATTTTACAGTGTACATAAACATCAAGAATAACAAACTACTACGCATTTACACTAGCACGCTCATCTTTGCTCGCCTAGACTTGTCCAGTGTATAGAGGCGGTATAAATGTAAACAAAATCCTACAACCAAATTTGTATGACATTTAATAATTTTAAATCAAACTGAGGGATAAACACGTAAATCTCCTTTTTTTACATCAACAAAATTATTACACTGTTTTGTGTTGTACGTTGCCGATTGTATAATGGCTTCCTAACCTCAATTCCGTTAAACTTGATACTACTTAAAATCGCCAAACATTTGGCATACATTCTTATCAACGATCGTGTGTTATAGAAAGTAATAACATGCAAAAGCTCTTGGTTGACACTTACATTTGAAATGCAAACGTAATAACATTTACATAAATTAAAAAACACCAATCGGGGCTTATCATAACATTTTCCTAATAGGCGTTATGACACTTCCTAACGTTTTATGGATGGAAATTAAATCAACCAAAAGAAAATGTTTTAACTAAATATGAAATATGCCGTGAATGGTTTAGAAGAGTGTTTAGGTTAAATATTAGTTTGATTGCTAAAACATTGATTGATAAAAAAACAAATGTTTTATACACACTACTGTTGTAACAAATAAAAAAGGTTAGCCTACATTGGTTCATAATTTTATGTCGTGTTTCATAATTTTTGAAACTGCATATTTCTTTCTCTCTGATATTCACTTTCTAGGTATACTCTTTGTGTGACGATGACGTTTGGACGTAACCACTTCCACTTAAAGTGATCGCGCGTCGTCTTTGTTGATAAAATGTTTTGAACAAGTTTTGTGATAGCCTTTATAGTTTAACTATTTAAAACAAACAATGAGTGATTGTGATGGATTCTTGATGAACTGCCATCGCCGTCGACTTCTGTTATGATGAGGAGGCTACAACTTCGACGTCTGCTATAGGGATGAGTCAATTCCAATTTTTTCGATTCCGATCCCAGTTTCGATTCTTACAAATCGATTCTCGATTCCAATTCCAGCAATTCCTAATAATAGGTGAAATAGCAAAGTAATGTTTTAAAAATGATAAAAGACGAAATGGTAGTCAGTAATTGATTTTTATTTAATAAATTGAGACAATCAGTTGGTTAGTAATTATTTTTCATTAGTAAAATAAATTTAAAAAAAAAACTAAGTTGACTCTCATGTTTATTTTTCATATAATTTTTATGGATGTTAACTATTCTTGACCGATAAAAATACATTTGTAATGTTAATGTTAAGGGTTTTAATTTTTGAATAAAAGTTAAAAAGCATTTTTCTAATACCGTAATAAATTTGTAATGATTGTAGTTCAACGATTTTAAATATACTGTAATGTTATTTAGCAGCTTTTTGTAGTTAATCATCATTCTAATTTGTAATGTAATTTGTACATAATTAAATGTTAATTTTGCTAGTATACTGTAGCAATATAGAAAAAGAAGTTCTGTTAATATTTAATGTAAATTCATAATTCATGGGGAAAAATTTGGTTGTAGGATAGTGACTCAAAGAAATAATGTTGGTCAGCCGACTGATTTATTCCTTTCAACCACGTTACCCTCCCCTCCCCTTCCTTACCTCTAAGGTCGGATTTTTTGCCCCCGACCCAAACACGGGGAGTGCCCTTTTCTTACTTAACAGGTATCCATAAATAACTCACCTGTCATTGTCTCCTTTTATATGAGCTAAAAATACATTTTAGGCTTGTTTTTCTTTATTTCATTCATATACTTTGTTAAATATTAGTTAGCGGCGTAAATCTGAGTAAACGGCGGGAGTAGCAATGCAGTTTTCAACTACTCGACTCGAATTTTCGATTGTTAGCGGCGTAAATCTGGGTAAGTGGCAGGTACACGGCCTGGAATCGATAGAATCGGAATTGACTTTGGACCATCGATACTCGATTCCGATTTTATGCCTTAGAATCGTTGGAATCGAGAATCGACAATTGGAATCGACTCATCCCTAGTCTGCTGAGTATGTGTCATCTGATTGCAATAAAAATTCTTATTCTACTGTGTTCCTTGGTTACAAGATTTAAAAGTTGTTGGAGTTTGAGATTATAATTTATAATTTATACAACCTGTATCTAATCATAATCAAAAGCTTACCTAAATACATGTTTATGTCTGCCAGGTTGTTTTTCTTTTAAAATCTTTTTTCTGTATTTGTTCTGTTTGGTTTCCGAATACACATAGGCTATAATAAATTGCTGATATTTTATTACCGCGTACTGTACTGATTTTGTACTGAGAACCGAGGTACAAAATTATTTACCATACTGAACCGTACCGACCTTAAATTTCTGGTACCACAGACATATATACTAAATCTTGATCAATTCATAAATTATCCATAGATTGGAATGTTTATATTTAGACATTATATCGAAAATATAATACCACTTCAAAGGGAATTTTGCCCCCACTCCAGTGGTACCACTCATTTCTAGATAAGAGCAACATTTATCGTGCTATGAGTTTTCTAAACCTGTCATGGTCAGTTGTTACGCAACACACACAAGGCAAAGTCGGCTTTGTGTGGAATTTTCATTCCAATTAATCTAACAATTTAACCGATTTACTGTTGATATAAGGTTCATTTATATAATAAAATGAAAGTTCAGAATCTCATCTTTTGATTGGTATACAAATTTTACCTATCAAAGTATGTTTTCAATGCTTTTTATGCAGTTATAAAAAAAGTGACCAAAATTGACATTTAATTGTCGAATGCCACTCAGAGGGTTAAGACTGTAACCCTTTCCTTACTTATTTAATTTTTTAATTTTAATTTTTATCTCAAACAAAAAGTATCAATGATATTCAATTAATCTATCTCAGGGTTTTAATTAATCTATCTCAGGGTTCAGATTAATTTATTACTAATTCAGCCGGCAGAACATGATACTTTAAATGACAGGGTAGACCCATATTGAATTTTATCAATATATAAAGTCTTGTGGGTTCGTGTGAGACTTAGTGGAAAATAGGCTTTGACAATAAAAAAGTAGATAATTCTGAAAATACATCTATTTATTTCTAAACGACATCTTAATTTAACAAAGGTTGTGAAAATGTTCAATCAGTCCTTAAACTCAGATAAAACTAATACACCCTAATCACATCAGATAATTTAATAATTATCTTGTACCTGTGAATTTATATGTGAAACAAAATAATGTCTCTGAGAATAAACCAAGTTTATTTCACTATACTGTGTTTAAGTTCTTGTAGAATATTATTTATTTTTACTGTTGTTTAAGTTTCATTAAATATTATGCCGTTGTCTAGATGAAATTTGTTTTTAGTTAGATATTTGCTAACTAAATTTAAATAATAGTCCTCCTTCTAGTAGAGATAGGCCATGCCTACTTTATTACTCAGGCCTAGCATAGTCCAACCCAGCCCTAGCCTCTGATGATTTCAGTGTTCAGAATAGGTTATACCTATTTTAAGTTCCAAATGATTTCAGTTAATACAATAAGTTAGGCTTGGCTATGTCTTTTTACAACCTAGCATAGGTTATCCCTAGCCCTAGGTTTCAAATGATTTCAATAAATTTATAAGAAATATCAGCGATAAATAATTTGGATTAAGTTAAATACTCATCGTTTGGATGTTTTTTCCATAAGGCCTAGTCACTATTTACACTGTACAATAAAATATTTAGTTCACAAATGCCCTTTTTAATGGATTGCACAACACTCTTGGGACGCCATTTGGCATCTAACGGCGTCACCTGGACAAAACTTGTAATAGGACCGACTCGCACAGTGGAAAGTAACGAAAGAAAAATAATTGCGCGTTCCTGCTCTATTTATGTGAGTCGATGACTCATTTTCGCCAAGCGTTCCTATTGGTTCCTGAGATCACGCCACCAGATTTTGGACTGCCTGCGTCGCTTCGATGCGCGGTAAACATCGTCCAAAATGGCTAAAATCCCGCTTATTAAATTCACATATTTACTTATTAAAAGATCGACTTTTCTATTTTCTAACCGAATTTGATAATTTTCTCAGGCCTGCTAGGGAATCTCATATGGTTTATTCCTATGTAGGTTTAATTTCGATCTGACGTTTAGTTTCAAGGATATTCCCTTTTTACTAAACAGTCAGTTATTGCACAATAGTTAAACTGTTAAAAAATCAACTTTTTATTTCTTGATAGAATTTTATAGTTTTTTCACACAAGTTAGAGAATTTCATATAGTTTATTCCTGTATGATTTTTATTTCAGTTGGACTCATAATTTTTAAGATATTTCATTTTTACTAACTCAAAAGTTTATTTCATTTTTACTAACTCAAAAGTTTGTGACATGACATTTTATTATTTATTGTTATTTAAAATGTATTTAATTTAGCAATGAACTGGGATACCCGTCACAAGACATGTATTTTGTAAAGTTAAAAAAAATGGTCTATATGTACTGGCATGTTTATTAGTTTGACAGTTTTTTATTATTCAAATTATATTTGTGATATATATCACAAATATAATTGTATATATATTTGTTTAGCTTAAATTCACAATCTCTTTGGATTGGATTAGTACACTGTTGTTTATAGGTTACAATTAGGAAATTGAAATCATTGGCATTGCAGGTCAACAGCTAGTACAGATGCCAGATGGGAAGCTGCATGTGTTCAGTGCCCCCGCTGCATCTGCAGGCACACCCCGCCTGGCGGCACCAGCCCCGCCCACCCCGCAGCAAGTCACCGTGGTCAAGACTCAGGGGGGGCCTCTGCGCCAACTGAGGCCGGTCACTGCTACACCGGGGAAACCCACTCAGGTCTGTAAAGCAAAGTATGGGGTGGTTGATTTGATAACATTTTTAATAAGGGTGTGCGGGTATTCAAACTTCGAGCTTTTTCGAGCCGGCTATTGCAGTGTTTGGCTCAGCTCGAGGTTTGCAAAAAAGTTTGAAGTTCGAGCCGAATATTTAAAATGCCGACTAGTGAAAAGAGTCGTCTACAAAAGTAAATTTAAATCACAAACTTTCTAGAATCAATGTTAGAATTCTCATAGTTTGCATCGGTAGAGCAAACCGTTGCATCTGTTTCTAACCGTTGCATCGGCCCTCGACAGCTCTCTGACTTAACTATACTAGTAAAGAGGTCGACATTGGGTACAGAAAAATAAAGCTGTCGCAGTATTGTTAAGTCTTTTGGCTATCCAGTATGACAACTTCCCTTCCTTGGTTCCTCCTTGCCTCCTTGTCTCTTCTGGGGGCTCGACTCCCAGGATACCCAGTCTAGTTCCAAGTCCTTGGAGGGAGTAGTGGATCTTCCTTACAGCCTGGGAGGAAGGGTCTTCAGGCTGGGGGACGAACCGTCCTGGGGCCACCCGACCCCTGAGAGGTTGGAGGCTCTGTGCGATGGCGGTCCCTGTTTGGTGGACTTAGTGGGACGTCGGGTTAGAGGGCGAATCGTCCTGGGGTGTTGTCACCCACAGAGCCGGAGCTAGGTAGGGCTCTCTCTCCCTTTCTGGTGCAAGGCAGACTGACCCCTATCCTACCACCTTTCCCATCCCTCTTTTCCCTCTTTCCGCCTCTTTTCCCTCTTTCCGGTGGCTGTACAAAATCCCAAGGGAGACTTGCCTACCCGGCTATGCCGGGGCCTCCTAATCCCCCCAGAAACAAACAACAGAAAAACAAACCATTGCATCGAAAGTCTTTTCTACAACTTTCAACTTCTTGCATTACACAATAATTATATTCCCTGGAGTCTGAAATTACGTCAGGCAACACTGTTGGTGTACCCACTTTGAGAACTGCTTTAAGATGTTGAGTGAAGATGGTTATGATGTAATAATGATTTAGCTTGACCAATAGCTAGGGGCTAGGGGGAAGGAATACATAAAAAAAATGTCACAAGAATAAAATAAGGCATAATTCTATTCATTATCTCTAAGAATCATGATTATAATTTTTATTATTTGATGTGATGAACGCCTAATAACCATGACGGTGTTTTAGTGTGCAGCCAAAATAGTACACTCCAAAAATTGGATTGTTAAAAAATCTTTAGTTTATGGTAGAATCTAAAGTAATTTGAGATAAAGCGAATAGAAATACAACAGTAATCGTAGTGTAGTTTTTAAATTTAACAATAATTAGTGTCACACCAATGTTGTAATAATTTACACTTCAAAATCACTAATTGCGAGGTTCACAAAATCTAAGTATTTTATAAAAATTCTGAATGGTTGCGTAACGCATGTTTTTGAATACCGGTGGTCATATTATTTAAAAGGTTGATTATATTCTATGTACGCCTAACCAAGAGCAAGATGCGATCAAAATGGCGCTGTGTTTTGTTACGCTACAGCTGTGTGATATGCGATTGAAATTATAGTGTTAATTCCGCGGGATTGTTTGAATTCGTGAATAAATGTCAGTAGAAAGTATATCATTTTGTAATTGTATGCTATCAAATTGTTAAAGCAGTGATGCATACTAATGCATTATACTTGTGACTCATCCCTAATTTTATCCGTTTTGGGTGTGCGAGTACTTGAAAATTTGAGCTTTTTGGCCGATTATGTCAGTATATCAATACTAGATTCAAGATTACTTAAAAATACTATAAAGTTCAAGGTAATATTTTACGCTGATTTCCAGAAGATCGCTAACGATTACGAACTGCCAATTTACGTAGTAACGACTGTGAAAGATGACCAAACCATGTTAAGTCGGCTGAGAATTATGATGGGAAACATGATATGGTCAGAACAACAACCAAACGTGATGATCACAGATCAGACGATCGGACCGATCAGTGTGTAATTTTGTTTTCTTTTATCTCATTCTAACCCCAAGCCTAAAAGAACCATTTCAAAGCCTTAAGAAACTGACTGAACTCATAGGTTGTTCAAAGATTTGAATAATAATTTAAATAAAGGAATTTTAGGTCTCATTCCATTTGAAATTATGTTTCATAGGTTCGATTTGAAAATGTATTCAAAACAAGTGAAAAAACAAACACTAAACTCTGTGTGTTTTCCTAGACGGTGGTGATCAGGCAAGGTGTTGCCAATGCCACCCCGATCATACAGAAGGTCTCTCAGCCTGGGACCCAGACTGTTGTCATGTCTGGAGGGCAAGTCATTAGCGGTGGTCAGATCGTAGTTAGTGGAACCAATGCTACTCAGGTGAGTTTGTTGGCACATGGAAGGCTCAAAAATTGTTCTCTTGTGTCTTATTTTATTTTCCTTTTATTTAGGGATGAGTCAATACCGAAATTTATCGATTCTCGATACCAAAACTAATACCAGAAAAATCGATTCTCGATACCGATACCATCAATACCTACGATTATTCAGTACCTATATTTGTTAAAACTATTGTTAAAACAGTTACAAATTTATAATACCATTTAAAATTATTTAGTAGTATTTTTTGTAGTTAATTATCAAACAAATTTTTTATGTAATTTTTTACATAATTTAATGTTAATTTCACTAGTAATGTAGAAAAACAAAAACTATTTATTAAGTTTTATATATTCATAATAGGGAAAAACTTGGTTGTAAGATAATGACTCAAAGAAATAATGTTGGTCAGTCGACTGGTTTATTGCTTTCAACCAGACCCCTCCCCTCCCCTCCCATCAATCTTCCTTCGTTATCTCCAAGGAAAGATTTTTGCCGCCGACCCAAATACTCCTCGTGCCTTTTGTAGAGCGGGTATACGGCGGGAGTATCTCTTCCCGTGCACTTCGTAGCCCAGGTAAACGGCGGGGATATCGATGGTATCGGTATCAACATTGAACGAATGAATCTCGATACCAATACCAATGTCCAAGAATCGGTGGTATCGAGAATCAGTATCGAAAATCGACTCATCCCTACTTTTATTGTATCTTTAATTTTATTCTAGGTCTATTATTATATTATAAGTAAGAGATTATTCCTTTACGTATTGACAAATAATCCACTTTTTCTTCAAAGTTTCATACTGCCTTAAGTATTCTATGCAAGTATTGAGAGTGTTCATTTAGTGCTAATTAGGTATATTGTTTTACTAGTTGGCACAAATTTTATTTCAAAAGTTACTAGTGAAAACTATACATTGCATTTATCTTGTAAATTAAATGAATCCATGCATGACTTGAATTTCTTGTGGAAGGGATTTAATCCTTATCCATCCGTTCAGAATATATCTTTAATACAAATACACTACAAAGATGAGCAATTTTTCACTTTTCAGAAAAAAAGGAAAGCATAGTTGTTTTATGCATTTTATCAAACAACTTTAAACAACTGAATCTGAATCTACAACAAAATGTAAACATTAGACCTTCACCGTCACACGGGTTGCCTCATGATGGTGCTTTTTATTCATATTAAATACATATTTGTTTATCAAAATACCTCAAACAAAATTTGTTAAGTTTAGGTGTTGGTATTTGTTTTCCGTTTTGATTGCATTAGTTAGAGAATAATTGTGTGTTTTTTAACTCAGATGGTGACACAAGGGGGTCAGCTGCTTAACACCAACCAGATTATAGTGAGCAATCCAAGCCTGGTGCAGCAATTGGCGGCTGGAAAGGCGACCTTGGCCACGATCCAAGGTCAGCAGGTGCTGATAAGAGCAGCGCCACAAATTATAAAGACTCAGGTGGGCCAGACAGTCACATCGCCTGCCCAGCCGCAGATCAAGACCGTTAACAAGGTGGTGTCATCTCCCCAGACTGCCACTGTGGCAGCCCCCGCACCTCAACCTCCTCAGGTGAGTGGTAGGTTAGTTGGTCTCTTAAAAATGTGTGTTTTAGCAAATTTCCCCTATAGGGAAGAAGCTAATTACCGTAGGTGGCATGGTAAGACTTAAGCCCGAGACCATGATAACTTTTCATTTTGAGGCCTCAGATGCTAAAAACACCATTCGTTCAAATTTTGTATATATGTATGTATATGTATATATATATATATATATATATATATATATTAGGGATGAGTCGATTCTCGATACCACCGTACCACCGATTCTTGGACATTGGTATCGGTATCGAGATTCATTCGTTCAATGTTGATACCGATACCATCGATACCCCCGCCGTTTACCCGCACTACAAAGTGCATGGAAAGAAATACTCCCGGCGTTTACCCGCACTACAAAAGGCCCGGGGAGTGTTTGGGTCGGCGGAAAAAAATCTTACCTTCGAGATAAGAAAGGAAGAGGGTTGGGAGGGGAGGGGTTGGGTCCGGTTGAAAGCAATGAAGGAGTCAGCTGACCAACATTATTTCTTTGAGTCATTATCTTACAACCAAGTTTTTCCCATTATGAATTTATAATAAGTAGTTTTTGTTTTATATATTGCTATAGCATATTAGTGGAATTAACATTAAATTATGTACAAAATTGGATTCAAAAATTTGTTCGATAATTAACTAAAAAATACTACTAAATAATTTGAATTGTACCTAACATAAATTTGTACCAGTAACTGTGTTTAACAATGGTTTTAATAACTATAAGTACTGAAAAATCGTAGGTATCGATAGTATCGGTATTGAGAATCGATTTTTCTGGTAGCGGTATCGGTGTTGAGAATCTGTCAATTTTGGTATCGACTCATTCCTAATTTATATATTTATTTATATGTCCATAAGCACGATAACTCTCGTAAAAAACGTCCGATCTTAATGAAATTTGGTACAGACGTGTAAAGTAGCATTTATTTGAACGAGTTCGAAATCCAGACGGATCGGACCATCCGAAGGGGTATTTTGGGGGGTTTTGTATCCCAAAAATGGGTTTTTCACATTTATTTTTTATTGAAATCAAATTTTAATTTTCACCATTGAATTTACCTCAAAAAACAATCATTGGCCTGGCCTGATGATGACTGGTGTGACTGGTCGAAATCGATAGCCTAGTACCATCTTTTATATATGTTTACCGTCTGTATGTGAATCAGTATAAGTGTAAATATATCAAATCAAATCAAAATAATCTTTATTCATTAAGTACATATTCATGCACATTGAATGGCGTCACTAATACTACAAACTAAACTATTATCCTAAAGAAAAGGGAAAGCACTTGCTTTTACATATATTGAAAAATTAAACAAGGAGAAAACAAAATATGTTTTGAGAAAGCAAACTATAACAAAGTCTAGGGGGTGGGGGAAAAGAATTCCTCGAGGGAATAAATGGCTTTTTCTAACAGGTAATTTTTTAATTTATTTTTAAATTTAGCAATGTTTTCCTCATTTTTAATGTCATTTGGTAAATGCTTTAAAAATTTTAGTCCTGTGTAAGTCGGTTTTTTTTCATAAAATGTTAATTTATATTGCATTGAAGTAATAAATTTTTTATGTCTGGTATTATATGGGTGGCTTTTAAGGTCTGAGTTTTCCGAATAATTTTTTGCAATGATGGATGTATCTAAGATATATTGTCCATAAACTGTTAAAATCCCTAATTCTTTAAATTTGTCTTTTGCTGTTTCATAATATTTTAATTTCATTATTATTCTTACGGCCCTTTTTTGTAATTTTAGTATGCTATCCATATTTGATTTTGTGGTTGAACCATAAAGGCATAAGCCATACGCTAAATGAGAATGAATATTTGCAAAATATATATTTTTTAATGTTTTTTGATTACAAAAGAATGACATTCTAGATAGTGAATAGATTCCCGAACTTAACTTTGCCAATACTTTATCTACATGTGCATTCCAGCTTAAATTTTGATCTATGATTAAAGTGTTGTAAGTGTTGTAAGACGTCTTTTATTACATCCCGTAAGTAATAACAACATGTAATATGCTGATAAAAAAGTTGTCTAATATTATTCTTATGGAGAAAAAGAAAAAATTATTATCTCTTATTTATGAACATACACTGACGAAACTTGGTATATGGCTTCATCTGATTGTGGCCTATTGTAATTAGCACAAAAACAAAAAAAATTACAGATTATTCCCGTAGCAGCAAACTTGCATACTCAGTCCCTATGTTATTCTTATGGAGAAAAAGTAAAATATCACATCTCCCTTATGTATGATCATAAATTAATAAAACTTGGTTTATGGCTTCACTTATTTGAGTTTCATTGATATTTGCATGAAAACCAATTTTTTGCAGAGAATCTTGTAGCAAAGCAAACCTGGGTACTCAGCTCCTATGTTATTCTTATGGAGGATAATTTAAATGTTATATATCGCTTATTTGTTATGAATGAATATGGATGGAACTTGGTATGTGATTTCACTTAGTTGAGTTCTATTGATATTTGCATAAAACCCCATTATTTTGAGTTCTTTATTGCAGCAAACCTGCGTACTCATCCCCAATGTTATTCATAAGGAGAAAAATTATTATTTTATATATCGCTTGTTTGTGAATATATTTTTTAGGAGTCTTTATAAGTGGCTTTAAGTGTTATCAAGACATATATGTGCATTCGAAATTCGCTGAGTACGCAGGTTTGCTGCAACGGAGGTATTTTTTAGTTGTCATGCAGTGGTCGATAGTGATAATCCAATTGGCCTATGCAGTGATCTAAAGACAGGAGGTACGTTAACATTAATAGTCACATGGGAAAGTCAGTCGAGATCGAACCTATGCTTGATCACGGCTGACTTGCAAAGCCAGCGCTCTACATCTGAGCTACTGTATCTGTGGTAAAATTGTTTCTCCAAGTTATCCTTTGAAAAATACTTCAAAAATTTTGATTTGTTAACACTTCCTTTTCACATTTTTGTTTTTCACAAGAATTTAAGAAGTACTGCGTGTTGCAGCACTCTAGACAAACTAAATATGTGTAGACTGCTAGTCGTAACATTTTATTTTCAACAATGTACACTCGAACAATGAATTTACATATTATAGAGAGGTAAGTATATCAAGTTATAAACATAATTTCCTGAATTATGTCTAATGAGGGGGTATCAGAAATTTAATTACAGTAGACTCAGAAATCTGGATCACACTTATCCGGACTCTCGGTTCATTTAATTTCACTCGTTGCTGGATTAGAAAACCCCAGCATAACTGTTAGGCACGTCTTCCACAAGCGGGAATTTTGTGCAGGTTATCAGAAGGATAGGATACAGCAGGAAAGGAAAGGGTGGGAGGCAGCCAAATTG
This sequence comes from Allygus modestus, assembly GCA_963675035.1. Taxonomy (NCBI): domain Eukaryota; kingdom Metazoa; phylum Arthropoda; class Insecta; order Hemiptera; family Cicadellidae; genus Allygus; species Allygus modestus. The sequence goes on along the minus strand of OY776111.1, from coordinate 298,440,036 downwards.
ACCCTTCAGAGGGTAAATTCCCGTACCCCTGTGACAGCTGTGTTGAGGGGGATACACAGGGGACTGAAGTCTGCCTTCCAACTGGTCAACTCAACTGACAGGGTATCCATGTACAACAGCAGGGACCATACATTCTCAGGTTGGGGATCAAACCCGGAGTTTCCGTCCCCAGCCGCTGCAAATGGAGGGACCACTGTTGAAAGGGAAGTTTGTCATAATGGACAGCCAAAAGACTTACCTTATGTAATGATAACTTCATTTGCTGTACACAATGTCAGCCTCAAAACTGGTATAGACCAGTTTTGAGGTTCTCCTGGGACGGACTCTCGGTTTTCCGGACCAATGATCTTCAATTCTTTAAATTTTTTTGTTGCAAATAAAAATGAAAAAACGAAACTTCACGATTTAAAACCTTCAATTTTAAATTGATTATTCCGCATTACATAAATGTCATGTAGTTAGCATGGTCAGGCACCCAACCTTGGTGTTATTAGTGTTTGTTATTGTTTACGTATCCGGTGCACTGCTCTGTTCAGGTTTTATCCTGTTGATGACTAATCATTAGCAATCTGGTGATGTAAATCAGCAGAACGGTGGCAGCTTTTATTACAGTATACTTTATTTATGATTTACATTGTTATATGAAATCTTTAGAAATGTACGTACATTTCAATATCTTTGTTTAAACTACAGTTTTATCACGTTTTCATGTAATAAATGTTTCTCTGATATTCAGTCCTTTTTTGTGTTCCGATCATGCTCTTGGTCCCATTGGTGACGGATTAACAAGGTTCTACTGAATTACGGAGTGTTTAAACTTTCTTCTGGAAGCTCATAATCTCATAATAATAAACTCATATTGTCATAATTGTTCACTATAAAGGCGGAACTGATGATTCATGCCCATCTCCGGGAAATCCGGATTTTTCACAATCCGGACCAGCCGTCCGCCACAATAGTCCGGATTTCTGAGAATACTGTATTAAATAACTAAACCACCAAAGCCTTTGAAATAGTCATGCGGAAGTAGCAGTTGAAGCAACTACCCATTAACACAAGTTTACAAGTGTAATCTCATCGTCGGTTCCAGTCACCAGTGAAGGTGAGCGGGCAGCTGACGCCAGAGCAGGAGGCGGCCTTGCTGGTGAACCAGCCCCCGGGCACTGTTATCAAGGCCATCACGGCGCAGGTGATACAGACGCCGCAGGGGCCGCGCATCGTGCTGCAGGGGCTCACCGGCTCGGACTTCACTCCACAGCAACTCACCTTGGTTCAGCAGCAGGTCAAGCAGCAATTGTTAAAAGGTAATCAGGATGTAGCGAGTGTAGATTAACAGGGGTGCAAGGCAAACTTTTAATAATGAGTTAAATTGATATGAGTCAAATCTAACTTAGAGGTTATTCCTGTGGACCCAAATGTTGTACACCTATTCAACTTTTGTAGTATACAAGGTGATTTATTTGCTGAATGTGATAATATGCAGTACAAATTTCTCCACAAGTGTTGAGTTAGTTAAATTCTTTGATGCTTCCTAGCCAAACCACCAACTAGCAAAAACTCTGTTATTCAGTAAGTACTTGCCAAACTGAACTACTATTTATTTGTAACCAACACAGTTTACGAGGTTTTGATTAGCATTTGCTAGGGGTCTGCGGTGCCAGAAATTTTTGGTCGGTACAGTAAATATTTTGATACCTCGGTTCTCTGTACAAAATCGTTACGGTACGTGGGAATAAAATTGCCACAATGTATCATAAGTGTATTCGGGAAAGCAAACAGAACAAATACAGATAAAGGATTTTAAAATAAAAACATACCGGCAGAAAAACAAAAAGCATTTACGTAAGCTTTTGATTATAATTAAATACAGATATTTTGAATTGTAAATTATAGCCTCTAACAACTTGTACATGTTATCAACAAAGACGAAGCGCGAACACATACTCAGCACATGTCGAAGTTGTAGCCTACTCGTCGCAACAGAAGTCGAAGGCAACCGCGGTTCATCACAATCACTCATTGTTTGTTTTAAATATTTAAACTATAAACACAAAACTTGTTCAAAACATTTTATCAACAAAGACGACGCGCGATCGCTTTAAGTGGAAGTGGTGATTACGTCCAAACGTCACCGTCACACAAAGAGAACACCTAGAAAGTGAATACCAGAGAGAAAGAAATACACAGTTTCCAAAATTTAGAAATGTGACATAAAATGATAGACCAATATAGGCTGTTGCCTTTTTTATATGTTACAACAGTATTTTGTGTAAACATTTGTTTTTTATTAGGTAATCGACATTAACATTTGAGTTATATTTTTAATCTCTGTTTATATCATGGAATATTCCCAGAACAACTAAAATTATCAGTTGTGACACCTATAAAAAAGAAAGCTGGTATCAATACATAAGAAAACTTTAGGTCCATTTCAATTCTTCCGTCTTTCTCAAAAATAATTGAAAATAATCATATATGACAGATTTGTATCTTTCCTGGAAAAACACAATTTAATCAATATTGAACAATATGGATTTCGAAGAGACTTGTCAACACTTGATGCCTTAGCTAAGTATATAGATTTGTTGGTTAAAAATATTGAAGACAGTAAATTTGTGGCATCGATCCAATGTGATCTTTCAAAAGCTTTTGACAGCATCAATCATGAAATCTTGATTGATAAATTAGAAGCACTTGGAATAAGAGGTGTAGCAGGAGAAATAATGAGTTCATATTTATACAATAGAAAAGGTTAAAATAAAATTTAAAATTAGGAGTCTAGTTGGGAAACTGTAAAAATGGGAGTACCTCAAGGGTCAATACTGGGACCTCTATTGTTTGTTATTTATGTTTCGGACATTGCATGTAATGCACAATCGAATAAACTAATTCAATTTGTAGATGACACTAGTGTTGTTGTGTCTGGAAGCTCATTTGAAAATTTACAACGCTCGTTAAACCACACACTTTTACATCTCAATAACTGGTTTTCAGTAAACAGAATGGTGTTAAACTGTTCTAAGACAAATATTTTAAATTTCCATTTCAAAAAGAAACTACAAGAAAATCCACCTACCTGCAAATTTAATAACCATATAATTAACACGGTTCACAACATTAGAGTCCTTGGCCTCATTATTGACAACAAATTAACATGGACTAATCATATTGAGAAGATTAAAAAAAAAACTTAATTCCTGTTGTTTTTGTTTAAGAGTTTTAGCCCAATGTGTGGACAAACCCACCTTAAAAGTTGCCATACTTTTCCTTTTTTCAAAGTATTTTAACTTATTTCTCCCAGTTTGGTTTGCGACATCAATGAAAAATAAAAAAAAGATTTTTCGGCTACAAAAACGGGCCATTAGAATAATAAACAATCTGTCATATGACGAATCATGCTTTGAACATTTCAAAGAAGAAAAAATATTGACTATATTTGGAATATATGTTGTAAAATTACTAAAATACTACTTAAAAAACAAAAACAAATTTACTAGTAAGCAATGCCACAGCCAATATGACCCAAGAAAAAAATATTATATCCAACATCCAATACATCGAACAACAATATAGGAAACTATTTATTATGCAATTGGCAAATTATTAAACAAATTAAAGGAAAAATCACAAAATTTCAATTAATTCAAGCAGAGACATCAAAAAAGTAAAACTATATTATTTAGAAAATCCTTTATATGTACTCGATCATGAATTCAACGAAATATAGAAGACAAAGTCATCTCTATCATTCCTGTTTTTCAAATTTTGCATACATTTTTGTAATGTTTTTGTTTTATGCAATAAATTATTATTATTAACAATCAAACTAATATTCAACCTAAACACTCTTCTAAACTGTTCACGCCATATTAATTCCAACATTTTCTTTCAGCTGGTTTAATTTCCATCCATAAAACGTAGGAAGTGTCATAATGGCTATTATTAAAATGTTATGATAAGCCCGATTTGTGTTTTTTCAATTGATGTACATGTTATTACATTTGCATATTATCGAAATAAGTGTCAGCCTAGACCTTCTGCAAGTTCTTACTCTCTGTAACACACAACCGTAGATCAGAATGTATTTGCCAAATATTTGGCGACTTTAAGTATCAAGTATTCATTTGAGATTAGGGGGCCGTTATACAATCCGCAATGTACAACACCACAAAACAGTGTTATAATTTCGTTGAAATAAATAAGCAACATGTATTTATGTATTTATCTCTCAGTTTCATTTTAAAATGATTAAATGTCATACAAACTCAGTTTTAGGATTTTGTTTACGTTTATACTGCCTCCATACACTGGCCAAGTCTAGACGAGCGTGACGGTGTGTAAATGTGTATTAGTTTGTTATTAACCTCTGTTATTCTCGATGTTTATGTACATTATAAAGTTACGCGCCGAGTCGTACGACTCGAATCATTTGGAGAGTGTTTGGAGGCGGCTTTATCATACTGTAAAGGCATCTCGTCATCGTGATCGTGAACCCATAAACTCGTGATTTGCGAATGCCAGTCGAAGTTAAAAGTTGCCGTTGAGCAAAGTTACGTCAAGTGTAAATAGAATGTCAATGGACGAAAAATATATTAAGATTAAAACTGAAGGAAAAGTGTGGTTGATAAACAGTGAATATTGATTTTTTATAGTTGTAGGCTGTACCGTACCGACTTAGTACCGGCACCGTTAGTGGTACTGAACCTAATATGGGAATTCGTTTTGTACCGTACTGGTACCGATTTTTCAGTGCACTGCAGACCCCTAGCATTTGCTGACAGAATAGTAGCTCTCATATTTTCTTGTATTTTCTTTGTATTGAGAGTTTGTGTCTTTTAAATTGTAATTAGGTCCATTAGCATAAATGTTGTCTTAATTTCAACAGAAGATCTGATTTAAAAATTATACATTGCATGGCAGGGTAAAAATCACGAAAAAAACATTTCAATAAAAGGTGATAGTCACCCCTTCTACATTTTTTAGTGGTGTACGCGTGATCAAGAATTTTGAGTTTTTCAATATTTGGCTCGGATATTTTGAAACATTTTTGAACGTAAAGCAAGTTTTTCTTGCCGGTTATGCAGATTGTATACGATTGTGATCTGCCTAATTGCTTAGCATCAGGTGTTCAGAACATCTGGACCTTGTAAAATCAAAAAATTAACGATGGGAAACAAATCGGTCATAAACAAATCAAGTGAAATTAATTTAGTGTACATTTGACATACAGGGTGGAGTAGAGTTAGTGTTAAGCTTTTGTTGTGAATAAAATAGACCCTAACTGTAGTAAAACTGTGTATACTTTAAATACCCCCGTTGCAGCAAACCTGCATACTTACGGTAGCGAATTTCAAATTCATATATAAATGTCTTAATACTACATAAAGCCACTTACAAAGTTTTGTAAAAATATATTCACAAATAAGCGATATATACAGTTTTAATTATTCTCCATAAGAATAACATTGGGGCTGAGTACGTAGGTTTGCTGCAAAAAGGAACACAACAAATGGGTTTTTATGCTGATATTAATTAGGGGTTCAAATTCAAATCCAAGATCACTTTATTCATAATTTGTACAAGTATTACAAAGAAGACTTAAACTAGTACAAATATAGAATGGTGTTATTTATTGAGTTGTTTATAAGAAATAATTCTTATGAATTATAGTCACAAAACACACACTGGGAAAAATACAATTCTAGGAAAAAAAAGGGGGAAAAAATTACAAAAGATGAGTGTATGATGAAAAATAATATATGCAACTATATAGTCTACTGATTCAAAACCTCCTCAAATGAGTATGGTGCCTTTTGTATTAAATATTGCTTTAACTTAGTTTTAAATGAATTTAAGTTTACTATACTCAGTAACTCTTGCAGTACTTTGGAAATAAATTTAATGCCAGCACTACTAGGTTTTATCCTGAAAAAGCTCATTGAGTGTGATTGAATCGCAAATTTGTTTCTATTTCTTGTATTTTATATGTGGAAATCTCCTAATTTAGGCAATACATTTTCAGTTAGTTCAGGCCATGATAGTTTCCAGCACATAAATACCATAAACAGTCATAATGCCAAACTCAGGAAAATAATTTGTTACTGAATCTTCACTTTTAACACTTTGAATAATTCTAAATGCTTTTGTTCTGAAGTGTCAGTATACTATTCAGATTTGCTTCACTAGTTGCACCATATAGGACAATACAAAATGATATATGGGAGTGTATGTGTGCAAAGTAAATAGCTTTAAGAGTTTTAGTTGAACAGAATTTTGCCATGGTTCTTAAAGCATGTAATCCAGAGCGAATTTTGCTTTTTAACTTTTGAACATGACTGTTCCATGATAAATTTTCCTCGACTAATATGCCTAAAAATTTAGTTTCATTGACTTTTTTTTATTTCATTGCTACATACTTCTATTTTAGCTAATTGTTTATTTCCTTTTTGTTTAGTGTGGAATTGTAAAAAATTGTTTTTTCTAAACTAAGCAATAGATTCCTACTATCAAAATAGTTTTTAATATTTGAGAGGTTCTTATTTATTACTAATTCTCTTTACCACAAACAATCAAATTTGAGTCGTCTGCATAAAGAGATAGCCTACTTTGAGAACCAGACACTAAAGAGAGCATGCTTTTAAGGTAGCATAAAAACATGACTGGTCCTAGGATTGAGCCTTGAGGGACTCTGTGGGCTATTGTTTTAAGGGACGATCTCATTTTAGTAAGTTCATTTGGTTTATGAGTAGTGTTTTTTTTAATCAAGTCGAGTCGAGTAGTGCCAGTTATTTTCGAGTTTCGAGTATTTTCGAGCGAGTTTTTGCCTTCAGTTGGTAGCTTAAAATAGTGTAATGGGATTTGGATACCACCCTAGTTTGATAATCTAAATATGTTTCTTTCTAATACATGAGTAGCAATACAAAGTTTTGGCCAGTACAATCAAACTGGATTACGTATTGACAAACAAAACACGGTTTGACATTCGTTTCCAGCTGATAAAACACAGTCCGGTTGTCATTTGGCCAATATCACCTGGTCCAGACATCGTTTATAATCAATATTAGATGACGAAATCGTTAGTTACGGCCGATATTAATGGCCCGGTCACCACTTTAGTCGATCATGTTTTCCGTCGTCATTTGCAGCCGATTTTACGACATGCGATCACCTTTTGTGCCCGTTCATACGCGTTTTGGCCAGTCGCAATCGTTAGCGATCGTCATTTTCAGCTCATTTACGTGATGCGATCGCCTCTGCGGCCGTTACTACGCGTTTTGGCCGGTCGCAATCGTTAGCGATAGTGCGGAAATCGGCGGGAAATACTCGCTCAAACTTTAGAGTATTTTTCAAAACTTTGAGTCGAGTTTGAGTATTAAAATACTCGGCTGAAAACTCGAAGTTTCGAGTACTCGCACACCCCTAATATTAATATACCGTAACTCAACTAGGTGAAGTCATATACCAAGTTTCGTCAGTATCTATTCATAACTAAGCAAGATATAAAATTTGTCTTACTCTCCATAAGAATAACATTAGACAACGCACTGTGTTTAGCACTTTCAATATCTCAGTAACCAATTGACCTAGAGCAATGATCAAAACACCAAACTGTGTGTTTTTTAAGCTGAGTCCAATGGTGAAAACTAAAATTTGACTATTTCAAAAATTATCGGTAAAAAACTCTAAAAAACCCATTTTTGGGGTACAAAACCCCCCAAAATACCTCTTTGGATAGAGCGATCTGGCTGGTTTTGAACTTAAAGTTATAAATGTTGCTTATACTAATATGTTGTTTTATATAAAAAATATTTAATTAAATATAATTATATTAGGGTGGTTACAACCAAAAGAGTAAACTTATGTTAGTATAGTAACCTTAATAACATCTTTAAATCAAGTACTGTACTTTTGTTATCTTCAATATTTTCAGCACAAGCGATGGCCGGTAACCAAGGCGTTTTGGGCCCCACCAAGATCTACCTGGCAGTACAACCGGCCCAACCTACCGCTGCCCCCGCTCCCACCCCCACCACCTCCGCCAGCCCCCAGGCCAAGGTCGTGGTGCAGCAAGTGGCTGAAAACAACACCCCCGTACGTACCAGATACAAGCGCAAGCATGATGCATGCTATGCCCCCGTCAAGTGTCGAATGTACTATGATGATACCTACTACCCCGAGGATTATATGTGACTGTCACTAACACACTAATGCCTCGTGTCAAACATTAACATTCTGTAAAGTGGGAAGGTTTCTTGAATGCTTTGCTGCTTGGAGTTCTTACGTGGTGTTACTTTTTTATTCCAGTATACATTAAAAGAAAAAACCCTAGGTTGTAAATGGTTTTGGTCCAGTCATTTCTGGCTCCTTAGATTTTCCTCAATTTAGTAGAACGTTTATGAAATGAATAATTATAGCTGGATATAACATTAAATTTACGGATGATTATTTTTTAAACTAAAAACATTTTTAATTCTTTATAGACAATTTTAATTTATTCTAAGGTTTTATCCTTCTTAACAATTTAACCCTCAGACTAGTCATAAAATGTTTAAACTTTGTATTTTTTAGCTAAAAAAGTCTTTCAACGAGCATTCAAGACACCTTTTAATTGTATAGTTTGCTTGTATGTGCTTGTTTTGATACAGCGTTCTTCCAAAAAACACTGTGTATACTCTGTATATTAGTTAAATAGTTGTAAAATGTAACAGTTCTAATGGCACAAGTAATGTAATAGTGTTGTAGCATTCACTATTCCTACCCATTTTCATATACTGACTTTTAATACTCTCATTGAACATTCATTATTTCACTGGGCTTCTATACAACTTTTTTAAGAAAGGTACCTTCATTTGTTCACAGTTTTTCAAATCTAGAATATTTTGTAATAAAAATATTCTATAACTGTTTAAGAAAGTGGTGGATGCAATGAGCCTTTTATATAATTTATTATCAATAACCTGGTTTGAAAATAACATTATCTGATGTTAAATTAATTTTGTTTTATGACTCTGAAAGTATTTCATCTTTGTTTTAGTGATAAATATTTTGTTTGTAAGGTTCTAATAATTTTTCTACTTTCTTTTCGTACCTTAAATGTTGTTCTGTGTATTGTAATGATTTTGAAGATGAAATATATAATTTGCGCTTAATACTCAGTTTTGTTTATTTTTGGTGGTAATGCTCTAGATCAGGGAAAAGCCTAAACCATAACAATACTTCAGTGTCACTAGTATGTTAATTTTAAAACTTCTGAATCTCATAATAGTTGTATTGATTGTTAAATTATCTTGTTTCAGTTGTTTCAAGTTGTAAATCAGTTCTGCATCCACTACTTTCTTTTTTATATTTTATTCAGCTATACAGTTTTAATATCTGTTCTTATATCTAAAGTTTGAACTCAAAATGTTCAACAGGTTCCTAGGCTGTCAAAATTAAAAACCTGAAGTATGCAATGGTGAAGGCTTAGACCATGAATCTGAGTTGCATGGCTTGAAATTAAACTGCTTGCAAACAAGTCTTCTACTTTAATAAGATTCAATTTCTTTTAGAAAAGTCGTTTTTGGCTCAGTGCATGGTCAATAGGCGTGTGCGAGTACTCGTATATCGAGTTTTTTCGAGCCGAGTTTGAACTACTCGACTCGAGATATTGCAAAAAACTCATGAGTTCGGGCCGAGTTTTGTATACAGTTGATTAAACACTCAAATGACAGTTACAAAAGCAATAAATGCACCCGAATCAAGGTGAAAACGAATTATATTGTTCTCTGAACGTTTTACAAAAGAAATCTAACATCACCTCATATCACGTTGGCTTCGTCTAAGAAAAAGCAGTGATATTCAATTTGAATTACCAATGTAACAGTACACGCATTCGGATCTACTTTTGCGCTCCGCGCCGAGGTAGCACCACCTCGAACTAAAAAGAAGGCCGGACTCAGCCAGAGTTCTCTGACGTCACTGTCTTGAGTGAAAGTAAACTTAGGATCTTTTTCCTACGGTTTTTATTTGCTGTCAGGCTTATTCGAGCCAATTGAACGTGAACAATATTCAAAGTGATTTTAAACATTCATTGTGGTTATAATTTTTAATCTAATGATGATTGACAAGTGGAAATCGGTTGCCTATAGTGTGTTTGGATATCAGTTATATATTTCATATGTTTACTTAACACGTCACAAATGTACTTTGGCGTTTTGTTTTATTGAGCACTAAATTTTACCTGTATAATACTTGATTATTTTGGTAAAATATACAAGGTACAAAAAATAAACATCAAATCAAAAGGAATGGCAAAGGTAAGTTCAAGTGAGTTACTCTTATAGGTAGGCCTATTTAGTTTGTATTATGAATTTTTTAAGAAACTAATCTTGAAGAATGTATGTATTATGAATCTATGAATAACAAATTATAATTATTATTCTATCATCATTTCATTTTATCAGATATAATTGTTGACATAATGCTGATCATGTATAGGTAACTTTTGTAACCAGTATCTCCTTTTCATTAAAAAAATCTCAACTCGAAAAAAGCTTGAAACTCGCCAGTTTTTTCCTAAACTCAACTCGACTTTAAAAATCACTACTCGCACACCCCTAATGGTCAATAAAGCAAAAAAGAAATAAATACATTTATGTTTTGCATTTTTTACTTTAAAGTTGTATATGGTTAAACAAACCAATCTTCTCCACTGTATACTGCTATACCAATAATTCCATAGACAGACCGTTTTTCTCATGTCATTTGCGGGGCTGCCAATGTCTAATCTTCCACCTAGAGGAGATCAAGTGTTCGAAAATCTCTATTTATCTTAAATGGTTCTTATGGTAGAATTAGTTAAATCTAAGATTAAAAAGCTCGGTGAAAATGGGGCAAATTTTTCTGCAGATTTTCAGTAAATGGCTTTATAAAGGACTACTGAAATGTTAAATATCAAGTGTAACAAGCAGATTGTATAAAGTTGACCTTTAACAATGAATGTCATACCTGCTGTAAATGACGATCAAATCAATTAATATTGACCATGAATTATAATTTAACTGTGTAATATCGGCCATTAATGTAGATCACCTTGACAATTCAACTCCATAATATTGACAGGAAACGTTGACCTAACATCTACCAAATCAACATCAACTGAATGGTAACAAGATTTCATTTTATCAGCAGCTAAAGAAAGCTAAACCAAAATCCTGTATCAATCCTGTAAACTTATTGATAGTAATATATTGATAAACCTAGATCACTAAGTATAAATTTTCAGTAACTTTGCCTACCTTCTAGCCACAGCACGCTTACCACTAATTGGTAGGGGTCAGCGGTGCACTAAAAAAACGGTACTGGTACGGTACAAAACTAATTACCGTCATCGGTTCGGTACAGAACATAACCCCGGTATAGATTTGGTACGGTACAGTTTACTGCTTCAAACAATAAACAGAGATAAGCTAAACAATGTTTAACAAAATAAGTGGTTGAAATAAGACCGACTCCTATTTATAACTAGTTATTTCCTATAAGGAAAACAAGTCCCAAAACTCATAGGAAAAGAGACATTGACAGGTGTAATTTATAGCTGAACGAGAATGGAGATAAGAAAGGATGGCAAGGGGAGCAGGGAGGGGCTGGGTAGGGTCGGCAAAAAATATGTCCTTTAAGGCAAGAAAGGTTGAAGACAAGAAAGGATAGACTAGGAAAGTGTGAGAGGGAGGGTTGTTTGTCCAACATCATTCCTTGAGTGAGAAAAGGAATACTATCTTTTAAATCACGTTCTTTCTCCATTATGATTTTAAATTAAACTGCTTTTATTTATGTATTATTATTATTGTTATTGAAGTATACTAGTGAAATTAATTTTAAATGATATAAAAACAATTTCAAAAATGGTTAAAACTAATTAAAATAAACTGTATCAGGAAACTGACACATACTTTCTCCCTTTTAGCCAAATTTTAATTAATTTTTTTTATTTACTAAATATAGAATATAAAGCACAGATAAATGTACAGAAATGTGTCTAAAATAGTTGTTTTCAGAAATATCCACCCAAATCCCTTTTTGGGAGGCACTATATTTTCCGTTGCCACACACAGTGGTTTTGAGAGGGGAAATGCCCCTTGTCCCCCCAGGGTTAAATGGCAACATATTTCGAACATCCTCTGTTGGTCAATGCTAACTTGACCTGCATATCAAGTTTTAATGAAATTGATCAGTAAATAAGACAGAAATAGTTATTTTTTTATTCCCCATAAGAATAACATTGGACAACGTACTGCGTTTACCGCTAAATGAAAATTTCAATTTTCTCCGCAACTAGCAATCTTAGAATAGTAATTCAAAATACTAATTTATTTAGTTTTTTGAGCTCTTTTTAATGATGAATAGTAATCTTTTTTTAACATTTATGATTTTTTATAAAAAATCCAAAAAACTGAATTTTGGATGTTTTAAGTCCTGTAATTTCTGAACCCAAATTTTTCCAGAAATGCGGGTGGTGTCATTTTGTTGTAAACCTAAAGCTATACAAACAACTAAAGTTTAATCAAAATCGTTAGAGCCGTTTTTGAGAAATTTGGATTGTACATGTTTTTTGGCGATTTTTGGAGGATAATTACCCTTAAAAATCAAAAATGGAAAAAACGCCTGGAGATATCGAGGATTAGTACCTACATACCAAATTTCATAAACATCGGTCCATTGGTTAGGGCTCTAGCTCTGTACACATCCACACACACGCACACGCGCACGCGCGCGCGCGCGACATCATGTAAAAACCACTTTTTTGGGTTCAGGGAGCACCAAAACGAATATTTCCACTAACAACTCAAATTAGAAAATTCTGACGTAAACAATACTTTCTCCATATACTACGTAAAGGGGGAGAAAGTAAAATAACCACTAACTTGATAAATTTCAGTGGTAGCATACTTTTGTTATTGTTTTATTGTACTGTGAAATTTGTACGTACAGATATCTGTTATATGTTAGATTATCTTGTGTGGTTTTGGAAAATTCAACTAAAAATTATTATCAACAAAAACCTAAATTTATTTTTTGATAGGTTAACAGCTAATTATTTTAAATTTGATATAGCCAAATTAACATTATATCACTGTACTACTTTTATTACTTTATTTATTTATTTTCCAGTTTTACATAGTACTTATGTTTAAATAAAAATGTACTGTAATATTTATTATGGACATCAATTTTGAATCTAGTAGCCTAATTAAGTAATTTTTAGAGTTATTTTGATTTCAATCTTCAGTATTTAAAGGTCTAATTTTCTAATTTCTTTTAATTTCACATCATATATAGTTTTATTTAAGTTATCTGATTTTACTGTGTATTAATGATACAAAAACAGTATTTATAACACTTCGGTTTTTGTTGTTTTGTATGATTTAAATCAATAGTTTGTATTTATATTGAAAGCAATATAATTAATCAGTTAAGCAACTTATGCGATTGATTGATTTTCGAGTAATTTTTTAATTTATTAATCATGAATATTTCAAGATCAAAATATAACAAACAATTAACTATTAAGACAAATGATGATAGTAATAAATTTATTACTATTTTAAGGCCATGACATAGTGGTTGAAATATTCCAGTGAAAAAGAGAATTATGAATACATGAAGAAAAAAACATTATTTCATAAAAAAAAGTATTACTGAATCAAGATTAATTTTAAGTTCTGAATTTAGGTAGAACTATTTAATGTATTTAATTTGTTGCCAATACAATATTATATTGTTATCCTGGCTAAATAATTAAACAAACTTATATTAATAATAATAACAATGTTAGAATGTAATACTCCAAAGATGCAGGTTTTTAAAAATATTTTAATCGATAGTATAGTTATTTTTCTTTTAATCAAATTAATAATACAAATTGTATATGACCTTAATTATTAATCAATAATTTGTTTATGCTACATACAAATTAATAACTATATTAGTATATATGACGGTACATTGTACAGTACTGAATTTGTACCGAGAACCGAGGTGCAAAATCTTTTACCGTACCGATCTGAAATTATTGGTACCGCAGACCCCTACTAATTGGCTATCGAATCATGAAATTAGAGTGAAATAGTAAGTAATGAAAGGAAAGATTAATAGCTGTGAATTTTACTTGGCAAGAGATGTAAAAAAAAGAAGTTGTTTACTTCCATCAACAGAGTTTAATGTTTTAGTAAATTTTAAATAGGAATAACAAAATTTAAAAAGTATATTAATTGCCTTTATAAACAATATATAGTAACATATTTTTAGTATCTTTTAGTTTAGTTTTAATGTGTACTATTTTTAGTTAGCTTTTTGAAGAGTCAACTTCAAAATATGTAAGGCAATGAAATTAAAATATTAGTTTGACTTTTGAAGAATGGGGCGGCCATTGGTCAAGTCTTCAACCAGAAAACAGTAACTAGGAATGGCAAGTTAAAGGACCCAGCCAATTCATTTTTCCCGGACCCATTAAAACTGTCTACTGCCCTCCCGATAGTTAAGAGAATTTGAAAGTGGGTAAAATGAGGATTTTAAAGTATTAGCATTGACTGTAGATACCGAAGTAGACTTCTCATTGCCATTGTAAAAACTGTCCCTACTTTTGTGTGTGCCAGGATTCAAAGAGGACGTAGTTATACTAATCACCAACAGAGTACACTTCTGTTAACTATTACTTATCCTGTCAAGGAGGGGATAATAAAACAGTTGGTGTGTCAGGAAACAAAAATAAGTTGATTATCACTTGCTTTGTGGGGGGGGGGATCTTTTACAAGTTAACGTAAATAACTAAAATAAGTAGTTGACAGCAGCACACACTGTCTGTGACCTAATCAAACTACGTCCACTTCAAATTCTAGATAACACTAAAAGAGGGACAGCTGGGCCATATAGATGGGATGTCTTCTTCAGTATATATCTAGTCAGTGATTAGCATTGACTATGGTATTAGACTGTCAGTATGCAGAATATCAGATGAAGATGCAATTGAATCCCTCCCTGGCAAAGGTCTGCTGCCTGTTCATAATTTGAGTCCAATATCTCTGTTGTCATTAAACATTATTTTAATTCCAGTACATTGCAATTTCAGTTAGGAAAAATAACTGTAGGACTGCATAAATGAGTAAACAGAGATTGTTTTAATGTTTTAATATGTCTGTACTAATATCTATGTTGTCATTAAACATTATTTTAATTACAGTACATTGCAATTTCAGTTAGGAAAAATAACTGTAGGACTGCATAAATGAGTAAACAGAGATTGTTTTAATGTTTTAATATGTCTGTACTGAGGTTTTTTATTTCCGTAAAAAAAGTCATAATTCTTGTAAATATTCTTAACACTAGTAATTACATAAGGATAAACATATGTAAATCACAATATAAGCTGCAACTACGATCCTATAATACTATTAAATAAAATGAACACAAATAGTATAACAAATAAAATTGAGGGTTAAATTTTGAGTACAAGCAACATTTACTTATATATGCCAATTCAATGGTCTATGCCAGAGTATTGTTTTATGTGAAACCTTTTTCATTTCAATGAGACAATAATATTATTTGTTTTCAGCTCTTTAATTTGGTTTTCTGTTATATGAATTTAAACTCCCCCTGAAAACTTCCAAATTAAATGACTAATGCACTTAATTTGCATAAATTATCTATAGTAAAACCGCCCTAATTTGACCACCGATCGTCTGACTCCTCGTTTCTTTCGACCATGCCGTTATTGGTGTTTATTATTGTTTACGTAACCGGTGCGTCGCTATGTTTAGGTCTTCTCCTGTCATTGATGTATCATTGTATAACATTACATTTTACTCTGCTTTTGTTGCCTTTATCTCTATAAAGCCTTCACCATTGGCTCTGTCAATGTTTGTGGTTGAATGTTACTGCTATCAAAGGTTTGGGTTTTAAACTACTAATACGCAGGTAAGTTTAAAGAGGATTGTGTTTATATTTATCATTGTTGTGTATTATGTTTTTGCTGTAGGTATATAATTTTGTGTTTGACTGTATATCAATTTTATAACTTTGCTAAAGTATTTTGATCCGTTTTGAGATTAATTGAAAAAATTACTAAATTATTCAAATGTTTACAAAATTCAATGATTGGCCTGTCGGTTTCAGTAATTTACTCATATAATGGATCTGGAAAATCTTTTAACAAGAACATTTTTTGCTTTTCTTAGGTTTTCACTAGGAATGTTAAGAAATCTTGTTTAAAGGGTTCTAAATGAGGTATGCAAGACTAAGTGTTTGAAGTAAATCCATATGGTCTGTATTATTTAAAGTAGGCTTCTTGTTTTCTAAAGTGTTTATTCATTAAGTTAAAAGTCATTAACACAGTCAGTATACACTCTGGCATTTTAAATAACACTTAGCTATAATCTTAACTTGATCAATAGTTAAGTAGAAATAAATATTCATGTGTAAAGGGGCATTAGTAGGGATAATAGTTAAGCTCAAATAAAAATCAGTGTAAATAATCTGAACCATGTGAACCACCAGATTGCTGTTGATGGCAGATGTTGATTTTAATTAATAGCCCAATGACAAATGGCAGCTAGGTCCAGTATCGAACCTTCTCAAAATGTTGCTACTTTGATCGATCTGGCGAACCTTGTATTATAGATAAACCTGTGACTGATATAGTTACCGTGAAATTGTTAGTCTCTCTCTCAGTATTCCTTATTTCAATTAGCATTAAGAAAAACGTCTACAACTTAAACTTTTAAAGTATAATTCAACAGTTTTCTCGGTTAACGCTTCATTTTCCTAGCTGATGTAGAAAGCAGGTGACAGATTAGATCTGTTTGACAGGCGGGTCTCGCTGAGAGCGTGGTGTCGCCTCAGACCGTGCTGATGAATGGCCAGCAGCAGCTGCTGAGTCCCCCCATCGGCTCGGCGGCCACAGCTGCAGCCTCGGCCACCTGCGCCTCGCCCCTGCAGGCCGCCGCGTCCCCCAACAAGTTCATTGTCACCCCCGACTACATACAGCAGTGTGAGTAGTGACAGTCAGACCACCAGAATGTGTTCTGCAATAAAACACAGTGGTTTCTGATAAAATATTGTTAGCAATATTAAAAAACTATCTTCAAAATTAAGATTGTGGTAGACACTTACTACGAGTATGACGCTCTTTTATCATGTATGGGGATTTGAGCTCACAATTACCATTGCAAACAATTTACTTTTTCAATAGTTCAGCGTTTTTAATATCTCAAGTAGAGAAGTGTTTTCACTGTCAAAGGATCCAAGGTTATTTAAAATGCCCAGATTTAAAACTAAATATAATTCAAACCATGACAAAACCCCATTACTACATTTAAATTCAAATACTTCTATTTTAAACTACTTCAGAATAAAAAAATAGCTTTTTAACTAAAACTAAGATAGCCTGTTCGTTCTTTTAACAGTATTTACATTTAATTTTTGTATTTTTGTGACATATTTTCAAGAGGACCTTAGTTTGTTCAACAGCTGACAGCGAAAACTAATCAAGCTACTAAATAACAAACATCAAAATAATTGTAATAATTATTAAAACTCCAAAATAAAATACAAATGTTGTATTAAAACACTCCTTAGATTTTCAAGATATATCCTTAGAAGTTTCATTACAAATTATTCTAGCGTATTGAGTTTTTGGAGTATGAACACACAAACGGCTACTCAGATATTAAAATCAATTCCAAGGATTCACGTTGCTCATCCAACTAGCTTTATTATGGCATCCTACTCAATTAAGTTTGGAGTTGTGTGCACTGTAATTAACATGAAAAGTATAAATGAATACTATTGATGTGATATTAACTAACTATAAGCTACAGCACTAATTCTAATAAACTATTTTTTCCAGCAATCAAAAACGCCTTAAAACAGGAGAACTTGAATCCAGAGATAGAGGAGAAGTTACTTCAGCTGCAGAGATACCAACAGGAAAAGCAGGTGAAGAAAGAGGGAGTGGCTCCTGCTACTCCAGCCCCTGCCCATACCCCCGCCCCCGCCCCTCGCCCCCCGCCCTCCAGGAAACGTCCTTCTGCTGCTGCACACCACGACTCCGTGGATGGGGAGCTGCCCAAGAAGAAAGTCCAAAGGGTTGATCATCATAAAGAGCCCAAGTAAGTACACCTTTGTAATATTTTAAAAAATTTGCAACTTAAATGTATTGTGTTTAGTTTTGTGTGTTATCATAAATCATAAATAGTGTTTATTAATGTTTTTATAGGGAACGGTTTTTTTATATGGTCCAAACCCTGTCTAGCTACTGTATTTGTAAAAATGTTCCTTAGAATGTGTCATTTATTAAAAGCCCAATGGAAAATTAAGAGTGAGACGATAGAAGTGGAACAGTCAGGACCTCCCGCAGCGCCATCCTTGTGCAGTAAAAATGTTTGGCGGGGAACTGGAGCTGTCCCCCCACCCCACCGCCACGAGTACCACGAGTAGCCATGCCCTCGTTCCCACTCCTTACATAACAACAGCAGTTCTGCCTTCATCCAGCATAACATTATGGGACCCTCAGTAACAATCGTGTTGTGTAAGCGCGCTGTTTAAGTTTTTAGCCTAAACGTTTCCTCCCCCACACGAAAATGTTTTATTTCATTCAGTACAGTCTTTTTTTGAAATGCGGGACAAATCTGGCTCATAAAATAGACAGGCAGATAAACAAATAAATGTTAACACAAACGTCTGGCTCTATACCTGCTAAATCTCCGTGCATCTGCTAGTTTAAATTATTGTGATTTTTATGAATACAGATTATTGTTTGTTTTTTATTATATTTTAAAAGACAATTGGAATATCTTAGGTACCTCAATTGTTAAAAATCAGTTCAGAAATAACGGAAGATTTCTCCTAACAAAAATCGCCTTAGCGTATTAATATACAGTGGAACCTTGATAACTCGGAACCTCAGGGGGAACGGCAAAAATTTGAGTTATCGAATATTTCGAAATATCGAGGTTCGACATATCAAGTTGATTTTCCAAAGATTTTGACTTGAGGGTCACGGTAACGCAATAGATGGATCATGGAAGGGTATAATTCTTACATAAGTTCGAGCAATGTATACAAAATAATCATACCGTATAATAATTATTATTAAAATTAAAATAGATTTGAACAATTTTAAATGTCTAAAATAAGCCCGGAAATATATTGTAAAGCTTCTTTGGTTAACGTAGTAGAGGACGAAATACTTCCTTCAGTGAAAATATTGTAGAGGAGGAAAGTAAACAAATAATGACTCACAGTTTGGTATTTTGGTGATGTTTTCCCCGTTCGACCACTTCCTGTCTGTTTTCTAGACTTTTTTTCCCACTTCTTATCACCTGCCCCAAACAAATCCCTCCCGCTTACGGAAGTCAGTTCTGACCAACTACGCATCAATTTCATTTAGCTGAACATTAATGTACTATAGGCTATTAAAATAATTTGCAAAACTAAAAGGGAACAAAACATGTTATCAATTAAAATTGCAGAGCATTGTTGGAATTAGTGTGAAGCAGTACGACACTTTTTTGTTTTAAAATTGTTGACGGTGTTCACTGGTGTTCCAAACTACTTCCCGATGTCACTGTTTTTGCCTGTGTCAATAGCCTCAAATAGTCTTGAACTTCTCCTCATGGGGTAGATTTTTGCCAACACGTTTTACCAAATAGCAAACACTTTGTAAAAAACAACTTAAAAACTACGTTTTATGTACTACATCCAGAACCTCTGAACTCACACTAACGACTAAGAACACAAATCTAATCAAATCAAAACCATTTTATTTAAAAATATATATAATTTACAACAATATAAGACTGTTCCTTATTATGAAATGAAATCCTCACATAGGTTAAAGCCGTGCGTGAGGATGAGTGTGTTTGATATGCGTGTTGCTCATCAACATAAATTTGTCAGTTGTTTTCAATTGTACATATTCGAGTTAAAGAGGTTCTACAGCTAAAACTTCGACTTATAGAGGTGCGGCAACAGGCTAAGAATACTGCAAAAATTTGAGTTATCGAGGTGTTTCCTGTTAACCCTTCGACTTATAGAGGTAAAATAACATAGCATTAGGTAGGCAAGTTCAAGGGGAATGACAAAAATTTGAGTTATCAAGGAATTCGACTTATTGAGGTTCGAGTTATCGAGGTTCCACTGTATAAGATTCTGGAAATGACAGGATTCGTGGTTTGAAATTGTCGTATCTTGAGAGTATACAACAATTCTGATGTTTATGTCAGTTGTCAGAACTGATGTTATGTATGGAGTGGGAACGAGGGCGTGACTGGTGTAGTAATCGCGGCTGCGGGGTGGGGGGCCATCAGTTCCCCGCCAATAATTTTTACTGTGCGAGGGCGGCGCTGCAGGAGGTCCTATTCTGCGCTCCCTTAAGAGCTGGAACTGTTTCAAACTTGCATTTAAGATTTTTTGGCTAAGAACAAGTATATTGTTCATATATGATGCAAGCACTCTGACCCTGGTTAACAAGTTTAAAAGAAGTTTGTGCTGTATTGCCTCTGCAGTTGATTACTCTAGTTTCACTCGGGAAATTATGGACTTTTTATTATACTAGGCCTGACAATCCCAGTTACCCTGAGAAGATTCAAGGAAAGTGAAATCCAGTTGTTTGTGCTTGCATTTTTCCATATGGTCACTTGACCAAATAAACCATTGTCTGTGATAGATAAATTCATTAACCATATAAAGCCAGTGGGGTGAAGCCCTGAGGTAATTTTGGGCATAGTCTGAATTTTGCAGGTGGGTCTGTTAACATTTTGATATGCAATATCATTTTATCATGATAATCCCTTCCAAATTGGCATGGCGGATTTTCCATTTGCTTTGCATTCCAAAATAAGGATTTTAAATATAGATAATAGGTGGGATACACAGCTAACTCACCTGAAGAAACTGGTTCAGATGAGCACAGCAACAAAGAAAGTATTTTTACACACATATTACATAATATTTCGTCTCCATTTGAGACTTCTTCAGATGTAGAGAGAGACTGATTGAGTCTCTCTCTACATCTGAAGAAGTCTCAAATGGAGACGAAATATTATGTAATATGTGTGTAAAAATACTTTCTTTGTTGCTGTGCTCATCTGAACCAGTTTCTTCAGGTGAGTTAGCTGTGTATCCCACCTTTTCTCAATGAAACTCCCAAGCCAAGTGCTTTTCCTTTGCAAACCTAAATATAGATAATAGTGGATTTACCACAAGCTGTTTGTCATGGAGCAAGAAGTAGCTTGGAGGGTTAGCCATGAACGATGGATAATCCGTTTTATAGATCATCTGGTAACCATTCTCATTTTATCAGTCATCTTCCCATGTATAGGCTATGTCATAGGCTGAAATAAAACCACTTTGGTTGATACTGACCCAACAATTTATATTGTTTCAAATACAATTCTAGTGTGAGTGGATTGATCCCCTTATATTAGTTGTAACTGTATATTAACAAAAATGTCATGTTGGAAAAATCCAGTTGAAACTCTAAAATAATTAGAAATTCAATATAGGCCTAAATAAATCATAGTCACACGCTCACACATTCCTACATATTATTTAAAAAGATGAAAAGTTTGAAAAAATTTCAGGTAACAGGGTAGATGAGATTACAGATATGAAA
Organism: Allygus modestus; assembly: GCA_963675035.1. Classification (NCBI taxonomy): domain Eukaryota; kingdom Metazoa; phylum Arthropoda; class Insecta; order Hemiptera; family Cicadellidae; genus Allygus; species Allygus modestus. The sequence continues at coordinate 298,418,384 of OY776111.1, read as the reverse complement.
TTTTTTAAATTAAATACTCAGGGTGTCTACCGGTCACGGAAGTCACGGATTTTGATGCTTAAGTCACGGAAAAATATCGAAGTCAAAATTAAATATCCAAGCCAAAATTAAATAATCACGAGAGTGAATAATTTATTATCAATTAATCATCGATGTTCACCCTAGTGCCAGTGACTTCACGATTTTACCAATTGAAACTGCTGATTGTAGTATCAGTTGTCTGCCTTTTGAGGGGACAATATTGTACCCGTCTATGGCTTTTGTGCTGGCGTCTCACCAAAGCCACAGCTCGTCAGTGATTAAACTGAAATAAACTCTGCACCTGAAACTGGCTACAACGTAAAAAGCCGGGTAGACGTTAGCGATCCTGGTGCCTAGTTAAAGAAACCAGAGCGTTTGGGCAGATTACTTTAGCGCCAATCAACAGTCGCCCAGACTGTTACGTTAGAAGACTGTTTTTACGGAGAGGCACCACGAGCGCTAGTGAAGCAGCCCATATCCTGCGCGATTGCAATATACCGACCTACCTGCCTGCCTACCTGATACGATATTTTGCCTATTGCATCATCTCACTAACAACTCTCGTCATTGAGTGGTAGGATATGAAGGTTACGAGTGTTAACGCTTGCCAGAAAAAAACATATTGCTTAAGCATTAGATTACATGGTAGTAAAAATCAAATTATTAAATCTAAATACCACCGGAGATTTAATTATAATTAATTATTGACATCTTTTATGATGTCCTAACATGATGTTGACCACAGCAGTTATCGTTGGAAGAGCTGAACAGTATTGAGAGCGAATCGGTATTTGGAATAGACTCCCACTTTAGAATTCAATTTGTTTAATTTTAAAACAAATATTTTACTGTTATTATGTAACGCAAACCTCTTTAAACATTGTGACCGTTTGAAGAATTTAAGAAAGCTAATTTTAAATTATATGAACAAGTTTTTGGATTAATTAATATAAAATGTACTAATAAGGTTATAATTTGGTAGTCTGTTCGTTGATCGTTTTATTGAGTTTGAACTTCTAAGCCATTAGTTCAGCAGTTGTTGTTCGCACGTGATCATGATTGTGTGATTGTCAGTGACGTCACTGTTAGTCTCGTGTGTGAATGTGATTTACTTAGTATCAGTGATTTGTGGTTTTATGATGTAGTGGCTAGGCCTAAGAAAAAAGTGGAATTTTTTATTTTAATCTCAAAATGCCTGGGAAGTGTCAGTTTCAAGATACTTGGATATGGAAGAAAACCAGTGGCTTAGAAAAGCGGACAAGTTCACAGCATTTTGTTGTTTTTGTAAAAAAACGATGTTTCCCACTCCGGAATAACTGCCATCAAATCTCATGAAAAGGGGAAAAAACACATGCAGTTTGTTTCGAATCTACATAGTGGTAATCAGTTGACCTTGCATGCATTCAACCCAGAAGTTCCTTCTACCTCAGCACAAATAGACCTACAATACATCAGCCAACATTTAAATGTAGGCCTATGTCAAAGTTCTAGTTCAATGCAAGTAGGCCAAGCCCTACCATCCAGCAGCCAGGACTGCAGTATGCCTATAGTAGAATCTTCCACAAATAGGCCTAAGTCAGGGATTAAAAGTGAGTAAAAGACAACATAACCAAGAGCGAAATTTTGTGGTTAGCTTTTTGTGTGACTAATCATGTGTCAGCTCGTTCAAAATATTGAGAAAGAACTAGAAATGTTTTTAAAGTTTTAAATAGGAATTACTTTTGCTTTCTCTGGTGTAGTTGGAGGATAGTTAAATACCCCCGTCGCAGCAAACCTGCGTACTCAGCGAATTTCCAATGCATAATATGTCTTAATACCACATAAAGCCGAAAACCAAGTTTCATAAAAATATATTCACATATAAGCGATTTTAATTATTCTCTATAAGAATAACATTGGTAATGAGTACGTAGGTTTGCTGAAACAAGGAACAGACAAAATTGGCTTTTATGCAAATATAAATAAAATTTAACTAAGCGAAGCCACATACTAAGTTCCATCAATATTCAATCATAAATAAGTGCTATATAACATTCTAGTTATTCTCCATAAGAATAACATGGGGGCTGAGAAAGCAGGTTTGCTGCAACAAGGAACAGAAAAATGGGGTTTTATATAATTATCAAATATAACTCAACCAAGTGAAGCTACATACTAAGTTTTATTAATTTATGTTCATAATTAAGGGAGTCATTACATTTTACTTATTCTCCATAAGAATAACATGGGGGCTGAGTACGCAGGTTTGCTGCTACGGGAATAATAAACAAAAAATCAATTTGTTGTGCAAATATCAATATACCAGTACTACGTGAAGCCACATACCAAGTTTCATCAACATACATTCATAAATAATCGAGATATCAAATTTTATTTATTCTCCATAAGGATAACATTGGACAACGTACTGTGTTTAGCACTTTGAATATCTCTGCAACGGTTGGGCGTAGAATCACAATTTAAACACCAAAATGATTGTTTTGTGGAACTGAACAGATTGGTAAAAGCAAATGTGAAGTTTACATTAAAATAAACTGAGGAAAAGCCAAAAACCTTTTTCCCATAAGATTAACATGGGAGATTTTATGAGCAGGTTTTTTTGGATTTTCTCCGCAACCACTTAACCTAGGTTAATAATTCAAGATACTAAATTATTTGTTTTTTTAAGCTCTATAACATGGGCAAAACCAAAATTAAGTTTTTTTTAAATTGTAGGGTGAAAAATGCAAAAAACTGATTTTTGGAAAATTTAAAACCCCCATAAACCCCCCTTCCCATGGTCCGATTTTTCTGGTTTTCAAACTTAAAGTCATGAATGCCATTTTACACATTTGAGCCAAATTTCATCAAAATCGGACGTTTTTTACTCAAGTTATCGTGTTAACGGACACATATATAGATATATATATGTGTTTTTGTTCACAACATGTAACGGATACAAGGTATGGGGTCACTTGTGCATATATATAAATTTGAACGAATAGTATTTTTGGCATCTGGGGACCTCAAAACAAAAAGTTATCATGGTCTCGGGCTTAAGTCTTACCATGAGACCTACGGTAATAGCTTCTTCCCTATAGGGGAAATTCGCTAAAAAGTGATAACTGTTATTAGTATGCCTATAAAATATATTTCAATTAGTGGTTAAATTATACCTAGTGTTTTTTACATGAACCAAGATTTATTGTGCTTGTGTTTTTGTTCACAACATGTAACGGATACAAGGTATGGGGTCACTTGTGCATTAAGGAAGAACCACTGCAATGAAATATCCCTTAACTTTTTTTCTTTGTAATTTTATATTTATGGTAGACCCTAACACTGTTGTGCTGATTTAATATTAATGTTTACTAAAGTAGGCTTAGGCCTAAGCATCCAATACTGAGTATATAAACACAGCAGTTGTTTTTAGTTTGAAGTTTAGTACCATCGTCAGCTACATTCGATTTTATTACATAAAGCAAAACGGTACGGTTTAATTTCGAGGTCACTGACTTTTACTGATAAAAGTCACCAAAAGTCCCCAAAAAGTCCCCAATTTTCAGTTTAGGGAGCTGGTAGACACCCTGATACTACTATACATTCCTCATTAATAATTAGTTAATGCAGTTGTGCACTTAATAACATTTTATTTGTGACAGTAAAAATACATTTAACTTTATTGTTTACTTTTTGTTAACCTCAACTGTAAGCCTATAACTTACCTATTTTAGCAATGATATTTACTGCATAAAAATAAATAAAAAAGTAGGGATAACCTTTTGTGGGAAATTTCCTATATATTACATATATAGCATTTGGGAAAATGTTATGGGTCCAGAAACTTTCTGCACCCCTTCTGCAAAGGTCTTTGATGTTTTGAAATAATACAAAATTATAATCGTTTTGTGAAACGATAGTAAATTTGAGGTTAGCTCACCAAAAACCTCGAATTGCGTGCTGTGTGATATCGAGGGTGAATGAAAAACAGTAATTTTATCTACCAACAATGAAATGAAAATGGGTGTTTTTCTTGTGCAGTATAATAAAAAAGAACATATAACAGTTTGTTAGTGTAGTATATTGTTACTGGAAATGCTGGGATTATGAAAAAAGTCTATTGAAAGTAGGGGTGTGCGAGTAGTGATTTTTTTTAATCGAGTCGAGTCAAGTAGTGCCAATTATTGTCGAATTTCGAGTATTTTCGAGTGAGTATTTGCCATCAGCAGGTAGTTTAAAATAGTGTAATGGGATTTGGATACCACCCTAGATTTGATAATCTAAATATGGTTTCTAACTAACACATGAGTAGCAATACAAAGTTTTGGCCAGTAAAATCAAACTGGATTATGTATTTACAAAAAAATCGTGGTTTGAGATTCGTTTCAGGCCGATAACACACGGTCCGGTTGTCATTTGGCCAATATCACCAGGTACAGACATCGCTTATAATTAATATTTGATGACGAAATCGTCAGTTATGGCCAATATTAAGTGGCCTGGTCGCCACTTGCCTATATTATGTTTTCCGTTGTCATTTTCGGCCGATTTTAGTGATGCGATCGCCTTTTGCGGCCATCGCAATCGTTAGCGATCTTCCGGTAATTGGCGGGAAATTCTCGCTCGAACTTTCTAGTATTTTTCAAAACTTTGAGTCGAGTTTTCGGCTGAGTATTAAGTTTCGAGTACTCGCACACCCCTAATTGAAAGCAATAATAAGTAGATAATTACTTCTTAATTATCAAGTATGAGTGTGTTAGTAAAAAGATGAAATAGTACATCTCTTCTCCTGAAGTTTGATATTAATAGTATGTTGTTTTTATTTGTATTTATTATTTCTTTTTGTAGGAGTGAGAGGAGCAGTGGTAGTGGAAAAGGTAGATCCACAAAGCTGCAAGAAGAAAAGAAACGACAGCAGATTCAAACAAAGCTGCAAGTTCTTCTTTTTAGGCATAAAGAGTTGTTGAAGAAAGATATTTTGAAAAAGCGAGCATTATTGGAAAAAGATCTACAAATTCAAATCCAGGTAGTGTTTTCAGCTCTCATTAATAAAATAACAATACATGACTTACAAAATAAAGATTGTCTTATAAAACAACTTATTGTCTTATCAACTTCTTTATTTGAGTCTTGACCTGGAAATTATCATCTTTAAATCTATATTGTTAAGTTTTACAGCTGTTTAGTGATAGCGCTTTTGTTGATTTAAATTTTGTTACATTAGAGGAGAAATGCAAACTTTTTACATACAGAAATCAATATAATATTTTAGTCTAAACGCTACTCTGCCATGGTACATCTTCCTATTTACCACTCAAGTTAAATTTATCCCTTAAATTAAACACCTGGCAAAGACAAAGACAGACTTTATTCAACAAAACAAGACAAGCTTGTACATTTTTCGTCACAGTGATAAATAGAATTTCATCAATAAACATGTGAACGACTTAGACAGAACATAATGAAATTGAGTTAACCTAAGACCTAACAACAAGATAACAATAATAAGTTGACTAAATCCAACATCAATAAACTATAGTAAAAGTAACAGATTAGTAACTGATTTTAAAATTTGAAAGAATACAATTTGAATATAACCTTAATAACAATGATCCATAATTGCAATTATTCAAAATTTACATCAATATTGGGAAGAGAAAAGTATTCCTCTAAACTGTAAAAGGATTGTCAGATAGCCACATCAATAAACAAGATTTAAATTTGTTTTAATTAATAATGTGAGATTCTGGTGGTAGCTTGTTGAACATTTTGATACCCACATAAGAATAGGATTCCTGCGTTTTCACAAGCCTGACTTGCGGCAAATCTATTTCATTTCTATTCCTTGTTAAATGGTTGTGGGTATCACTTCTTAAAGCTAAAGATCCTAAATTAAGTTTGACATATACCAGACACTTAAATATGAAAAGGTTATACACAGTAAGAATTTTTTCATTTTTAAAAAGAGGTTTACAGTGTGCCCTGTAGCTGGAATATGTAATAATTCTCATTGCCTTTTTCTGCAATAACAATACTCTTTTCATTTCATGGCCACAACCCCAAAGTAATAAGCCATAGCTAATTATGCTATTGAAAAAAGCAAAATATGCCATTCTTAGGTAAGATTTTGGAATGCAAATCTTTAATCTACGAAGTAAATAAATTACCCTTAAAAGCCTATTGCATACAGTACTGATATGAACATTCCAGGTTAACTTTGCATCCAAGGATATTCCTAATAATTTTACACTTTCATTTAATTGTGATAGGCTATCGTTTTGATGCCTCAAACTAAACAGAATGAACTAAAAGAATCAGTCAGTCTTAGACGATAGCAAGGCTACAAAAGGCATCTCACCCATTCTACACTCATCGTTCATTCATATTCGCCTTAAAATATGCTTAGACGATAGCAAGGCTACAAAAGGCATCTCATCCATTCTACACTCATCGTTCATTCATGTTCGCCTTAAAATATGCTCTAGTTGTGTCGGCGTCTTACGCAGTGATATAACAGTGTATACGTCTTTACAGTGATTGACGTATTGATTTTGTGTATCGCTTTTGAGAATATGATTGAAGTAGTAGTTTGTTTCTCTCCCCAAGGCGATTTTGCATACTATTTTTTATCAGTGTACAAACACAATCATGATCTTAGGAATGTTATAGGTGATGTAAACTTAAATCCATTCCAGATAACTAACTATTACTGTTTTTTTTTTGTTTCATTTGGAATGTTTATAAAATCTTTAAGTTGATCCTGCGGTTTAATCTGTGACCGATATCATTCATCAGAAATATAATTAACACGCAATATCTAACCAGTCTTAAAACTTATAAACTAGTTGTTTTTCACATGTAATAAATAGTGTACTATTACACTAATGTTCAGCATCAAGGAAGTTTGCAATACTGGACAGAGTCCACTTTCTATGGAAATATTATTTTTAATGGTATCAACTAAAAAATCATTTTATACCTTTTCAAATATTTATCAAGTTATAATAAGCCAAGCAGTTTGTATTTATTTATTATAATATTGGCTATTTAATTTATGATTTTATTTATTTATTTATATGTGGATGTCTCCACATATAAATAAATACATATTTATTTATTGGCTCCACATATTTTTTTGTTGGCTGTTACACTTGCCAGCCAACAAAAATGTGTAAAAGCTATAAATAAGATTCCTTGCTAGCCTCTCTAAGACTCTAGGAAAAGAGATCATTCTGTTAGGAATATATTTGTTTTTTTTTCACTTTGATTAAAGGCTAGTAGAAGAAAATTCATTAAATCAAAAATATGCTTAAAAATTGTCAATATCCAGCAAGCACTAAAGCTTTATTCACTTCATCCATTAGCAGTATTATGATAATAGTTATAAAGTTTATTTACTTGCACTTGCTGTAAGTAATCAAAATACAAAATATATTAGGACAGATGGTAAATAAATTTAAACATACACCTAAAAATACTAAAACTGTTAACAGAACAATTTAAAAGAGTGTTTGCAGATTATTAACTTTGGGAAATGTATGAGATGGTCAAGTAAATAGTCAAGTGAATTAATGACATGTAAATGAAGTCCCAATGTAATGGCTGGTGATTGCAGCAAGAGCTTACCATGGAGCTGGCGGCCAGAGCCAAGGCGGACCGAGGGCGGCAGGACTTGTCTGACACGGCGCACACACCTACCAAGGGCGAGAGCCGCACCACCGGAAGCGCGCGGCGCAAGTCACAGCCTGTCAATCCCAAGAGTCGCGGGAAGAGCGTGAAGAACTCCACCTCCACGCCAGCGCCTCCTAGTAGCAAAGGGAGCAAGAAGGAGAAACTGCTGTGTCTCTGCAGAACGCCGTACGATGACACCAAGTGAGTGCTGTTTTGTTGTTGTACTTATAACAAGAGATGCAGCTAACACATGAAACGGACAATCGATATTGCCTTCATACCAGAAGACAAATCATTTTCAATTTTATGTATCTTTTAATTTAAATTTAAAAGCTTTTTTTCGGGGGGTAACTTTTTATTTGGTACTTGACAAGTTTAGTACTTTCCGTGCTTCGCCTTACAGTTTCCAATACTACCAATTTCAATGGGCATTGATTCTTTCCTTTCTAAAACTACTGAGTATTCAGTATCATAGTCATTATTAACTGATAGTTTGGTACGGTATTGGTACTACTTTTGTTTTTGCCTTGATGCAATGACAAATCCAAATATCGAATATAAGCAAAATCAGAACGTCTATAAATGAAATCTTAAGAAACAGGAAATATCACCAATCACAGTATCTATGCCACTAAAATGTAAAATTCACGGCGTTGGCTCTCTGCCAGGTGAATAGCTAAAAACAACAATTGGAAATTTTTGCATTTTTTGATCATGTGAACTGTAAGGTGGTGACCATGATGGTCTGCGTTCATTTTTTGTTTGTGTCATGTCTGACCAACTGGGATCAATAATAATACTATTAGTTATATTAAATAACTCATTTTATTGTACTTCAAATACCAAAAGCACTTTTCATTAAGTCACCATTTTGTAAGAAGAAAGTACCGTTACACAATATCTCGGCTTGTAGTATATCCACAGCCATAGTGAGTTATAACCATGAAAAAGCTAATACCTATGTTATATGAAATACATCACAATTCTCTCTCCTTAATTACAACAGAATATAAAAATAATCGGTTTTGGCACCTGCCAAAAAAATACACAGTTCTCTTTATAAACACTAAATAAAAGTTACAATAAAGTTATGATAAAAGTTACAAAAATAAACTTCTCATTAAACTAAATTTTATTTTAATCAGGGGAAAATACAACTTAACTTTAAGGGAATATCTTGTCCCACATAAAACAAAATACAACTCACAAAATCATAAGAGCAATTTACACATCAAACATTTTGGTAGGCTTTCTTAACCTACTAGATCTCCTTAAGGGAGTAGTTTGTTTCTCAGAGATTTGCGGTTCTCGACCGATACTACTTCTAGATTGTTTTGGTGATACATTTCTAGGCACTTGAGGTGACTTTGATGGAGTTACAATTCTAGGTGGGGTGGGAGGGTTTTTTGAGCCTGCTTCCTAGTTAGGTTCAGTTGGTTTTACGCCCACCTTAAGTAATTCCTCAAGATCAACATTATCTAAAGTCTTGGTTTCATTTAACTTTTGACTACAAGTTATTATCTGGTTACTATGTCTTTTCCAAATTAATCCATTACAAGTTTTTACAAGAAAAGTTACAGGAGACAATTGCTCCATAATATTGGCTTTAAGCCATGAACCTCTATTGTTACCAGAATAACAAACTGCTTGTTTAACTGGCATTTCTTTACTCAAAACTTCAATTTTACTCTTGAAAGTTTGCACAGCATTCTCTGCGGCTCCATTGGAAGCGGGGTGAAATGGAGCAGTTCTTAAGTGAGTTATTCCATTTCTTTTCACAAAATTCGGAAGCTCATTTGAAGTAAAGCAAGTGGCATTATCACTAACCAAAATTAAAGGTATACCCCAATTAGCAAAATATGTTCTTAAAAAATCTATTGTACAATCTGACCTTAGGCTAGAAGCTTCCATTACATCAATCCATTTTGAATATGCATCAGTTATTAGCAAATACATTTTACCTTGAATAGGACCTAAATGATCAATATGAACTCTATGACTCGGCGCAGCTGGCCATTCCCAAGATGAAATAATCTTAGGAGGATTAGCCTTAGACTTTAAACAAGGTGTACAAGATTTAGCTATTTCTTTTATGTCAACATCAAGTTTCGGCCACCACACATATGACCGTGCCATGGCCTTCATTTTCACAACCCCTAAGTGGCTACTATACAACTCTGTTAAAATCAACTTTCTCAGCGATAAAGGTACAACAAGTTTGGGGAAAACTTAATTCAAACCGTATTTTTAAGCGGAAATCTATGATGACTCGTTATAAACATCAGTGTTATAATATACATATATACATAAATAATTAATTCATTTTAAAAATATTAATTAAATATTAATAATTAATTATTCATTAATAAAAAATACACTAAAGAAATTTACTTACTTGTTTTATTCAGGTTTCTCGTGTTGTAGATGGATGTTTCAACGATGTAAAAGTTGAAAAATTATATACACTATGTACAAAAGTTACTTTTCCCCTTCTAGAAGTGCTTCAGAGTATGATACTCCCTGAAGCACGGCACCACACACAAAGATACTCCGCAGTCCTCACACATATAACGGGACTCTCGCCTGGCCTGTTCACGTCGCGTTGTGTGACGGCAAACATGGCACTGACGTGTGGGGTATTCCTTTTTGTCTGTTGACGGTATACATGCAGGAAAATGACGCTGTGTCAATCTCAGTGGTGGTTCACCGGGGGATGGACGACCACCTGTTTTCTGACTGTGGCTCTGAGTTGCCATGTTTTCCTCTAAAAGTTGACGAATTAGTTCTAAATGGAAATCTGACAGTGTCGGTTTCTTGCCACTTACAGTTAGGTACACTGCATGGGAGTTAAGTATTGCCAGATCCAGGAAATGTAAAAACAGTTTCTTGTACCACTTTTGGGTACGCCTTATACATGAAACATTGCTAAGCATCATATCTGTTCGGTCCACGGCGCCCAATGTTGTGGTTATATTCTTGTATACACTTTGGTTTCATAATCTTTTCTTTTGTCATGTAATTCACTTTTCCAGTATCTACTATTTTATCCTCATGTTCGGTTGTGATCATCATAACTTCCCTTTTATCAATCCATCGCACAACCATACTAGTTCCGTCATTGACAACCTCCCGTTCGCCAACTTGTAACTCTTTCTGGAATTCAGGCATACCTAATCTCTCCCATCTGACAGTGCCACAAGCATTGGTCTCGTTCAAATGCAAAAACATAAACAGATCAGGGCTACTATTCCAATTGTCAACATACAAACAATGGCCTTTGTTCAAGTAAGGGGCGAGCAGTGTCGTGATAATCGCACCCGATAAACCTAGGTTTTCTGTTTCGAATATCTCGCTTTCTTTCCCAGTGTAAACAATCAGATCTAGCACGTACCCTGTTTCACAATCACATAAAACATAGGTCTTTATCCCAAACCTACTTCTTTTGGATGGAATAAATTGTTTGAAGGCTAATCTGCCCTTGAATAATAGCAGACTCTCGTCAATACATACATTGCGAAATGGGATGAAGTTCTGTGAAAACGTCTTTCTAAACACGTCGACAAGTTCCTTTACTTTGGTGAATTTACCATACTGATTTGGCTGAGAGTTGTCACTAAAATGTAACAGACGCAATATTGTGCAATATCTGTTTCTTGACATGATGTTTGGAATGTAATTTTGCTGCAGTTTATCGGTAGACCAATAATTTTCCAATACAATTTTTTTATTGTGTACCATTAGCAACGAGACAGCAAAAAAAACTTTCAACTCCCTTACAGTCAAAGGTTGCCATTTTTGAAGCCTTGATTTAGGTGTTGGGGCCTGGGATGAAACAACAAATTCATAATGCCTATTCGTTTGTGCAACAATAAATTCTAAGGTCTCAGTAGGGAACATTTTATCGAAACAATCTATCTCACGACAAGCATCAGGATACAAGTCTCTACCAACTACTCCACTAATTGTGTCATCATAATCATGATTTACTCGGAACAAAATTAGTGTCATTCCATACATGAGGATATTTCGGTTTCTTTGATTTTTTGTTTGTATTTTTACTTTTCTTTTTTTTCTTTGGTTTGAAGATTTTTGGTTTAGGTTCTTTGTTTTTTCTAGCTCGTTTAGATCTAGAGGGACCAGTCTCAGGGACCTCAGGGACCTCAGGAACTTCAGGGACCCCAGGCTCATCTATGTCTGACCCCTGACTCTCATTGTCATTATCAGAATAATCAACAACATATTCAATATTACTTAGCTCTGTGAATGTATCCAAATCAGCACGGTCGTCAATCGCAACATCACTTGTCCATCCGCCGTCATCGGATAAATCTTCATCCCTAGGGCCTAACTGTGAACTGGGCAGTTCCAGTAAGTGTAACAACTCATCGTCAGCCATTATAAAATATAGTCACAACACACCACTATCAAGGTAAATAGGCAACAGTGCATAATAAACATAAACAAATATTATAACAGGGGCACAACGTAAAACTACGGACTCGTATTACAAACACGAACAAATAACATAACCCAAACACAACGTCAAACTACTGACACTTTTGATAAGACGGAGCACGTGCAGGGCAAGTAGTTTCGGAAAAATCCACCAGAATACAGCACCAACTGGGTCGACACTATTCCAAGACAGCTGTGCAGCTAAATATAGCATAAATAACGTGTATACAGCTAATAACAAGTAAACAAAACAGCTGATAACGTCAAAACGAGATAACTCGGGCATGGCGGTTGCTCACAACATGAGTACTGCACGAGATATCTCGGGCGTGGCGGTCGCTTGTACAGAATTATTGCACGATATATCTCGGTCGTGGCGGTTAAGGGGTTAATATAACATCTTTAGCAGTTTCTTTTTTAACATCAAAGAAAGTCAAACAAGGAATATTATCCTTAACAAATTTTAAGTAGGTATATCCTTCCTCATCTACTTCAATCTGCTTACATGGTAAAGGTAAGTGTGACAACCCGTCCGCATTACAGTTGTCCTTAGATCTGACATCTGACATAATTAATTTCATAATCATACCCTGACAAAAATATTGCCCATCGTTGCAATCTATTTGCTGTCATTAATGGAATACCATGTTTAGGTCCAAATATAGTCGTCAGAGGCTTGTGATCTGTTTTCAAAATGAAATGCTTACTGTACAGGTATTGATGAAAATGCTTAACACTAAATATTATAGCTAAAGCCTCTTTTTCAAGCTGTGAGTACCCTTGTTCAGCTTTAGTTAGAGTACACGGGATGCGTAGGCTATTGGTTTTTCGTCACCATTACTATAACGATGAGACAAAACTGAACCTAGACCCTGAGGTGAAGCGTCACAAGCTAATACAATTTCTAACTCAGGGTTGAAATGCACTAATACTTTACCTGACATCAATAACTCTTTACTTTTCCTGAAAGCCTATTCTTGACTGTTAGACCATTTAAACTTTACATCTTTTCTCAACAATTCATAAAGAGGTGGGAGTACTGTGGACAAAAACAGGTAAATACCCCCGTCGCAGCAAACCTGCGTACTCAGCGAATTTCCAATGAATATATAACATAAAACATTAAAACGCTTAACAGGATCCATAAGAAATGTATTCACAAAAAAGCGATATTTAAAATATTAATTATTCTCCATAAGAATAACATTGGGGATGAGTACGCAGGTTTGCTGCAACAAGGCACACAAAATAATGGGTTTTAATGCAAATATCAATAGAACTCATCTTAGTGAAGTCACATACCAAGTTTCATCCTTATACATTCATAAATAAGCGATATATAACATTTTAGGTATTTTCCATAAGAATAACATGGGAACCAAGTACCTAGGTTTGCTGCTACAGGAACCATAGGCGAAAAATTTTTTTTGTGCAAACAACAATAAACCACAACCAGATCAAGCCATATACCAAATTTTGCTAGTTTATGTTCATAAATAAGCGAGATATACAATTTTTCTTTTTCTCCATAAGAATAACATTAGACAACGTACTGTGTTTAGCACTTTCAATATCTCGGTAACCAATTGACATAGAGCAATGATCAAAATACCAAATTGTTTGTTTTTTAAGCTGAATTCAGTGGTATAAATTAAAATTTGATTAAAATTACATGTGAAAACCCCAAAAAACACATTTTTGGGGTACAAAACCCCCCAAAAACCCCCCTTCGGATGGTGCGATTCATCTGGTTTTCGAACTCGTTCAAATAAATGGTACTTTACACATTTGTACCAAATTTCATTAAGATCGGACCTTTTTTACGATAGTTATCGTGCTTACGGACACATATATATATGTATTCCGTATATATATATGTATATATATATATATATATATATACATCTATAAAAATTTGAACGAATGGTGTTTTTGGCATCTGGTGACCTTAAAATGAAAAGTTATCATGGTCTCGGGCTTAAGTCTTACCATGAGACCTACGGTAATAGCTTCTTCCCTATAGGGGAAATTCGCTAAAACTAACAGACTATGTTGTTGACGTCTTAATTCGCTTTTTGTTAAAACAAACTGGGGTAGGTAGGCCAATTAACTGTTGATTTAGAAAGAGTTCATTCTTAGAAGATGTTTAGTTGTAGATTATAAATTATTAATAGGTATATCTTATTAGGCTAGGTACTCATCCAATATGACGGAATCCAGGCAAGCCCTAGTCCAAGTCACTTTTGTCACTGTATAAAACACCTTCACTTTGTCTATCTATCATCACTAAACTTTATAGAAAAGACAGTATTTAACCCATTGAGGTAGTAATTTTATTCTATTTGGAGTAGCCCATAACGGGAATTTATTGGTGCTGCACTCTAGTAGCAAAATATGTAACTAATGACAGCGGGGGTCTAAGGTTCTATCCGCTAGGGGCGCGGACTGACTGAAAAACCTTAATATCGCCGCCAGGCTTTTGGTCGTGTTAGCTGAGTTGGCTACGTCGTGGAAACACCTTGGGCAGGTGGTGATACGATGTTCGTGGGTTCGATTCCCGCACCCGACCAAAACTGACCAGTTGTGCAACTCTTAATGAGTTAACCGGTCTGTGGCAATGTTGGTGGGAGGGCCCAAGTAAAACAAACGGTGGCAGGCTTGCTTGGAAGTTGACGGGATCGGTTAATTATTTGAGACTTGCACATGGTCAACACTGATTTTGCTACTTTTTACTTATGTAAACTGTGTGTGTGCCAATGCAACTCTCTAAACTGAAAGAAAACAATATTTTAATTAAAATACGCCATTAATACATTTAAAAACACCAATTTTATACTCCAATTCACAGGTTAATAAAATTACAAGTAAGGAACGAGACCAGCTCGTATGTCTACGCCAATGGGTTAAATGTCAATACTTTTGCCTAATCAATTTAAACAAACCCCTAACTAATTTCATATTACGTGTAACATAGTGAGCAGAGCTCCGACTACACCTCAGGTTGACAACTGACAATGGAAGAAAAATGCGCTCCAAATTGCTCCGCGATATTTATACCCAACAATACTATACCCCTCTAAGCAGTAATGCCCATTGGTCCAAATCCGCGCCCTGTGCTCTCATTGGTTCGTGGGCTGGCATCTCTTTTACTCTAAGCGAAGTTTCCCAATGAAATATTTAACCAAACGGAATCTTATTGTTGTGACGTATTTCCAAAATGGCCAAATCCTTTATAAAAAATTATTGCACAACATCCGTTTGTTAAAATCAACTTTTTAATTTACTCTCCGATTTTTATAATTTTTCACACAAATTAAAGAATTTTATATGGTTTATTATAACTTAATTTTCATTTTAATCGGATTTATAGTTTTTTAGTAAACTTTTTCTAACTGCAACCTTCCCCATGATTGTTTATCATAATGTATTATTTAAATTGCTTTTGTAGGGATTAAATAGGATACCCGTTACAAAATAGTTTAATTATTCATAGCAAAATAAATACAAAGTGAAATAAATAATAAGTCAAAATTAAACCATTTTATTAAAGCCTAATGTTTATTTGAAAAGAAAAATAATTTATTTACAATGTATGAAATCGATTAAATCAATGCCTAATATCTTTATATATAATTCTGTAAGCAACATTTTTAAGTCAAAATTGTGGGAGTTTGGCAAATTGCAGGATGATGAGAGATGGCTCAAAAAAGGTATTGATCCCAGGGACTCGGGGAAAAATAGCAGTATTTGCAAAATGTTACTAGCAAACGGAAAATAACATAAAACCTCCCCCATAAGAAAAGCATAGGGATTTAAAAATGTCTGCTTTTTTTACAATAAAACATGTGATTACTTTGAATTTTAAAAGAGTAAACAAATCAGAGGAGGCTGAGTATTGGAGAAAGGTTAGGGGGCTATGCCCCCTTCAACCACTAGTTATGTACAAAATTGTCTTATTTTATTTTTAAGTTTCGTAGTAAAAATCATAAAATATAGATTTTTTTACATTTTGCCAGAATGAATCCACAACTCAGTTTAAAGCCGCACTACTCCCCCACCCCTAATACTGTGATTTTAATTTTGACCATTGAGATTAGATTCCCTTAACTGCCTACAAGTATTTGGTTCGATTAGGCTTCATGTTTTGTCCTTTACAAACAAACAACCAATAATCTCAAAATGCCAATAATATTAAGGATATACCATTGACTAAACTCATTCACCAATTCTTCTTTGAAGCGATCATTGTGTTGGCTTTCAATCCCAAGACTGATTTCTAATGTTGTTTCCCAGGTTCTACGTAGGATGTGACTTGTGCAACAACTGGTTCCACGGCGATTGTGTTGGCATAACTGAGGATATGAGCAAGACGCTGACTGAGTTTGTGTGCACTGAGTGTCGACACGCGAGGGACACACAGGAGCTTTACTGTCTGTGCAAGCAACCTTACGACGAGTCACAGTAAGTGTTAGCTGCCATAACATTAACACGTTTAATTGTGGTAGCTTGAGAAAAAATTAGGGGGTCCAAAACACATCCGACGTTATCTCAAGATACACCATACCAAATACTTTTCGGATATATTTTGAAAACATATTTTGGTTTGCCATGTAAGATTTGCAATGTTAAATTTATGGTTAAGATTTAAATTTATGTACAGTTGGAACTTTCATTGTTGAACTTTCTAGTGCCACACATAGGATTAAAAACAAAAAAGGAGTTAAAACTAATAATGTACAAAATTATAAAGTGTTTTTTGTATTAACATTTTTGTCTGATATCATTATTATGAAAAAGCGTAAAACTTGTCAGTGTCGTGTTCCTTGCTTAGGGATCTCACAGTCATAATAACGACAATGTTGATATTTAAAAAAGTTGCATGATTGGGGACCCATTTTGTATATGAGATATGCGGACTGGTATCATGTTGGTTGTGTGACAGGTTTTACATCTGCTGTGACCGGTGCCAGGACTGGTTCCATGGCCGGTGTGTCGGCATTCTGCAGTCGGAGGCAGACAACATAGATGAGTACGTGTGTCCCAACTGCCAGCGCAACTCCTCTATCAACTTTGCCAACATGAAGAATCTCAACACCAAGGACTTTGAGGCCTTGCGGAAACTCATCAAACAGCTACAAGTAAGCTCATTGTGTGCACAAGTCGATTGTTAGTTGAAATAGCAAAGTAATGTTTTAAAAATGATTAAAGACAATAAGTTAGTCAGTAATTGATTTTTATTTGATAAATTGAGACAGTCAGTTGGTTGGTTATTATTTTTAATTAATAAAATAAATGAAACTTATAAAAATAAATAAATTTTGTAAAACTAAATTGAATTGCATGTTTATTTTGCATATAATTATTATGCTTTAAGTTACATAAATCTCCCATGATATTTTTTGAAATTGGTTTTCTTATGTTATAAAACAATTACTTTGGATGTTAATATTCTTGACCAATAAAAATGTATTTGTAATGTTAATGTTGAATTTAGAGTTTTGAATTTTGTATAAAAGTTAGAAAGCAATTTTTTTTTTAAATAATTAATTTTTAATGATTGTAGATCAACGTTTTTAAATATACTGAAATGTTGTTTAGCAGCTTTTTGTAGTTACAGGTTTGCCACCGACTGGGAAAACCGGGAAAAAATACGTGGATTATGCGGGAATTTTCGGCCAAACCGGGAATTTTAACTTCACGATTGTCAGAGGCCGTGTAACCGGTTCTGAATAGTAGGTGAAGTTAGCGATGGAATCTCGATTGCCGGCGACATTAGCGATGCGTTCTCGATTGCCGGCGACATTAGCGATGCGTTCTCGATTGCCGGTGACGTTAGCGATACATTCTCAACTGCCGGCGACGTTCGCGATGCATTCAACATTGCCGGCGACGTTAGCGATGTATTCCATATTGCCGGCGACGTTAGCGATGCATCCTCGACTGTCGGTGACGTTTGCGATTCATTCTTGACTGCCGGCGACTAGTGATGTGTTAAAACCAAAACTCGAATCTCAAAACCACCAAAACTTTGGAAAAGTTTCAGTTTCGAGATTCGATCGGCGAGTTTCAAGAATCAAAACTCAAAACTGCCGAGATTTTTTGTGTCATTGTTGTTTTTTTTAACAGAAATCATGCCCGAGTGTCGATTAATAATGTGAAGGTCAAAAGCCTACTGTCGTCTACCTTCACCTTTTGTGGATTATTGATTTTTTATTTGTGAAAGAACAACTCTAACCAAAGTTTATAATTAAGCTACAAATAATTGGTTCACTAGTAGTTCTGAAACTAATATTTTTCTAGGATACTTCGAGAATGGCAGTAAGTTAACTGGTTTATTTGGAGTAACTAGATTTATTTTTCATAACCATACCCAGGCAAGTAAATAGGGTTTCGAGATTCGATTTTGTAAGTTTCGGTTTTGGTTTCGAGATTCAAAATTTCTGGTTTTGACCATCACTACCGGCGACATTCGTGATGCATTGCATATTGCCGGCGACGTTAGCAATGTGTTCTCGATTGCCGGCGACGTTAGCGATGCGTTCTCGATTGCCGGTGACGTTAGCGATACATCCTCGACTGCTGGCGACGTTCACGATGCATTCAATATTGCCGGCAACGTTAGCAATGCGTTCCATATTGCCGGCGACGTTAGCGATGCATCCTCGACTGCCAGCGACGTTTACGATTCATTCTCGACTGCCGGCGATGTTAGCAATGTGTACTCGATTGCCGGCGATGTTAGCGATGCATCCTTGACTGCCAGTGACGTTAGCAATGCATTCCTTATTGCCGGCGACGTTACCGATGCATTCTTGATTGCCGGCGACGTTTGTGATTTGTTCTCGATTGCCGGCGATGTTAGGGATAACTTCTCGATTGCTGGCAACGTTAGCGATGCGTTCTTGATTGCTGGCGACATTAGCGATGCGTTCTTGATTGCCGGCGACGTTAGCGATGCGTTCTTGATTGCCGGCGACGTTGGCGATGCGTTCTCGACTGCCGGCGATGTTAGTGATGCATTCCATATTGCTGGCGACGTTATGATTTTAAGTCAGCTATTGCAATAAAAATGTATTGTCTAAGTAACTGATTAAGTTGTCATATATATATATATATATATATATATATATATATTTTCTTTATTGTTAAATTTGCAGTCAAAATAACTTAAATTTATGCTTATGATTAATATTTTATTTTCTCTCCATATAACCTGATAAGAATGTAATTTTTAGTTTTAGACTAGAACTTTGACTCTATTCAAATACTGTATATGTATTGACTCTGAATAAAGAATATTTTGATTTGATTTGATTTGATTACCGATTCGTTCTTGATTGCCGGCGACGTTTGCAAGTCGGTCTCAATTGCCGGTGACGTTAGGGATAACTTCGCCTTTACCGGCGACTTTGCGAAGTGAGTGTGAGAGCTGTTGTTGCGGAAACTTACGAAATGCAGTCGCGACTGCCGGCGACAATTGTATTAGGATTAATTTATATGTTGTCATAAACAGTGAGTAATAAAAGTGACTCATTTCAATATAGAACTCAGTTTCTAATATGTAGTCTTTGGAGTTGCTGAATACAATTGTAAAGCATTAATTGGCTGGGTAGCTTATAAGAGGTTAGGGCGGCTGCTTCATAATCTGAGGTTTGATATCTTATTCATCCCTAGCAAAAACCTTGAAAATGTTTGGAAAGTTCAAAATTTGATCAGCGCTGTCATAATAATGCTTTTTAAGAACATTTTTACTTTAGGGAGTAACATGGGGTTTGAGTCCATTTATACCAAGAACAGTGAAGAATTTTCTTTTGTCGTTGATAGACACAACAAGAAAAGAAAAATTTGTATATACTCTTTTTCTTATTTTTTAATAGATAGTATATTTTTTCTTATTTTTTAATAGATAGTATATTGCCAAAGCTAAATGGAATCTTATATAATTGGGTACAATCTGTTGTCATAATCTCCCTCCTATCAATTATCCTATCAATGCTATGTTTTTGTATGGGAAGAAAAATAAAGTTCTATAATAATATAAATAATTTGCCCAGCATATACTGGTGTACTCATTTTTGGTAGATAGCATAACAAAAGCTAGTTATGAGAAACTAGCACTATCAAAAATGTGTGTACGTTTTACAAAATGATTTATTTTTCGAAACTGGCAATTAGGGGTGTGCGAGTAGTGATCTTTTGATTCGAGTTGAGTCGAGTAATGCCAATTATTTTCGAGTTTTGAGTACTTTCGAGCGAATATTTGCCAGTTGGTAGTTTAAAATAGTGTAATAGGATTTGGATACCACTCTAGATTTTATGTTTTTCCAAACATGGTTTCTAACTAATACATGAGTAGAAATACCAAGTTTTGGCCAGTACAGTCTAACTGGATTATGTATTGACAAACAAAACACGGTTTGACATTCATTTCCGCCCGATAAAGCACGGTCCTGTTGTCATTTGGCCAATATCACTTGGTCCGGACATTGCTTATAATCAATATTAGATGACGAAATCGTTAGTTATGGCCGATATTAAGTGGCCCGGGCGCCACTTTTGCCGATATTATGTATACCATCATCATTTACGGCCAAAATTAGGCGGTCCAATCGTCATTTTCGGCCGATTTTCCGTGATGCGATCGCCTTTTGCGGCCGTTAGTATGCGTTTTGGCCAGTCGCAATCGTTAGCGATCGTCATTTCCGGCCAATTTTACGCGATGCGATCGCTTTTTGCGGCCATTACCACGCGTTTTGGCCAGTCGCAGTCGTTAGCGATCGTCATTTTTGGCCTATTTTACGTGATGCGATAGCCTTTTGCGGCCGTTACTATGCGTTTTGGCCGGTCGCAATCGTTAGCGATCGTCAATTCCGGCCAATTTTACGCAATGCGGCCGTTACTACGCGTTTTGGCCGGTCACAATAGTTAGCGATCGTCATTTCCGGCCAATTTTACGCGATGCGGTCGCTTTTTGCGGCCGTTACTACACGTTTTGGCCGGTCGCAATCGTTAGCAATGGTCCGGAAATCGGCGGGAAATACTCGCTCGAACTTTCGAGTATTTTTCAAAACTTCGAGTTCGAGTATGAAAATACTCGGCCGAAAACTCAAAGTTTCGAGTACTCGCACACCCCTACTGACAATCTTAACTATAGCTGGTAATTTTATAAACTATACCCTCCTATAAGATTTGCATTGGAACTTAAAGGAAACATACAAAACTTTTTTAAAGCTAATTCTTTGTTTTTAAATATCAGTAAAACTAATTTCATATGTTTTGAAACCAAACAAAATAGAAATCAAATTGAACCGAATGTTTTTGTTGAAAATGAACGATTGGACCAAATTTATAGCACCAAATTCTTAGGTTTAGCAGTCGATAATAACTTAACATGGAACAACCATGTACAAGATGTAGTAAACAAAATTAATGTCGGGATTTACGTTTTGAAGAGAATGGTGAATTTATGTAGCTTACCAGTGTTGAAAATGATATATCATGCTAACATACACTCTCACATTGCATATGGTTTAAGTGTTTATGGAAGCACAAGTAATAATAATTTAAATAGAATTTTATTACTACAAAAAAGAGCAATTAGAGTTATGTTCAAGCTTAAATATGATGATCATGTTAGAGATTATTTTAGGAGTTTGGCGATATTCACCGTTTATGACCAGTATATATTTGATTGTGTAATATACTTAAAAAACAATCCACAGAAAATTACATTGCGCTCTGAAATTCATTCTTACAATACAAGGAATAAAAATGATATTGAAATTCAGAAACACAAACTATCTCTATTCAACAGTAAGCCTACACACATGGGAGCCAAATTTTTTAAACTATTACCACTAGAAATTAAAAATGAATCCAATCAAGTAAAATTTGAGACCCGATTGAAAACTTTTCTAATAGATAATCCACATTACTCCTTAACTGAATTTTTCTCTGTTGGTCTGTAAATGTGCAATTATTGTATTCAAATTGATTTGAATCATATATTTTTGTCTGTATAAGAGTTTTAGACTATAAGCTGACTATAATAAGAATATTGTGACACAATTTATGTACAGGTTTTGTACTCACAAATAAAGAATTTCTTGATTTGATTTGATTTGAAGGACCCGTGTGGTGGAGCCTTAAGGTTGGATGTGGAGATTATCAGGTCCATGTGATATGTGAACTATGGCCAAACAAAATTGTAGCTTAATAGGTCCAGTAGTTTTTGCGTGATGGAACTCTAAACATCCATCCAAACTTACATACTGACATCCAAATTTTCACATTTATAATATTAGTAGGATAACGTTAATACAAGTATAATATACTTTATGAAAAGTTAAAAAAATTTTGTAAAATAGCATATTTGTTTACATTGTAAGTCCTGATGGGTGTTGCACATTCATAAAAAATGCTGCGCAAGTTTATCTGGAATTTTGAGATTTTGACCTGGAAAACCTGGAATTATGCATGAATTTTGAAATGCAACTTTGGTGGCAACCCTGAGTTAACTATCAAACTAATTTTTAATGCAATTTTTATATCATTTAATGTTAATTTCACTAGTATACTATATAGGAAATCAAAAACTGTTTAATATAAATTCATAATTCATGGGGAAAAACGTGGTTGTAAACTCAAATAAATAATGTTGGTCAGCCGACTGATTTATTGCTTTCAACCGGACCCTACCTCACCCCTCCCCTCTCGACTTCCCTCCTTATCTCCAAGGTTAAATTTTTTGCCTCCGACCCAAACACTCCCCGTGCTCCTCTCTCTTACTAATCTTAAATCGCAGGTATCCATAAATAACTCACCTGTCAATGTCTCCTTTCATATGAGCTAAAATTAGATGTTAGGCCTATTTTTCGTTATTTCAGTCATATATTTTGTTAAACATTAGTTAGCGGCGTAAATGTGGGTAAACGGCGGGAAGGAGCTATGCAATTTCAACTACTCGACTCGAATTTTCAATGGTTAGAGGCGGGAGTGTCAACGGCCTGGAATCTATAGAATCAGAATCGACTTTGGGCCATTGATTCTCGATTCCGATTCTAAGCATGAGAATCGATTGAATCGAGAATCGAAAATTGGAATCGACTCATTCCTAGTTTAAGAGCTGATATGCTTTTGTGAGCCAATTCTTGTGACAACATTGTAAATGTATTTTTCAGAGCCACAAAAGTGCCTGGCCGTTCATGGAGCCTGTTGATCCAACTGAAGCACCCGATTATTACAAAGTAATTAAGGAACCCATGGGTAGGTAGCAAATTTTAAATATTTAAAACAAAACTTAGTTATAATTTCTTTAAATATTTGGCTTCAATGTTACACAAACCCTTGGTTGGGAAATTCTGTAAACATTAGCTTTCTCACCTAAAGCTATTAAATTAAGTTTTTTTATGTAAGAAGGAAAGCACAGGTGGCTAGCCTGTAGTAAGAGATTGTACCACTAACTATTATTTAATAGTACAGCGATTTTAACCTGGAGGATTTATCACATTTCATCAGATGCGTAAAGAGAGGTTTCACATTTCATTAAAACAAGATCCGTAGAGAGGATACTTCGTTCTCCAGGTCTGCCCAGTCGATATATTTACGGTTTTCTAGTTAACTGGAAAAGATCTCCTAAAAACATCTGTAATGTTAAGTGACCACCAATCAAATTTGCAGTGTTGCTGGACACCCAATATTTCTCGTACGCGAACCATATTTTGTATTACTCTCATAATTTTAATTTAGGAATAAACATTCTCATGTATACTTTGATCAGCTGTTATTTTTATTATTAGTTTATAACACACATTAGGTTTTTTTAATAAATATCAGACTAATGATACCCAACCTGACATTTGCAATCAAAAGACGAGTTTACTTTCTCTGTTTTATATTGATGTTTAACATTTACTTTGTGTTTTGAAATTATAAGACATAATAGGTAGGTTTATTAAATACCAAATGTTGGTTACTAATCAATGTAAAACGATGGAAACAAGAATTATAAAGAAGTTGTCCAACGGCGATTTAAAAACTGTACCATTACTATCCACTGTAAGGTTGGCAACACTTATAGTTGGGTTGTTGACATTATGCACCAGCTGGACAACCTCGGAAGTCTCTTTGCTGTGATCATTACCTTTTACAGCCGTACTAAATTAAGCATTAAAACATATAATTGATTGACTGTTGTCATAAGCCAAATCTTGTAATACTTAACACTGTAGTTTTGTTGAAATTTAAGTTTTTTGAGAATATTTTGTTTTAAATGTTCAATCTTATATATTATTACTCCAGCCCGTTTTTCTGTCAGTCTGCGAGATCTTCCTTACTCCATTATCAAATTCCATGATTAATTCTCATTTTAAAGCTTATGACGTAAAATAGATCCACGGGCTAAAAATATACCGCTTCTCTGAAATTTTAATAATATGAAAGATAAATAAAGGGAATAGTTTGTTTTGGCAGGAGCGAAAATGTAAACAAAAGAACATCTGATCAGCTGACAAGATTTGGTTCGCAGTGTGGAATTCCGCAGGGGTCGACAAGTTTAACCCATTGGCTTACCTGAAATTTGCCACCTGACAAACCGTTCAGTTTCCTAAGAAAAATTACATAAATGTAGACTTTTACTAAAACTGTCACTATAGCACCAATTATTGCTCAATTTACTTATTTGTTGCACTAATCTTTAGAGAAATAAATTATCTACAAGAAGAAAATACTTTTGACAGCATTTATGTGTGGTAAATATTTTATATATATATATATAGTTTATGAAAAACATTAATTTTAAAAGGAGTTACATGTAAAAAACAAAAAAATGTTCGGCCCAACAACTATTATGTACTTGTAGGTTAGTTATTTTTCTACATGAAAATACAAAATGTTAGTGATACATTTATATTTGACCTAGATATAACTTATTTTCCAAAATCATATTTTTCATAAATTTGACTAAGTTTCCCTAAGTATGGGCATATGCATAAAAAATACATACAAACAAAAAATGAAAACAAAACAACAAATAAACAAAAAATAAAAAATTTAAAAATTAAAATTTTTTTTAATAAAAAAAATAAAAAAGTGCTATCCCGAGTATACTCGCGGTTGCACGTCCGGGCTACTTTCAGCGGCCACGAGGATACTTGGGGTTGTGAGCCAATGGGTTAAGTTATTTTAAAATGAGCCTTTTATTTTTCTTTTTTCTTTTGAGTTTCCTGTGTACCGACCTAGAGAAGCCTGTTTGGATTGGATACCCGAATCCGATCCGAGGGTTTTTTAGATATCCCAGGATAAATCCGACTTATTCGGGTTGACTGTAGATCTGGAGATAAAAAGCCAGAAACAAAACAATAAGTACGTTTGGACCATTACCAAACGCTTTGACTCAAGCGTTCAAGGTAATGTGACGCAATGCCTGTCGCTTTGCTTTTCGGTTTTGTTACATATCAATGCATCGGTACGATATTTGTGTAGATTCGCGATGTATCGTATCGCGATACACGGCCGAATCGTACATCAGTGTAGCAAACAAAAAATTAATATAGTCTATAAAGAGAAATGCGCAATAGCGAACGTTTTCGATGCACAATCTCAAATTTAAACAACATTGCAACTCGTGAATTCAAGATTCACGGGATAGACGCCGACAATGAGACAAGAGTAGTGGATTACTGGCGAATAAGTCGATCATTTACAGTTGATAGTCAATGTCCGATAGTATATCAACATCTCACGATTCAATGAGCATGCTCCCATAGAGTTCGTAGTTCCAAAGTTGCATTATGTAAACAGAAATGCTAAGTGTATGAAATTTATAATTGCTGCTACTGATATTTTTCTTCCATTCAATACCTTTAAAACACTGAGTAAAATATTGCTGACTTGCGCAAAACGAGTTGATCTCTACGGGGAAGTTTCCCGGTATGATCAACGAGCTTAATCCATCTAGAGCTCTCATACTCCAAGAAAAGACTTCACTTGTTTACTCCCTGACGAAAACTCTTTGTTCGTTGTGTATTACGACGACACGATTGACACGAAGCAGCGACGACATATTCACGAAGGCATCGCTTAGTTAACTATTATTTATTTACACAGGTTTTATCGTTCAGTTATTATAATTTTTTCAATTCATTTCTTTACAATAAACCGAAAAAGAATAGTATTATATGAAAATTCTTTAAAAAGAACGAAGCCGATAGTGAAGTTGTTGAATGACTGTAATGAAGATTTAAGGTTTTGTTGTCTGTTTACATTCTGGTGAAAAACTAAACAAAGTTTATATTATTTAGTAAAAAAAATAAATTCAAACTAGTTAGTAAATTTATAAAAAAAGGAAATTCTTTGGTCATGGATGCTTTTGGTTATAGAGAAAGCTCGTATAGAGAAAGCCTACTGAGTCATTGTTTCATTACCTAAGTCGTGCTAGGCTTAACCTAAAAGTATGTTGTGATGTCTGCTACTAACATCAGTGATTCCGATTTTTTAGTGATAAGGATGCCATCATATTAAAATGTTTCCTTGTTGTTTCTCTTGTCGGACCATATGTATATGTTTGCTTTTTTACTACAGCCAAATAGGCTAAGGATTTATATCATAATGACAAGGATGATGGTAGTCATGGTGACAATAAATTATTTAAGTAGAGTTGCCTAATCTAGGCCTACTTTTATTAAATTATATAACTTTACCAAAATTACCAAAATATTATAAATATTATAATTACCAAAATTATTATTGTTTAACTAGTAATTCTTTGTTACCACTAAAGAAAGTACCCATTTTGTTATTTGACCTTTTCTTACCAAGTTTTACAATCACAGTTTGGAAGTTGTGGTACTTATAGCCAAAAACATGATTAAATTTGGTTTATTCATAAACTTTTGATTCTTTTACCATCCAGTCTCCAAAATAAATGGAATATAATGTAAATAATGTTATTTGTTTAAAACTAGTTCAATTATTTATATTAGCCTACCAGGTTATTTGTTATAAGGCTATTTAAATTGGAGTAAGAACAATGTCTATTCAAATGCAACATCAGAGGTAGTGGGACAAATGTAATGTTGCCAAATTACCAAGGTTTAGTTCATGCTCATCCAGTAAACGTATTTCTTGTATTTTTCACTGCAGAGAAGATGGTATTCTTGAATATGTACACAGGTTGGTATATTGCTCCTCCAATTACTCAGAATTTTACAATTTTAAAAAGAATAACCACTTGTTATGAATCTATTGAATAAAATTACCTAGCTAAAATATTGAAAATAGCTGAAAGTTGCGACTTGAAAATATGGTAATTCTTAGAGATCAATGTAACGTGCGGTACTGGCAAAGTAAATATCCGAATCGGAAAATTATCCGATCCAAAACCTTTACTATCCGATCCGTATCCGATCCGAACATAAGCTATCCGAACCGAAACCGATCCGAAATCCATTTTGAAAGTAAAGAAAAAAGAACTTAAAAAGGACATAGTTAATTTAAAAAAGAATATTTTGATAATAAAATAAATCAATCTGATAATGCTACTAAAACCACATGGAAATTATTAAATCAGGAGATTGGTATCTGTAGCGACTCTCAATTGGAAATAGGTATTTTTGAACAAAATAAAGTTATAATAGATCCAGTAGAAGTAGATAATAAATTTAATGATTTTTTATTGATGTCGTTGATGAGGAGATAATACCTAATATTAGTTCAAACCCACTGTCGTTTTCAAAGGAGTATGATAAAGGATCTTCACCTAAGGGACCTTTCCGTTTTGAACAAATAACTGAGGAACAACTGGATAAGATAATAATATCATTTAAAAACAAATTATCATCTGGAGTGGACGAAATCCCTATAACATTGATAAAAAATGTTAAAGACCTAATCTTAAAACCTCTAGTTAATCTCATAAACTCTTCGCTTATAAGTGGTATATTTCCTGACCAACTTAAGATTGCAAAAGTCAAGCCAATCTTTAAAAAAGGGGACCAAAAAAATGTGTCTTGTTATAGACCAATTTCTATTCTGCCAACCTTTTCTAAATTGTATGAAAAGGTTGTCTATAACCAATTATTAAATTTTTTAGAACTGACAAATTTGTTAGATCCACAACAACATGGCTTCAGGCCAGGCAGATCAGTCACAACAGCTGGCATTGAATTTGTTCAAAATATAATTGACAAAATTGATAATGGGGAAAAAGTTGTAGGTGTTTTCTTGGATTTAACTAGAGCCTTTGACAGTATATCTCATAAAATCTTGATTGAATCATTAAAATCCCACCACATAAAAGGGAAAGAACTCACTTGGTTTGAGTCTTACCTCCATGAAAGGAAACAATGTGTAGAAGTAACACAAGTAATAGAAAAAAAGTACAAATATATAAATTATGTGACATCGGCACTACGAACGGTGAAGTATGGGGTCCCCCAAGGTTCCATTCTGGGGCCCTTACTGTTCCTTTGCTACCTCAAAGGTCTTCCTGGAGTAGCATGGGGGACCAACAGCTCAGTCTGTTTGTATGCCGATGATACAAATTTAATAATTTCAGGGAAAAGTAAAGAATCAGTTGAAATTGCATCATACATCAACTTAACACTAGTTAAACAGTTCTTTGAATCTAAAAATCTCCTAATAAATTCAAGAAAAACAAATTTTTTATCATTCTCTACTAGACAATCAAAAACAAAAATTAATCCAATTATTAAAATAGATGAAGATGAGATACTACGAGAAAGCAGTACAACATTTTTAGGTATGATCATAGATGAAAATTTAAGTTGGGATAGACATACCGATAAAATTCTAAATAAAATATCATCTGGAATATATGCACTTCGAAGAATGTCCAAAATTTGTAATTTTAAAACCTTAAAGGTTTTATACTTTGCTCTCATAGACTCATACATATCTTATGGGGTTAGCATTTATGGAGCAACCTCAAAAAAGAACTTGAAATCCATTTTAAAAATGCAAAAAAAAGCTATTAGAATTATCCTTGGACTTAGAAATAAAGACTCGGTTAAGACAAAATTTAAGGAACTAGAGATTCTTACAGTTTTTTCTCAGCATGTGTTTAACACTGTGAAATATGTAAAAGAACACAACATCCCTCAGATGGAAGCTAGAAATCGACAATACAACACAAGAAGTTATTTAACTTTTGATTCCCATAGACTTGAGTTGTTTAAAAAAAAAGTTAATTATAGAGGCATACAATTTTTTAAGCACATTCCAGATGACATAAAGACAGTCCAAAATCTTTCAGAATTTGTCAAAAAACTAAAGCAGTTTTTGATTGAGCATCCCCTATACTCCTTTGAAGAATTAGCTACGATAAATAATGACATGTAAATTAAATAAGTAGTTTATAAGTATATTTTTAAAACGATTTTGACACTATTCATCTGTAACAATTGTACAGTTGACGAATAAAGAATTATTTGATTTGTGTCCCGATCTGGAGAGCTAAAAATCCGGATATACCAGCACAATGATAAGAACAGTACCGCACTAATAACGGTAGACCAATGAGTACCCACATGAAATACGCCCAACAAGAGTGTAAAACAGGATAGTTGTATAATTCTAGCAGGTAGAATATGTTATCTTATAAACAAGGAGAATGTCAAAATATGCACAAGTTACAGGACAAGTTTTAATTAAAGTATTTACTCCCTATCCAATACTCCTGACAT
Organism: Allygus modestus; assembly: GCA_963675035.1. Taxonomy (NCBI): domain Eukaryota; kingdom Metazoa; phylum Arthropoda; class Insecta; order Hemiptera; family Cicadellidae; genus Allygus; species Allygus modestus. The sequence continues at coordinate 298,388,556 of OY776111.1, read as the reverse complement.
GAGAACAAGTCAGATATCTTCTCAGGATTCTCTCTCTATTTTTAGCAGTCCTTAGCAAACCACGAGTAATATAAATTCAGTCTCAAACCCAAGAAATTGGGGTAGTTTTGGGTTACTATTAATAAGTGATGGAAAATGCCCGCAAAAATTCTTTAAATAACAAGAAGTAGGAGTTAACACATCTTCGGACTTGGACCGAAACTTGCAATTAAGTGCATTCACTAGAAACTATAGTCTGTTAGTTGGTTCTAAATTAATCAAACCCTGGTACATCACAGCCAACAGGATATACTGGATAATTCTAGAGTTTTAAAAATACAAATTAGAAATTCAAAATCACATTATTCGATAACTGATCTGATAAACAAAAAATTAAGGTTTGACAATTAATTCCAAGTTAAGTTAAAAGTGTGAATTTTATTTTTTAACTTTTTAAATCTAAAACGAACAGCATATATTTTTTACATACATTTGTTGTTAAATTTTATTGAAGAAATATGTTAACTATATCAACAGTTTATAAAATAATTACTTACTTGCCTTCTTTTGAACCATAATAAAATAATATCGTAAAGCCATTCCCTTCATATTAAAATATAATATTGCCGTGTATTACTGGAATTTTGCTAAAACTTGTACTGGAAATATACTGGAATTCCAAAATCAAATGTCAGTAGACACCCTAAAGCAATTTAGATACTGAAATAAATCATATTCGCATATTTTGGAAACTATTACAATTGTGCTAGGGATTTTCTTATTTTTATGTTATTCCTTATTTCGCAGATCTACAGACCATTGAGCTGAGGATAACGGAAAGACGGTACAAGAAGCTAAGTGAATTCATCGGGGATATGACTAAGATATTTGACAACTGCCGGTATTACAACCCGAGGGAATCACCGTTCTTCAAGTGTGCAGAGTCTCTGGAAGCATATTTTGTGCAGAAAGTGAAAGGTTTAAGAGACAAGTTGGTGGATAACAAGTAGAAAGTGTAAGATTTGTGTTCAGTAAGGTGTGTTGGTTCGATCTCATCAATAAATGTTGTTAAAAATTGTCTACTAAAACTTAGCTATTGAAGTAAAATCAACTTGTATTTATCTATTCAATATTTAAACAGAAATGATTTCATTTAAACGATGCAAATCGATTGTGGAACACCTGATTTTTTATTGAATTTTCTACTACCAAAGTTAATATGACATTTTTATTTAGTGTGGTTTTCTAAACTGGAAACAATTGCCTTATATAAATATGTAGATCAGCATGTGTTGGGTTTAGTTGGACGATTATGTTGGTTTGTGAACAGCAGGTCTACAGCCAGTTTGTAAAAATTTTGACAGGGTTTCTGTATGTAAATAGATTGTACAAATGTATTATATGGTAAATTATTTCTAGACCACATATTGACTCTTAGAGTATTAAGTGTACAAAGAAGAAGAACCGAGTTGGTTCTTTTGAAATTGGTGAGAAGAAAAAATATGGCTTCTGAGAGAACTATCGTATGTGATAAATATTTTATTTTTATTTTATATTTGTATCGCACCCAATAAATCCCATCCTTTGGAAATATTTGTTGTTAGTTTTTGTCAGTAATAAACTATTATTGTTTACATGATTTTTTTAATTATGCGTATTTGTGTAAAATAGTAGTTTTCCAGTTTATTTATTTTGTACTTTATGATATTATCCGAGGCCGTTATTCTGAAACATTCCTGTTTTCAGCCAGATGCATAGTTTTATATTTTTAAAATTAAATAAAAATGTCACATGAAATTGATAAGGAATTGCATTATTTGCCTCAAAATTAATTATGATAAAACAGGCGAGACATTCAACAAAACGTTACATTTGTAATCATGTTCACCATTTTAGGTTTAACTCATTGGTTTTCTGAAAATTTCTACAAAGAATTTTTTGGGCATTTGCACTAAAATAGTCTAAAGCTTCAATCTAGGGACATCTCTATGTTAAAAGACATGATTTGTTTATGAGTGATACTTGAGTTTTGTATGTTGGTAACCGACAAACTGTAATCTCATTCTATTAATCTCCACAGTATTTAACTTTTAATTTATGTGATTTAAGAAATTACTGCGGACATTTTCTATCAGCTATTAGAAAAAATCATGTTTCACTACTGGAATCTGATCCTGTCTTCAGGGAAGAAGAGCACCTCAAACATAGTTGAATTAGTGGCACAATCCAGGCACAGCTGAAAAATAAATCACAAAAAAGCTAATTTTATTCAGAGAATAGTTCTGTGTTATAGATATTTGTGATATTTTCCCAGCTTTGCCTGAATTGTGCCACTAATTTTAATATGTTTGAAGTGCTTTTTCTCCTGATGTCAGGATCGGATTCCAGTTTGGGAAACGTTGTGAAAATTGTTTTTCTCTAATAATCATGGATGAAAAATGTCTGCAATAATTTCTTCAACAACATAAACTCGCTACAACCAACATTAAATTTTAAACAAACATTTTTACTTTATGATTAGGAAATGTGATGATAAAATATGCTGGAACATAAGGAAATCATATTTTTGCCGAAAGTAAAAATAAAACAGCTGCTCACCAATAAAACTTGCTACAAAAAAAATCAAGAAGCATAAGATTGTGTTACTCTGTTTATAAAACTTTGCAAATATTATACAAACAACTGTATCAGGTCTGAAAGTTGAAACTTTTTTGAGGCTCCCAATATAGTTTAATTATTTACGTAAGCAGATTAGGAAGACTACCTCTTTGTTGGTGTAATACAGTGATTCTTAGCCCTAAAAACATGAGAATTATTTATTCCTAATGTTCATAAAATTATATGACTGGTTTTTAACCATTTGCAAAACATCAAACTAAACAATGCCATGTGTTACCAGGTTAGGCCTAGTGAAATAAACCATCATAGCTACGGTGGTTTATAATTATTTCTTGTAAACCTGCAGTAAAGGCTATTTGAATCCATACCACTAATGAAAGTCATGCTAAACTTTCAATAAAGTTTATAATTTTATTAAAGTATTTCCTGTCAAACTGGGTGAAGTATGGTTTGAGCAAATGTTATTTCTGTGGATCATAGTACTTGGGTTAAAACAATTATGCCTTTTAGATTTTTATTGATATACTAATCGATATGGGCAAAAAGGCATCTTGTAGAGAGAGACTGTCCTTCAATGTTAAATGATGTAACATATGTTCTCTAACATAAGTACCTGTAACTTATTTTCTTCCATCACTTGTTTAGATAGTGAGGAGAGAAAACGTTATTTTAAAATTTATTCTCTAAGCTAAGTATTAATTGTTCAAATACCATTAGTGTAATCATCAGTCGTGAAATAAGATATGGTCTTAAAATGCATATAAAGAAAGAAAATGTAATAAAATCAACCAGCAAAAATCATTTATTAATATTACCTAATTTTCCATTTTGTATGGCTCTGCTAGCATTTCAAAGGCTTCAGAGATGAAAATGGAAATTTTGTATTACACCTATTGCATGAGAAGTCGCTTTAATTATTTTCATGGTTTATAGGTTTGTTACAGTCGTAAATACAAAACATTAAAATGTTCTTTCAGGTATGTGCCATGTTCATCACAGATTATATTTTTATGTTATACATAATTTACCCACCATAAATAACATTTACCTGTAATATTTATAGTTTAATTTAAGTTCAATATGTGGCTATTTATTTTTGCTATTGTATTTATAACTTATTTTAAAACAGTATATCTCTGAATTTCAAAACCACTGGTATTTTATAATGTTCGCAGCTTCTATCCTTTTTTATTTTCCTGTCTACTTAAGTTATGATAGCATATTTATAAAATTATTTATACCTAAAAAGTCATACTGTCCGGAGATGACATGATGGTAATTGATGGGTCAGAAAAGAGTGAAGAAAGTTACATCCTTTACTGTTGTATAGTATGCAAGCAACAAACTTGCAAAACAAATGTAATTATGTAAAATTACCAGCCTTATCATATTAGGATATTAAATAAAACAAATCACTTCAACCAATGGCAAAAGTAGGTAGAAACTGTGGTAGGAGAAACTTCCCTTCAATTTCCCTTCCTTCAATTTGTGAACAATTCATCTCCAATGTTCTTTTTTATTCAGTTTTGAAATTTAAATTTAAACTGCCTCCCAAATTTTGAGAGCATAACAATTAGTTGCAATAATGATTCGTCATCTTTTCATTACATTATTAATTGTAAGAAATCTATAATTGTCACAATAATTATTAATTTGATTTATACATTAATGTTTGATAGCTTAAAATATGTTAATGAAAATAAATAAAAAATATTGTATAGAAGTATTTTATAAATTTTGATAGTGTATTTCAAAAGATGTATATTTGATTTGTTATTTTAACGGATTGTAAAATATCAAATTATTGTTAATAGTTTAATTTCTCTGAAGTAATATTTTTGTACAGTTATGAACTATATTTTGACAGTAGAACCGAGTGATTGGATGGACATAATATTTTAAGAGTGTAAAAACGTAAATGTCTCATAATGTACATATTAAAAGCATTTGCATAGTTAATCTAGGACAAAATTTTTATACAAAGCTGTTATTTTAAAAATATTTTCTATGTAAAATTAACTTTTTGATCCTTACTTCCATGTTTTGAATCCTGGTTTTAGTTTATTATATGGATTTGTATATTAGAATTGTGTGTTTTAGCTAATAGGATCTTGTTAAAATAAATCATCAGGTGTACATTTTATTTGTTGATTCGTTTTCTGATCTACCCTGCCCTGAAATATAACTTGAACAATTTTAAGCGGTCGTATTATTAAACATGACATTGATTACACTGATTCATGCTACTTTTTTTGTGAAATGTCTAGATTTATAAATCAAAACCATTCCTGATGAAAAACGAGATCGCACGCAGCACGCTGACGCGAGGGAAGAGACTTTCCACATAACAACTTTTAAAACTCAAAATCAGTGTAAAAACATACATTTGTCCAATTTTTATTGAAATCTGAAAACATTGATTTTTTGGCTGTTCTGATACTCCTGGTTTCATTTACTTGCAAAGCTGGGAATAAAATTTTGCGCATTATAAGGTTAGGAGAAGGTCCAGACAGGCTTGAAAGTAGGCGTGAGGTTGCTGGGATAATAAAAGTACTTTAACAAGGGAATAACAGGCTTTTATAGTGTAAAACCCCCTTAAGACAACGTACTGTGTTTAGCTGATACACATTTTCTTTAATAACTCGGTAAATATTTATGCTAGAATGACAAGAGAGGGCTTAAAACTTTCGCCTCTATAATTCCCATTTTTTAACATGCATTAATTTTACATCAGGGGCTTTTCTGACCCTTTTTGGGCCCAAAAACTCGAAATTTGAAAGATTAATCCCCAAAAAATGGGTTTAGAGTTTTCCGATTGTTTTGCCCAACGAACTTGTCCAACAGATTATAGAAAGGAACGTCCCTACCAAATTTGAAGTAAATCGGACAAAAAATGTGACCGCTAGAGTGCATACACATATATATATATATATATATATATACACACACACACACACATATATATATATATAAAATTTTGAAAGACCTCCCAAAACGTGTTCAGGGGGTCACGTTAGGAACTTCTATGGTGGTCCCGGGCTTAAGTTTCACCGTGCGGGTCATGCTAATAGTTCACTTTCCAAAGGAAATTCACTAATAAGGAAATGCTATAATACTGGCTGAAAACAATCATTCGTTATGAAGTTTTAATCACCAGTTTTGAAAAATGTCTGATGTCCAGATGATAATTTCTCAGGAACCTGCAGTGTCTCAGTTAAAAATGTAAAACATGTATAATTTGTAGGTTGTAGAGGTTCAGGAATATAATTTCAAGTTGAATATCAGGAATCTCGTATGGTAAAATCATTGTAATCTTATTTAAAAAAGGTGATTTTTGTGAACAGGCTACCGGCGGAACTACTGTCTCAAGTCAAGGATTATGTGTTATATGAAAGCCCATAATGTCTAAATGTGCCTTTTGAGGTTTGGAAAAAATACACCTTTAGGGCTCTGCCCCCTGGGCTTTCAAAGTTCCAATTTTAATCTTATGGGAGAATAAATACCCCTGTAGCAGCAAACCTGCATACTCAGCGAATTTCCAATGCATATATATGTATCTTAATACCACATAAAGCTACAACCAAGTTTCATCAATATAGGCTATGTTCATAAATAAACTATTTATGACATTTTAGTTATTCTCCATAAGAATAACATGGCAAATGAGTATACAGATTTGCTGAAGCAAGGAACACAAACAATGGAGTTTTGTACAAATATCAATATAACCCAAGGAGGTAAAGCCACCTACCAAATTTTAGCGAATTCCCCCTATAGGGAAGAAGCTATTACCGTAGGTGGCATGGTAAGACTTAAGCCCGAGACCATGATAACTTTTAGTTTTGAGGTCCCCAGATGCCAAAAACACTATTCGTTCAAATTTACATATATGTATATATATGTCCGTTACCGCGATAATTTTGAAAGAAACACCCGATTTTGATGAAATTTGGCAAAAATGTGGAGAGTAGCATTTATGACTTTAGTTCGAAAACCAGATCGATCGCACTATGGGAAGGGGGTTTACATTTTCCAAAAATCGGTTTTTTGCAAATTTGACCCCAAAATGTTAAAAACACTCAATTTTGGTTATAGCCATTTTATAGAGCTTAAAAAAACAAATAATTTAGTATTTTAAATCATTAACCTAGGTTAAGTGGTTGCGGAGAAAATCTAAAAAAACGTGTCCCATGTTAATCTTATGGGAAAAAGGTATTTAGATTTTTCTCAGATAGTTTTACTAAAAACTTCACATTTCTGTTTATTAATGTGTTTAGCTCAACAAAACAAACATTTTGGTGTTTTAATCGTTGTTCTACGTCCAACCGTTGCAGAGATATTCAAAGTGCTAAACACAGTACGTTGTCCAATGTTATCCTTATGGAGAATAAATAAAATTCTATATCTCGATTATTTTTGAATGTATATTGATGAAACTTGGTATGTGGCTTCAACTAGTTGTGGTATATTGATATTAGCACAAAAAACGAGTTTTTTGTTGATGGTCCCCGTACCAGCAAACCTGCATACTCGGCCCCCATGTTATTCATATGGAGAATAAGTAAAGTTGTATATCTCCCTTAATTATGAACCTAAATTAATAAAACTTGGTATATAGCTTCACCTGGTTCAGTTATATTGATAATTGCAAAAAAACATATTACTTATCCTCCTCATTGCAGCAAACCTGCGTCCTCAACCCTTATGTTATTCTTATGGAGAATAAATAAAATGCTATATATAACTTATTTATGGATGTATTTTTGTGAAACTTGGTAAGTAGCTCTATGTAGTAGTGAGTCACATACATATGCATTGGAAATTCGCTGAGTACGCAGGTTTGCTGCGACGGGGTATTATTAATTTATGTTCATAATTAAGGGAGATAACATGTTACTTATTCTCCATAAGAATAACATGGGGGCTGAGTACGCAGGTTTGCTGCTATGGGAACTATTGGACGAAAAATGTTTTTTAGTGCAAATGTCAATAGACCACAACGATATGAAGCAATATACCATGTTTCATCAGGATAAGTTCATAAATAAGCGAGATATACAATTTATCTTATTCTCCATAAGAATAACATTGGACAACGTGCTGTGTTTAGCACTTTTAATATCTCTGTAACCATTTGACGTAGAGCAATGATCAAAACACCATATTGTGCATCTTTTTAAGCTGATTCCAATGTAAGAAACTAAAATTTGACTTTTTCAAAAATTATAGTAAAAAACTCAAAAACCCATTTTTGGGGTACAAAACCCCCCTACCCAAAATACGCCTTTGGATAGGTCGACCTGTCTGGTTTTTGAACTTAAAATCATAAATGCTTGCTTTATACGTTGAATTGAATTTACCAAATTTCGTCAAAATCGGATTATTTTACGAGAGTTATCGTGCTCACGGACACACACACACACTCACACACATATATATATATACCGAGTGACCCAAAAGTCCCACCCCCCCCTATTAATTTTTTAACGGGTGCAAATAATTGGATTAACCTCTGGGAAAGTGTCAATGACCAAAGGACGATTGTTTTAGAATTTATAAAAATTCAACCCCCCACCCCCAAAATGGGGTTTTGGGGGGTAAGTAGAAAATTTTAAATAGCAACCCCTACTGAGTGATACATCATTTTAAAGGTATTTTGAAAAGAATAAGTATGGCGCAAACTAGAGGTCTCTAAGTTCATCCTATCCAACATAGCGGCCAATCTAATTGTGAATTTTATGTTAATAAGTTTAATTAAAAATTATTACTCTGTTGAATAAATTTTTATTTCGTAATGCTAAACAAAGCACGTCAAAAGGTCTGTGTACTCACTTTTGAAGCAAGATAAACAATTATTCAATGTAAGAGTGAAATGGTTAAACATCAATGAAGATAGTAAACATCTTATCTCTGGTTAAAGTGCAGTGTTTGGGAATAACAGAGGCCTACTGCAGGCTTAACCAGGTATTGTGGAGTTGTTAGTCAGGAGTACAGCATTCTTGCTAGTTACTTTATTAGCTATTTACTCTAGTTATTGTTATTTTAATTAGTTAATTTACAAGTGGATAAATTATTTTTCGTTGTAATTTCTTAATAATGGTTCGGTCAAATGAAGATTAAGTAGAGATGATTATCCTGTATGGTGAAGCTAGGAGAAATTTGCACGAGACTGTTCGTTTATTTAACGCTACGTATCCAGATAGGGCATATGTAAGGCAACTCGTTAGCAAGTTTAGAACGACATTCAGCGTCAAAGATGCTCAACGATCAGGCCGACCGTGTGTAACAACCGAAGAGGCTCAGGTTGCAGTGTTGGCAAGTGTTGTCGTGAATCCTCACACATCAGTCCGGTCGACCGCCCTCGAAGTTGGCATTTCAAAAAATAGTGTACATATAGGGTATTAAAAAAACATAAGTTTCACCCATACAAAGTACAACTTCATCAAGATATTAATGACGATGATCCTGACCGCAGACATCAGTTTTGCGAGGAGATGATACAACAGATAGAGAACAACAGGCCTATTAATTACATATCTCAAGTATGTTTTTCGGATGAAGCGTCCTTTTCTCTTCACGGAACAGTGAATCGGCATAACTGCCGTTATTGGAGTGACAATAACCCTCACTGGATGGTAAAGGCCCATACCCAACGCCCACAAAAATTAAACGTCTGGGCAGGAATTTTGGGAGAGACTATTGTTGGACCTTTTATTATCGAAGGGAATTTGAATGGAGTGAAATACTTGGAAATGTTACAAAAACAGATGGTTCCAGCAATAAATGAGATAGTTCAAGGTACCTTTAACCCTGTATTTCAACATGATGGGGCTCCACCACACTACAGTGTTGATGTTCGAACATTCCTTGACCAGCAGTTTCCAGGACAATGGATTGTTCGATGTGGTGCAATAGAGTGGCCACCTCGTTCACCTGATCTGGCACCACTAGATTTTTTCTTTTGGGGGTTTTTGAAAAGTAAAGTTTATTTGACGAAACCACAAAACCTTGATGACTTAAGAATAAGAATCGAAAACGCCTGCCAACTTATTACACCGGAAGAAATGTTACGAAATGTGCAAGCCGCTTTTGAGTCCAGACTGTATTTCTGCCAAGAAGTCAATGGTGGCCATTTCGAGCAATTAATCTGAGCTACAGAACCAAGGTTCTTAAACCAATAACTGGACATCAATTTTGAAGACTACCTTCTCCACTAAATGTGAAAAATAATTAAACATTTTAAACATTTTATTAGTTGGCTATTAGAATTTTTACAACAGTAAGCAGTTCGTTTTGTTAAAAGGCCCGGAGTTTTTCTAATAAAATTCACAATTCGATCGGCCGCTATGTTGGATAGGATGAACTTAGAGAACTCTAGTTTGCGCCATTCTTATTCTTTTCAAAATACCTTTAAAATGATGTATCACTCAGTAGGGGTTGCTATTTAAAATTTTCGACTTACTCCCCAAAACCCCATTTTGGGGGTGGGGGGTTGAATTTTTATAAATTCTAAAACACTCGTCCTTTGGTCATTGACACTTTCCCAGAGGTTAATCCAATTATTTGGACCCGTTATCAAATTAATAGGGGGGGTGGGTCTTTTGGGACACTCGGTATATATATATATATATATATATATATATATATATATATATATATATATATATATATATATATATATATACAGTTTTGAATGAATGGTGTTTTTGGCATCTGGGGAACTCAAAACGAAAAGTTATCATGGTCCCGGGCCTAGGTCTTACCATGCCGACTACAGTAAGAGCTTCTTCCCTATGGGGGAAATTCGCTAAAATCAATTTAACTGAACATTTTACTGCAGCTATTGATACTAACAAAACGCAGTACAGAAGCAAGACCAGCTGTTTCTAGATAACTTTTGGAATGGCATCTCAATAAAACTAATAGGAACGATATATGAGAAAAGTTAACTACAAAAGAAATACATTTGCTCAAATTTGGGCAACTGGATTCACTTGTCTATTTATTAAAAGAATAAAATGATTTTTGTGATTTAGCTACTGAAAAAACTATATTTTCTTGAATCATGTTTGATGTGTTACATGAAAGTAGACAAACTGAAGATTCCCACATTAAAATTGACCTGGAAATTGTTTACCTGTTTTGGCGAGTCTTGACTGAGGGGTCGAGCGGGGACCCTCAGTCAAACCTCGCTTTTGGGATCGTCATCGAGTTTGATGAGGGGTTGAAAAGGGGCACCTATTACACCTCACACCTTGGGCCACTTACATTTTTCTGTAATTTAAAATTAATTATTTTAATGGCTATAGTCCCTAGACTGTAGTGTATTTGACCACTAATCAATACAAAAAACTCAATTCAATCTCCATTATTTCCTGATGTAGGTAGTTTGCTCTTTTTGACTGTAGCTAAGACAGACTTACGTTTGTTTTTTCATAGACACAAATAATATATCCTACGAATTGATATAAATGTGAAAGGTTGGATGCGTATGATGGATGGATGGATGTTTAGACTTCCATCACGCAAAAACTACTGGGCTAAAATGTTGCATGAACATAGTTTACAATGCAAAAGTTATGGGAGAATATCGTTTATAAAATTACTATGTGGTTAATATGTTTGTCAATTACTGAAAAGGGAGTCATATAATAAAACATAAACAAAGATTTATAGTCTTGACTTGGTCAGGTTAATATTTTAAATATGTTTTAATATTTCTTGAGAGAAGCCTGGAATAACAGCTAGTATACCTTTATATATTATTTCTCCATATAGGTTTTCTGGTACACCAAATCTACCTCAAAGAGTCATGAAAACCAATAACTGAACATCAATTTTGAAGACTACCTTCTCCACTAAATGTGAAAAATAATTAAACATTTTAAAAACAATCACAATAATAACTTACTGGACGATTGTCATTTATTTATTTGTCAACATACTAGGGGCACCGGGCACCATCCTTCAGCGACAATTGCAATTACAGTAAATCAAAACAGGGGTTTAATTGCGCATGGGCAATTCTAGTATATTATTATAATTTTTGTGACTGGACTCTTTCGAAAACCAGACAGATCAACAACCTATCCGAAGTGGTATTTTGGGGGTTTTGTACCCCAGAAATGGGTTTTTTGAAGTTTTGACATGTAATATTTTAAAAAGTCAAATTTTAGTTTTCACCATTGGATCAGCTTAAAAAACACATAATTTGATGTTTTAACCAATTTCCCCTATAGGGAAGAAGCTATTACCGTAGTCGGCATGGTAAGACCTAGACCCGAAACCATGATAACTTTTCGTTTTGAGGTCCCCAGACCCCAAAAACACTATTCGTTCGAAATTGTATATATTATGGAAGAAAAGAAAAATTTTATATCTCGCTTATTTATGAACGTATAATGACGAAACTTGGTATACAGCTTCATCTGATTGTGGTATATTGATATTTGCTCAAACAATTTTTTTGCCAAAAGGCTCCCGTACTGTATTGTTATTTTTCCTGAGTCCCTGAGATGAAGACCTATAATTACTTAACACGTCATCTTGCGATTTGCCAAACTCCCACAATTTTGACTTAAAAATTTTGCTTACAGAATTATATATAAGGATATTCACAAATAAGTGATATTTAAAATATTAATTATCCTCCATATATAAGAATAACATTGGGGGTAAGTGATATTTTAAATATTAATTATCCTCCATGACAATCAGGGGGTACAATGATAATAACATTGGGGTGAGTACACAGGTTTGCTGCAACAAGGAACACAAAATAATGGGTTTTTATGTAAATATCAATAGAACTCATCAAAGTGAAGTCACATACCAAGTTTCATCCATAACATACATGTTTGAAAAGGAAGGGTTCAAGGTGCGACCCCTGAGGAATTCCAGACTCTGCACTGATGGGATGAGAGACTACTGCACCACATCTCACGCTTAGCGCTCACCCCTGGAGATAAGATTGGGAGAAATCTAGGAGAGAACTCGAAAATCCCAAGGAATCCAATTTAGCCAATATGTGCGTGTGACTAACCCGGTCGAAGCTTTGGCGAAATCCAAATATATGCAGTCAACCTTGCGGACTTTGGCAAACGCTGAGGTAATATAATGCTGGAAAATGATAAGGTTTGTGGCGGTGGATCTCCCAGAGCGGAAGCTATGCTGCTGAGGTATTATTATAAGTGTTCGAGTTCAAATTCCAGTCCATCCAACACTCTCAGGCTCTCGAAAACTTTGGACTATGCGTTGAGAATCACTATCGGCCTGTAGTTTGATGCAGAGGTACGATCTCCAGATTTGAAGATGGGAACAATATAGTCTCGGTTTTCAAACAGCTTGGGAAAATATATACAAAGAAGTTGAAAAATATGTACAAATGGGCAGGGTCTGATTAACCATTAGGCTGACTAGGCTACAGCCTAGGGCGCCATTTAGCCAAAAGGCGCCTTAGGGACTCAAATCTTTTCTAAATAATATTGGAGGTGTGGTTATCAATTGGCTAGAGAGAATTTTAGTTCCGCACGCACCCTTTCCCGTCACCACACGTGCTTTATGCTCAGCTTAATACTTTTGATAGAAGTTTGGTTTAGTTGTTTCTTAGCTCAAATTAGCTCCCTAAAGATTATAGGGATGGACAGGTCTCAAAATTTTGGGCAATTTTGGTGAAAGAAATAATCCCGCTTTTTTCGGGCGGGATATATTTTACTCGGGATTATTTCGAGACGGGCTTATATCTTCGAAACAGTCAACTGCGGTGCGATCATCATTTACCGCCAATATCACTTGGCCCGATCGTCTGTTTCGGCGAATAGCGGCGCAATTGTCTATATTTGTTGTATAAATAGTATACCGATGCGATCGTCATTTATAGCCGAAGGCACACGTCATACGTTGCGATCACTAAATCACTGTATAAAACGCCGACGCAACTAGGGCGTATTTTAAGGCGAATATGAATGAATTATGAGTGTAGAATGAGTGAGATGCCTTGTGTAGCCTTATAACTCGGACTAAGGCCGACATATTCTTTAGCCAGGATCAATAATTACAGCAACCTGAATTTACCACGTGATTCGGTCATCTATTACGTTGATGGTGAATGGTTCGGTCGTCATTTACGGCCGATGTTACGCGATCTATAACTTCTTCTGTATTAGGGTTATCATATTCTCTGGGTTGAAAAAGAAGACACCAGCCTGTGTCCGTTTAGCGGCGGATTAATAAATCGCGAAAATATGATCCCCCCCAAGATAAGTACAAAAGTCGGGTAATTATTAGATGTTTCAAATCAAAAATCGTGTGCTTTGATCTTTTTTAAAATCACAAAATTAATCTTTGGTGGCTTTGCTGACAATTTTATAAAAAGTACATTTTTTTAGGCATAGCAACTACAATAGCACAATTAACCTCAATAGCGCGCCGTTTTGCGTTACGGAACCTTAATAGCACGACTCAACCTTTCTCACGCATAGTTCCCACGGTTAGAACGGATGTTTTGAAGTAAACAACGTCTTGGAGGTCTCAGGTTTCAACAGGAAAACCCCTTCCCCTTCCGGCCTTTCCTTATCTATCACTGGTCAGATCAGTTGCATCATTGCATTTTTTAACATGATTTTATTGCGTATTTCACAATAGGTTAAGGGTTAAGGTACTGTATTTTGAGCTTATTAACACTTTACTTTAGAGTCGGTTGATTTGTTTTCTTACTGCCGTAAGTTCTGCATAGTATTTTATTGAGTAAGAAAACTTATCACAGTAGTATGGTAGTAGGCCTACAATGAACAATTTACGATAACATGAATTTTGTAAAATGAACACTACATATAAACTTTACTAGGCCTACCTATTATTTTTCAATAAATTTTAATACTTGTTTTAATTACTGTATCCTATACTCTTATATGAGCAATGTTTGCTTGATTGGTTGGTTGCAGCGAGCACATAATAGAATAGAGAAGACAAGTGCTTATACACCGTGCATTAAAAGTGTGGCAAGATCCGCCATGTTTGTCTGTCATACAGCCTGAAATCTACAATCCGCGAGCTCAATTCGCGGTAGTAGGGGGCATTAGATGGGCGCAAACCAGCAAAATCCTCAGTAATCCTCAGAGGATCAATCCTCCCCCCCCCACCCCCCGTCACGTGACCCATTAACCTAACTTAAACCTGGCGCCTGGCGTGAGGAGCCTGAGGAGCCCCCCCCCCCGACCCCCCCCGACGCCCCCCCCGGTCGCCAGCGGCACTTTTCGTGATGACCTTGAACATGAGGAAAAAACTTTCGAAAATTAATAACTAGCCTATTTATCCATCGATTCCCACGGGACTTTTTCCAGAGTGTAGGCCTATCCCAGAGGAAGCGAATGACGTAAGAACCCCATAGATCCGCCATTAAACAAGGCCGCTATTAATTTATAACCGCGTTTTCCTTATGGGATCTCAGCTGTTTACCAACCGATTTTGACGAAACCTCACCACATGTCAGGCGGCGGCCTAAGTAAACCATCGCTTAAAGAAAATTGAAAATCCACCGTTAAACGGACCCGCTATTAATTTTTAACCGCGTTTTCCTTATGGGATCTCAGCTGTTTACCAACCGATTTTGACGAAACCTCACCACATGTCAGGCGGCGGTCTAAGTAAACCATCGCTTAAAGAAAATTGAAAATCCACCGTTAAACGGACCCGCTATTAATTTTTAACCGCTTTTTCCTTATGGGATCTCAGCTGTTTAAAGACCGATTTTGATGAAACTTCACCACATGTCAGGCGGCGGCCTAAAGAAACCATCGCTTAAAGAAAATTGAGAATCCACCGTTAAACGGGCCCGTTATTAATTTTTAAACGCGTTTTCCTCATGGGATCTCGGCTGTTTGCTGACCGAACTCGATGTGACTTCACTACACGTCGTATGCCGGCTTGGTCAAACCAAACTGCGAGCGGCTCCGCGGCGTCACGTGTCAAGGCGCGTGGTAGGGCCTACGTGACTGTCCCAGCCTGTCCACTCCTCCTCCACTCCGCTATCCCTCCACTCCTCCTCCACTCCGCTACCCCTGTCGTGGACCGCGGTGACATCATCTCCATGCCTACGTGACCGTCCGGGCCTGTTTACTCATTAGCGGTTCCGAGAACTGTTTACCGCTTTCACCGCCTACTGTACGGTACGTAGCTATGTTACTTCAGTGATTGTCATCGCTTCCTTCATTCAGTTTGTGTTTGGAGCCCAGTGTGTGTAGACGTTCTACTTCAGTGCTGTGCTAGTCCTTACCGCACCATATTCCGAGATCTGTTAAACGTAAGTATATGTAGTCTTATAAGTTGTAGTGTGGACCGCCTCAGGCCGTTTACTCATTAGCGATAATTGCCGCGATTTCGAGAAATGTTCCACCGCCTTCTACTGTACGGTACGTAGCTATGTTACTTCAGTGATTGTCATCGCTTCCTTCATTCAGTTTGTGTTTGGAGCCCAGTGTGTGTAGACGTTCTACTTCAGTGCTGTGCTAGTCCTTACCGTACCATATTCCGAGATCTGTTAAACGTAAGTATATGTAGTCTTATAAGTTGTAGTGTGGACCGCCTCAGGCCGTTTACTCATTAGCGATAATTGCCGCGATTTCGAGAAATGTTCCACCGCCTTCTACTGTACGGTACGTAGCTAAGTTACTTAAGTGATTGTCATTGCTTCCTTCATTCAGTTTGCGTTTGGAGCTCAGTGTGTGTAGACGTTCTACTTCAGTGCTGTGCTAGCCTTTACTGCACCATATTCCGAGATTGTTAAACGTAAGTATATGTAGCTCTTAGAAGTTGTAGTGTGGAAGACTATTACATTCCCCTTTATAGTAAGATTCTCATTTAAGGTATGATCGTTCAGCAACTTTGAAGTCAGAATGTGCAAAGAGAGGTCTGGCTTGTTAATAGAAGTTGAATAATCTGTTCTTTGCTAAAACCAATTTAATAAACGAGGAAACCCATGTACTAACATTAAATTTGCCATGGCCTTGACTCTTGTCTACCACGCATAAAGTATGTGTTATGTTACCAATGAAGTGTTCTCGTTGCGACTAATTTGTAAATGCAAGAGACTTATCATATTCGTTGTTGCAGATGAACAACCAACACATGTGCGAGGTCTGTGGCCGAGCCTTCAGCCTGCTCGGAAACCTGAGGCGACACGTGGAGTCCGCCCACAACGCCAGACGTCACGACTGCCACGTCTGCGGTAGGCGCTTCACAAGAGGCGACAACCTCCACCGCCACGTCGCCACGGTTCACGGACCACACGCCGCGGCAGAGCCCCAACCGCAACGAGCGGACCATGCCTGCCGACTGTGCCCGGCCATCTTCGCCAGCCTGGAGGACGTGCGCCGCCACATGCAAGCGGGTCACTCCGCGATGCCAGCAGCAGCTCCTTCCTCCTCCTCGAGCCCCGATCGCCACGTGGAGTGCGAGCGATGCGGTGGACGCTTCGACCGAGACCTGGAACTGAGACGACACGTCCGGACCGTCCATCCTCCCACGTTCCGTTGCGCCTACTGCGACCGCGGGTTTACCCGTCGCTTCAACCGCGACCAGCACGAGTCTCACAACTGCCCTGTTGTGAGGAACCTGGCTCAAGAACCATCCGAGTTCCGCTGCGCGTACTGTGACAAGGGGTTTTCTCGCCGCTTCAACCGCGACCATCACCAGTCTCACAACTGTCCTGTTGTGAGGGACCTGGCCCTAGACCAACTGCCTACGGTGTCCTCACCTCCTCCTCTTCCTCATAGCAACCAGTTGTCGCACCAAGGAGCCGATGTCGAGCCCCAACCGCGCCAAGTGCCTAGCGCCGAACCGCGACCAGGACCGAGCACCGAGCCACAGCCAGGGCCCAGCACCGAGCCCCAGCCCCGCTCAGGACCGAGCACCGAGCCACAGCCAGGGCCCAGCACCGAGCCCCAGCCCCGCCCAGGACCTAGCGCCGAGCCTCAGACCATCGACGACGAGATGGAGGGTGGCGGCCGCCCCGTGTTCCAGCTCGTACATCGGGCCTTCCGGAGTCGCCTCCTCACCTACCGCCTGGCCCAGCCGTTAGACGCCTTGCTGACCGTCGACGTTCATGCATCCTCAAACCTAACTTAAACCTGCGTCTGTAAACCTAACCTAAACCTGCGTGCACTTGTCTGCAGACTCCAGGCTTGCACCTGACACACACGCACACGCACGCACGCTCATGCTCATGCACACGCACGCTCATGCACACGCACGTTCACGCACACGCACGCTCACGCACACGCACGCGCATTGT